>JAVGVS010000305.1:0-535216 GCA_032718565.1 Distichodus sexfasciatus | reverse complement strand
ATAACGGGCAACCAACTGATAATGCCGACCCGGGGCGGAGCAGTAGGAAATCCACCGGGATAAAGCAACCGGTAACGCACACCGGGATAAAGAGGCCAAGACAAACTAAGCAGCTGAACCCAACTACACCAAACTACAAGTCAAGGTGGAGCCTCTTTCCTACCTGTACGAGCCGTGAAAACAAGGTGCACCGGAACAATACACGGGAAGGAATTCGGCAGGAGGGAATGGCTATTGGAGACCACTATTTATAAAGCGCCCCCTAGTGCCGATTGGTTGTCTCACTTGCACCTAAAAGCCCACACATCTTTATTCTGCTACACTTGCATTCTCTATAAAATGCCTGTTTTTTTCATTTGTATAGCAATATCCATATTCGTCTATTTATACTTATATTAGTATCTTGTACGTAAAACACTTATTTTATTTTTTGCCTTTTAATGTCTTGGCGTCAACCACCACATCAAATTCCTTCTATATGACAACATGCTGTGAGAAAAAAAACCCCCTTCAAATTCATTCGGATTCGGATTCTACAACAGCAATTTTTTGTATTAAAGTTGTATTAAAACGTACTTGATGCTAAGGATCAGTGTAAATGTAATGATAAATGTCCAAGTACTTCTTTTCAATCATATATGTGGATTTACAGACATCCCAAGTCCCAAATTGAATAAAATATCCCAGAAACTAGAGCAAGCAAACAAGAGCCTGCACTAGAGAGAAGTGCGCACATGACGGAATGAGAGACAGAGAGAGTGTGGATCACTGCGTGTGTGCCTGTTCATGTAGCCCGTGCTAGACAAAGGGCATCCTGATTATAATGTTGATTATAATCACATAATATTGTCACATAATCACATAACACAATGCTTACCCACAATGTCATATCTACAGAACAGCCAGATTTAACAGGGGAGGCAGATTCTGAAAGTATGTTGGCGAAAAATGTATGCCCTTTTAATTTTGCATTTTTATATAAGTTATTATGTGCTTTGAGAAACTTGTATTTGAGAGTGTTATGTCTTACCTATTGAAATTCCAGAGCCATATCTGCAGTACAGCCAGATGTAACAGGTGGAGCTGTTTCTGGCAGCATGTTGCTGAAAAGCCCCAGTAAAATCGACTGACAACACCACTGGTCATTGGGCAAGTTTGTCTTTCAGTTAAGGTTAGTTGCTATATAAAATGTGCCTCTGGTTTCTGTATGAAACTTTTTTGTTGGACTTTTTGCGCCTTTTGTGCATGCTAGAGTCAAGGACTAGAGAAATCCCAGAATCTGGATCAAATGCGGCAGAATCCATAATAGCAGAGAGGAATCCCGCGGCTTTTCTCAGAGCTAACATTTCACTTTATGAGTTTGCCAGCACATCACAGCTTTCATTCATTCGATCTTTGAAACCATTCTGTCCTGCTCCACTTCACAACAGATGTAAGCAAAAATCATTTTAAGATCTTGTAACTTCTATTCTTGAACTCATTGTTTTGGGACTCGTTAACCCATTGGATCCTTTCAACTCTTTTTTTATTCACCTAAAAGGCAAGTTGTACCACATATCAAATATCATTACTGTACATGATTTAAATAGTTGTCTACGATGCAGCTGTTGAATTGCCAAACCGCCCTCTTCCTCCAATGAAGTCTGCCCATTGCACATCTCACCCAGACACCACCCCACATCTATTCCCTCGCAGGAATTTTTTCTGTTATGATAGCTCATATAACAAGCCTCACTTAAGTCTGACCTTCCCTCTTGGACTATGTCCAGGAGTTAGGTCACTATTACCACCACACTGAGGCTTCTTTTCCACCCCCAACGATGCTCCCACGTCCCCACATTCCTGTGTTTCTCTCCCTCCTGCTGTCTCCTATCACAACTCAATGCCAGACACCACAAAGCTCCAGAGTCTTTGCCAAAAAAACTGCAAAACATGCCTCGTTTCTGCCTTGTGACTGATATTTCATCAGAGATGTTTCTTGGGGGTAGAAGTCGACGATTGGGTGAAGCACTGAAATCTGTGCTTAAGCAGAAGTATAGTTATTTTACTGAAGCATAATTAGTAAAAACATAATGATGGTTTATAAAGGTGTCAACCTAAGTTAAAGTTCACAACATTCTTCCCAAATGGAAAAAAGTAATGAAAGTTGGTGTTCTAAACAGTTTGGTGAAACTTTTTAATCAATTACAGTTTACTAACATTTGCATACAAGCAAGCTAACTCTCCTACTTGAATCTCAGGTTAATCCATGATACTAGACTGTGTAGCTGTTTCTCCCTGTGTGTGCCCCAGGCCACTGCAGTCCTACAACAAAACACCATATGGGGCAAATTCCTCCCACGTTGTCTGATTCTTTCATCTCAGATTTTCACGTGGGACCGATAAAACTCTGACAAAGACGACAAGAGCCAGGAGTTATGTTAATCTTTTGGTATATCTGTTATTTTGCACTTCAGTCTGCTTCAATTTCACATTGTTGCAAATGCAAAGAGGATGCGCTTCTCTACACTGGATTTGTGGGAGGCAGAAGACTGGAAGATTGTGGCTTCTAAAGCCGGAGCTGTAAACCATGTCCTGTGAGGCTAAAAGTCCCCAGGCACTTCCTGACCAGCCGACCCCACATCTGAAACCTGCCAAACAGGCGAAGTTACGAATACACAGAATTATTCAGCAAATCCGGGAGAAGGGCGGCTTGTGGGAGAATTCCGGATGAGGGAGATTAGATTCCAGAAACTGCAAGACGACAAAAAGTTGAATTGAGGGACAAAGACAGCAGTCCACACAGCTTTGATGGTTCATTCTTTTTCTTCTAGTTTTTTTTGTCCTTTGTCTCTCCCATGAACGTGCATTGCTTTTTTTGGAGTGCCGTTAATAAAGTGGACAGACCCAACGCAGCATCTGGGCTTGATTAAAAACAGCCACCACCACCCCCTTATGCACCCCCCCGTCAATACACACACACACACACAGAGTTTTCACATCTTTGTGAGGCTCAGAC
Source organism: Distichodus sexfasciatus (assembly GCA_032718565.1). Taxonomy (NCBI): domain Eukaryota; kingdom Metazoa; phylum Chordata; class Actinopteri; order Characiformes; family Distichodontidae; genus Distichodus; species Distichodus sexfasciatus. The sequence continues at coordinate 532,218 of JAVGVS010000305.1, read as the reverse complement.
GTTACAAATATATGTGATTTGTATGTATATTACCAACTGTGCAACAAACATTTTTTTAATGGGTTAAAAAAGCCACAAAAGATATATTTCTGTTCATTCAGACACATTAGGGACATTGGGTCCTCTTTATGGTAGGTATATATGGTTTCACACACACCCCCACACTCAGTTTTTTTCCTCCTTTTCCAACATCACTCGCTCTGTCCCTCCCTCCTCCACAGCGTCTTCTTCCTTCACCTCTCCTTGATGTGCTGGCTGTTGCAGTTGGGGAATATGGAGCGCTGTGGATATTTTGGGATCCTTCTGCTGCTGTCTTTAGACTGGACACATAGCCAGACGACCAACTATACCAGGTGTGGGGTCAGAGTGTGTGTGTGTGTGAGAGAGACTTTGCCTAGAACTTCCAAATATATTATCTTCTTAAATGCACATATTTGTTTAGCTAGAAGCATGCTAGATTATTGCTTTTTAAACTGTGTGTAAATACTTTACATTTCTTTTTCTGGTTTGGTTTTCCTGTGTACAGCAAATTGTGTGTGTGAGACTGTTTCTACTAAGCTGGAAGTTTGGTTGAATCCTGAGTAGGAGTCTGGTGACCATTTTTGTTTGTGTGGGTGTGTTTGTGTTTAGTTTTAGATGGTTGTGGGGACCTGATTTTTTTGTTTCTTTGTGGGGACATCTTTATATGTGAGCAACGGTCATCATTTATACAAAATCATGCCAGCATATATTTTTTAAAAGATTTGCTTTTAAATATTGGGGTGTATTGTAGTATCTAGATCTTGTGATATGGGAGTCTGTGGAAGTACCTCACAAAATAATGTGAGTATGTGAGGGTCAAGTCCAGAAATGGGGATGATTTCATCATTTTCGTTCATGTTTTTTTAAATCTACACTGAGTAATCACACAGACAGACCGACTTGCAAGAATGTTGGACAATTTCTCATTCTCTTGGAAAAAGTTTGTAATACGCTTCAGAGTTCTGGAGATAATTTACTGTGTACTGTGCCATATTCACCATTCCAAGAATTCTTTAAAACGTGGGATGCTTTGTGTCCATAAATCGTTGTATTTATGGATTTAGAAGCTTACAGTAACATCTCTGATTTAATTTTATTTTCTATTCTGACAGTCTCCCAGCTATGTGTTGAGTCTGCTGACTCGTGGCAGGATTTTGACAGGCTGAAGCTAAGCTCACATAGAAAGAGTGTACAGTTTTCTTTTCTAATGTCATTGGGTTTAACTGCTTTAGCAGACGTGAGTGCTGGGGGTGGACCGGGACACAGTCTTGAGTCAACAAGTGAAAGACTGTGAAACTGTGGAGAAAGTCAGACCAAAAAACAGTACTTAATGTTTGTGTTGTAAATTTGGTATTAACTAAGTAGACTGTGAAGCATATCCTCAAGACAAGCAAAAAGTCTGGACACACCTTCTCATGCAATGGTTTTTCTTTAGTACTGGATGAATTCCTTCTTGAATCAGATTTCCACTGGTTTAATGTCCAATCATTGTGTTTCTTAGTCCAAGCATTTCTCTTCCTCGGTAGTGGCAATCCTTTGTAGTAATCTGATCATGAAGGCGCAATTTGCTGATGTAGTTGATAGCTCAGCATTTTGAACTTTGTGAAGCATTTATCTGGACTCAAAGGCCAGATGATGTTAATTTGCCTCTTTTTGAGACTGTTAACTCTTCTGACCTTAACCTCTGCTGATAGGCAGTTTCATCGTAATGTTGATGGTTTTTGTGATGTACAAAAGTGCTAAGGTGAAGTACTTTATAAAAACTATCAAACACTACTATGAATCTGACTATCAGGAAACTGACCGCCACTTCAAATGAAGACCAAGAATTTTGTTCTCTCTTGTTCTTCCTTCAAATGAAGACATTAAAAGCTCTTGAATTTTTTGGGCGGAGTGATCTTCATGTCTTAAAATAATAATTCTTGCCATTTCTCTTTATTTAATTGTGTGGTTCTTGCCATAATGGGGAGTAAAACAGTAGTGGAATAGGTTTATTCAGCTCTATCGAACTGTGCACAAAGTCTTCCTCTGCACAACACAACTGAAACACCTTAAAAATCTAAGAAATTACCAAAAAGAATTCTTGACAAGGCGCATCTGTTAATAGATAACCGTTTCAGAAGAATACCCATTAATCTGATTGCAAAGCTGTCATCAAAGCAAAAGGTCCTTGAAGGTTCCAACAGGATTTAAATCCCAATCTTATCATCACTAACACGGGTCCACCCCATTAATAACACAATAATTTGCCATAGAACATATAAGACTAGACATAAGGAAATTAAACACAAATAATCAAATAATGAAAAACCCAAATGACATGTAATACTAATGATTAAGAAATACTAAGACATGTTCATGCCAAACCACAACACATAGTTATTGAAACAATAACTGATGACAATGCATTTTAGAAACTGCCAGAAACTCTAAAGATTTTAGTGTCCAGAGATATTGTCTGTCTCTCATCCCTCCCCTCACACTTCTCTCCTCTGGGTGATATTTCCCCAACAGACAATAACTATTAGTGGCTAATTCAGGCGGTGGCCCATCCAACACATGACTCATATCTAATGTATTTTGTCAATTTGAATGTTTATCTTAACACCCACACACCCACATCTGTGTTACTTTGTGTTTTCTTTGGCTAGTTTTATTGAATGAACTGGAAGGTTTTGGACTCTGTGTTTAGATGATTTCCTAACCTTTTGTATAATAATCTTCTACAGGCCTGTGTTTAACTGTGGAGGTGATCTGCAGGGAGATTCAGGCTTTGTGGCCAGTGAGGGATTTCCTTCATTTTACAAACCAGACAGCAAATGTACCTGGTCCATTACTGTAAGTGAGATCTCATATCCTCTGATTTTGTCTCATAAGCTCTCAAAGGCTCTCTCATGTTTTCATTACATGATCATGTGTTTTTATACTCATAGGTGGCATTGGCATATGAAACCCCCTTATGCGAGAATGCTCTCGTATCTCATGTTGTATCTATCATAATTATGTTCCCATGTTCTTTTTTGCTTTCAGATCCTTTCACACACTTTGATATTTTGATATATAGTTTTGCATGCCCTGATAGACTTATGTACTGCCATATGCAATCTTGTATAGTCTTACAGTGAAAGTGAGTGATTATTTGTCATTGTGAACACACCGCAGCACAGCAGACAGTGCACCACAACGAAATATGACCTCTGTATTTGATCCATCCGTGAAGGAGCAGCGGGCAGCTAACAAGTCTTCGTTCCTTTCAAGGGTTCTTCCTACTAGAGGGAGTTTTTCCATTGTTGCCTCGGGCTTGCTTGCTGAATGGTCTCCATCACCTCTTCTCAGGTTCCCGAAGGCAATGTAGTGATGCTCTCCTTTAGGATCTTTGATCTGGAGGCTGACCCTCACTGCCGCTACGACTATGTGGACGTGTACAACGGTCAGTCCAACATGGTACAGAAACTAGGTCGCTTCTGCGGAACGTTCCGACCTGGAGCTCTCATCTCCACCACCAATACCATGATGCTGGAAATGGTATCAGACTCCGGCACCGGGGGCAGGGGCTTCTTGGCCTATTACAATGGAGTGAAGCCTCACGTGGACGGTAGGGTTTATTTAGAAAATTATGAAAAACATCATATCTAGTATCGAATATTGGGTGATGGTGGTACAGTGCTCTAAGTGTATGTAAGCCCTATGTGGGTGACCATAAGTCTGGTGATTCAAATCTCAGAAAAGAGAAAAAAAGCAAGGTATTAACTCCACGAGGGATATCCATGGGAATGTTAGCCCAGTTTAATATATATTAATCTATTACACACTTTCCTGTCTTTTTATTAGTTGTACGTGCATTGTCTTGAAACTTACTGGCCACTAGCTTTCTAGATTGAGTTGACACTTTAATCATCTTTGTTTAATGTTGATCATTTTGTACAACAGACATTCTGTTATTATGTCAGTATGAAACCATGTTTTTGCCGAATTACACTAATCACATTCTTGATTTTTCCTCATGAAATTTCAGAACATCAGTTCTGCGGAGGGAAAATGACCAAAGCACAGGGCACCATTAAAACACCCAACTGGCCAGAGAAAAATTACCCAGCGGGCATCAGTTGCTCATGGCTCATCACTGTGGATTCAGATATGGTCAGAACCAATGACAATGCAAAACTCAGCAACCTCAACGAAAGCATGTCATAAAAAATAGCCACAACAAGTTTACTGCAACACAGCATATTTTCTCTTCTTTGGAAAATTCATATCAAGCATAGTTTTTAGCATGTGCTTTTGATTATGACCCTACCATTGTGGTAAACATATCTTGGGTCTTTTTGGAGGACTTTAAGTAAAAATAATGTTCCTCAATAATAAACTTAAACATACTGCTTTCATCAGGGTTTGTTATACTGGAAAATGCAGATGTGGTTTGAAAGTACTCTGACGTGAGGAGATAAAAATCTGATTTGTAATTACTTATGCAAGCTCTGTTCTTGCAGGTGATTGAGGTGAAGTTTGATAAGTTTGATGTGGAGGCAGACACATACTGCCGCTATGACTATGTGACATTCTATAATGGAGGCCAGAAGGACGACTCACGACAGATTGGCAAATTTTGCGGAGATCAGCCTCCGAAGTGAGTCCACTAACAAACCACTTTATGATCTACTTATCTAATGCGCATGTTTTACTGTTAAAAAGACAAAATATCTTATCTGTGTAGCATGTAATTGATGAGTGGGACACTATTTGCGCATGTAACTTAAGTGGATAGTTTTCAAATATAAATATCTCAAGTGAGCTGGATTACAAAATACTTGTTTGGAGTTTGGTTTTACTTTCTTTACTTTGCCTTGAAGTTGTATCACTAACATAGTTACCTGACAACTGCTGGAATCTTACAATCTTCAAATTAGCATAATTCTTGCCTGACTGGGCTAACTGAAGTCCATTACACAGTTTATTTATGTTCCAGGATTAGAAATGCTACCACTGTGGTTCATTATTAACAATGTACATTTTTCAATGTTTGTCCATTTTTAGACCCATTGTGTCCAACAGTAATGTGCTTCTGGTTCAGTTCGTGTCTGACCTCAGCGTAACCTCTGATGGCTTCATGGCCTCATACTCCAGCATACCAAAAGGCTCCACAGTAGGAGGTTCTAGCCAACCGGGCCCACGGGTGCATTTTGTGCCCCCAAAATCAAGCCTTCCACAAGTTCAGACCCAGAAACCCATCACCACAACGACCACAGAAGCTACAACGACCACCACCACTACCACAGAAGCTCCACGTAAACGTGTACCAAACAAGCCTGCACGACCGGAAAGACCCCCAACTAGCAGGACAGAATCAGGTCGACCCAAACCAGACCGTCCAGGTTAGACATTGGGCCCTTACAAACAGCAGATTTGAAGTATTTTCCAGCACAAGAAATGACTTTGAGTCATGCTTTGCCACCAGGTTCAGGTTGGTGTTAAAACAAGGCAGAGTCAGGCACATTGCTCTTTTAAGGCAGAACTACTGACCAATAAAAAATGACTCTACTAAAGTTAGGTGTCATAGCTTGGGTAGAACCCTGCTGCTGCCATAAATGGACTGATCTGTGGCAGTTTTTACCTAGGAAATATAAATTATAACAGCAATGCGCTATGGTGCCAAGAGTGTGACGTGCACGGGTATAATAGCCTGTCAGATGCCACAAGCTGCTGAAAAAAGTAGAAAAAGTACATTTTAAATGTTTCTTCAAAAAGTTATTAGTGTTGTTACTTGTAGTTAGCTACGCTTTAATACTGGGTGCAAGTGCACCTACCTTTTAAAGGGCATGTCAAAAGCAACTGTTTGGTTTATTACTGAAAACACGTTGTTTTTATTTATAGAATAAGTACAGTCCTTTCAGAAAATGGCGCAGTGATTATCTTGCACTCTTTAATTAGCTAAGTTAAATTTTAACATACTTTCTATTATGTTGTAAAATGTACATTTCTGCAACTCCATAAATCTGACCTCGAGTTGTATTACATCAAGCACGTTCGCTTCATTGTGGTGTATTTTATTCCAGCTCAAAACCCGCTGTGCCCTAAAACATGTGTCAGAGACTTAACCATCAAAAACAGCTTTTGTGCCAGTGAATTTGGTGAGTAGAACTCAAAAATGTCTTGTTCTACAACTGCCATCCAGAGTTACCATACTATTTTTGCCAGGAAAATGACTCTCTTTCTCTCTGTTTTTTTTCTTTCCCTTAAGTGATTAGTGGGAAGGTGACGGCTATTTCTCCAGGGCCTCAGGGCAGTTTGTATGCCACTGTGTCCATTATAAGAGCCTACAAGGCCGGTAGTCTGACCATCACCCAGGTTGGAGAGACGATGTCTGTTAAACTGGTTCTCCCTTGCAAGACATGCCCAGTGATCCGCAGAGGTGCTGTTAAACACACGAATCACACATGCATTACAAATACACTTAGACTTATTGCCACAAAAATTTTATAACCCCTGGAATGAAGGAATTCATAGCAAAACAGCTGACAAAATGTGTTACACAAAACCTAAACCTAAATCCAGTCTAATCCTAACCCTAAAACTAACCCCACATTAATAAATTAATCCTTAACTATTGGACGTTTTAGAAGATTATTTTTTAGGTGCTGATTATTTTTAATGCTTATGTCTTGAGATTTCACAAAAACCCCCAAAACATGTATATGCACTTTGATATATCCATGCATCATTGCAATATTTTAAATGCTAACAGATTGTTTGTTTCTTTCCCTAGGCCAAAACTTTATTCTGATGGGCCGAGTTGATGAGGAGGGTCGTGGCACTTTGCCTCCTGGAAGCTTCACAGCCCTCTATAAAGCTGTTCATCACAAACTACTTAACAGCCTTAACAACAAGCCATGTTGAAACTACACCCTTCCATTGCCATCCAAGAACACATCATATTGACCAAACAGGCCCAAGGCCACATATAATCGACCCAAAAGATCATCAAGGAATTCCCCCTTTTTTTCTATATCCAAACAGTAGCACACCACCAAGTGTTTGTGTGAAACTGACCACAAATGGACTATAGTCTGGAGCAGCTATGCCTTCTGAAATCGGAACGATCAATACATTTAATGGTTCTATAAGTCACTTTAGTATTTTTTACACACAAAAAGATATCATGCGACATATTTGTAATTTATGATGATGTCTAATCATTAAAGTTTTTATATCACACTTTATTGGTTGATTCATACCTTCGTTTGAGAGTAATTAGAACTGGACTTTAATATGAGCTTAAATGACGATATAAAACAGTCAAAACTAAACTGCGTCTGTGGATAGATAGCCTTGCTGTAAGAGTAATTCAGAGAAACATTGCCCCCGTATGGCCATGTTTGACATTAAAATACACAATGAACAGTTTCTAATCAAATTCAGTCCAAACTCAGGGGTTGTGTGAGTATAAAAACAAGTCATTTGTAATTTTTATTATAACAACTAAAAGACTATATTATGTATAGTAGAGCTGTAAATATTTGGTTCCTTTTTAGGATTCGGCTCCCTCTGAGTCACTCACTAAACTGATTCGGCTACATGTCTCCGGCTGAAGTAAAGTGTGTGCTTCGCAGCATGAATCGACTGACACGAGTCCCGTAGTCTGCAAAGAGGATTAAACTTTGTAGAAAGTTCTTAGGATCCCTCTTTTGAGTGTGGTGGTGCAAACGAACAGTATGTTATGAATTTTCTTTAGCAACTATACTTGCTACTATGACTGTATTGATCTTGCAATGAGTCTGAAATAATTATAAGAGGTATGGACGTGATGGGGATAATATTACAAAGTTTTTTAGGATGCCTCTTTTGAGTGTAGTGGTGCAAACGAACCTTAAATTATAAGTTTTTAGCAGCTATGGACTGACTCTAAGGATGTAGTTGGAACTCGATGGATTCGGATCAATGGAGTTATTTAATAGATCCGGGCGATTCACCCCGTCATGAATCATGAATCGTCCGCCTCAAATGTGTAGCTAAGCATGTTATATACAGTATATATAGAACTACACCTAAACATAACCTTTCCCTCGGACACGTTCTCACATACATGTCAAAAAACTCCAAATAATCTAACAAATCTCAAGTTTTCCTACATTTAAGGAACAACATGCCTATAATATATGTTAATATTTCCCCAAAGGACTGCTTTGAGACCTACACATAGCTAAGCTTAATTTTAACCAGAGTCTAACCCTAAATTATAATATAAAACAATATAAAACGTAAACATAATAATGTTTAGTAACTCAGATAAAATGAACTTGGGTCTTTACAATATTTTTAACTAAAACATAATAGGAATGATAACTGCAGTCACTTGCAGTTTTTTAAACAACAGCTTGGGAAAGTGTTGCCCTCTGAATATTCATAAATAGATCCAGAAATACAACATGAAACAGAGGACATGACAAACTAAACAGTCTAAAGGTCAGTTTGTACTTTTTGTAAACACCAGTATCATAAAAAACCTTCAGCTCTCTGTTCATGATGTTGATTTGACGAGAAGATCTCTAGAAATATTTTACGAGGTAATATTTTAGAATACTATCATAAATTTGATATAAACAGAAATTGCTGGGCAAAGGTTAGGAAATCCAGGAAGGATTTGTCATAAACAACACGATCACAGGTATTTTTATGATACTTTTTGCAAATAGATGCTTGTGTAATCAGACACCGTCACTAAAAAGTTAGGTGGCTTGAAAGAATGAGAATGATCAGTTTATTCATTAATTTATGAAGAACAAAATAAAATAGTCAATAGACTATCTTTCTGTAAGTCAGCAATCACTGTTGCAGATGTAAATTTACAATGTTAATGCTATTTTAGCTTTCTGTTTTGTTAAATCAACATCTCTAATAGTTGCGGATGACTGGCCATTTGATCCTCACCCTGAGAAGTGCAGTGTCTGTCCTGAGCCAGATTCTGATTGTGTTTATACAACAAAACAAGAAAAAATACACACTGGAAATGACTGCCAACATTTAAACCAAACATTACTCTGGCTTTCAAATGTGCAAATTAACATCACAATACACCATATTACAATTTCTACCATTAAAACTTATGCTAAATTGAGCTTTTAGTAACATATACAGTATATAAACAGTTCAACATACATAATTTTCCTGCATAGCTGTGTTAAGTTGTTCCTTTTCTAATTAGGTAGTTTCCTATCAGTAATCAATTCAAATATCAGATGATTACTGCTGTAACACATCAGTGCTTGATCTTGCATGGAGAAAACAAAAAAGAGGTCACATCTAACCAATGTGGAGGCCCTTTTAGACATTCTCTTTTGGATGAACTATTAGGGATCAAAAGCAAAACTATTTTTAACAAAATAGTCCAACTGAGAGTCATAATTCTTGAATAATAGACAGTAGAAGTACAACAGACATGTGAACTGACATAATAATGATATACTCTTATTAACTTGAGCAAAGCTCAAGGTAACTATGGAGATCAAATTATAACAGCAGGGAAATTTGGATCCTCATTGTAGAGACAAGATATCAAGCTAAATACAATATTGTTCACTCAAAACATGAATACAAATAACAGTGAATACAGCTCATGTTAGAGGAAGGGAGTTTTAGGTATATCTTTGAATATTGTAATAGAGTGTTGATCTTGGAACAAATCGCTTTTTTGGTCTTTGCAAGATCAGCATTAAGGTTATTATTTCTGTAAGCTGTATGTTTAGGGAACACCACAACACACCACCAGGCCGTCGACGGCAAAAACAGACAAAGCATAACACAGTACAAAGCACTTTAGGCTACAGATGTAAACAGCTTTTTTGTATGTTTCCAGACTACATTATATTTTCTCACAAAGCATCACAAGGGGGCACTCTATCCACCCCTCTGAGTCGCAAGGTCATCATTGGAGTAGAAAAATATCAATACAAGATTTGCTTTCGTCTGGCCAGGAGCTAAACAAATGAGTGATAGCGCGACCTAAAATTCCAGAAGGAAGAAACACAGCAACGACTCCAACAATTCTGTTTTACAGAAATTCCATCGTCCTCTCCCTGCTTTCTCCTGAGAGAAAGTGGTGAAGCATTGAAGCATTCTGGGAAAGGAGCCCAAAGGCTAGCAGGTGGCATCGATGATGTTTCCGTCCATCTGGTGCCGATAGCTGACCCGGGCCTTATGGGAAAAGTAGACAGGTCCGGCCTCACCCCCTTCTTTGCTGCAAGCCCAGGAGATGGAGGGATGAAAAGTGGGCTGGACTTCTTCAGCTGGGACTGAGAGAGGGATAGATGTTAGAGATAAAGGTTTTCCGCTTCTATATGAGCCATTTGTGAAGGTGGGAGGAGTGACATATTATCACTCACTTAAATTCACTAAATTGGTTTGTCAGTTGGACTGTTTGACTCAGCACTTCATCATTCCACAATGTTATGCAACAGACAGGGACATTTTCGATTATGCAATGTTGGTCACCAGTATTTTAGCACCATGCAATAAAAACCTTTATTCTCCCATTATTCTCCCCATCAATAATTTGCTGAGTTTATTGTCCATGTGATAAACCAGTAATTTACTGTATCAATCTCAACATGTTGAACAATCTGTAAATTGTAATTTAACCATTTGAATAATATGAAAATAATAATCACTCTCATCTAGTTATTTACTGAAGAAACACTTATACTTACACTTACACTTATAAAGCAAGCTTTTTTGACCTGTGTTACAGCCAGCTGTGTTAAGTGTGTGCCTTACCAGGTTGTGTAGGACAAAGTCTGCCCTTGCCCCTGTCTTTACAGCGCTTGTACCAGGGAAAACACTGCAGGACCTTCTTCCCCATTAGTGCAGACACAGCGTTTGATCTAGTAGAGGAAGATTAAAAAGAAGTCATAACGAGTGCAGAAAAAAATCTAATAGAGAATTTGTCATTTGTCCAACATGAAGTTTTGGGATTATACAACCTTCCTATCGCTACATCCATAAGGACTACTTTCATTCTACTGCAAAGAATAAAATCATTCTAAGATGCATTTTAAGCGTAGTTGGATTCTGTTTTTAGGATGAGTAGAAACATGCCTCAGTGACCCATTTTGCCTAATTCGCAGTGGCGCTGTGCATCCTAAATTTGGCTGACTAGAGTCAAAGTATTTTTAATTAACGTTTCTTTATGATATTTCCCTCTGGTGCGTCTGCATAAATTGCTCTTCAAGGATTATTTGGTAGTTCTATGTAGAAGTGTTCCTGCATAAAGATCCTTGTGAAAGTTTAATGGTTGTTTACAATTTTTTAATTGTCTAAAAGAGTGTTTCTAAGTGTGTGTTCTAAACGGGTTGTTACTATGCAGACCCTCCAGGATTTTGTGATGTTGCGATCACAACTATTAACAAAAATTCAGCCAATTCCCGCAAATTCATTACTACCATGCAGTTTTGACCAATTTCCGCAACCTTTCTGCAATATTCCACAATTTTTGACCAATCATTGTCGTTTCCTGCAAAATGTTTAGCCATGTCAGCGAACTTACTTGTTACGTTTAGAAGACTCAGGAAATGTGTGATAAAAAACGCCTCACATTTACCTTAAAAAATAATAGTGGTTTTCTTCCCTTCAGATTTTTAGAAACGCTGCTGCAAAATCAGGCATTTTAGGCTGCCATAATATCAAAAAAGGCCCGTGAAATCCTGTAGAGACTGACTATGACATTTACTACAGTATGGAGTTTTTGCTGTAAAACTTTTAGGAAGGTTTTTCCAACAATGGTTGCTCCTTGACATAAAAGGTTCTATATAGAAGATAAAGACACCTTCTACAGCATCACTCTGTCAGTCTGTTTAAGGCACCTTTTAGGCATCTTTATTGCAGTTTTCAAAAATGGCAGTAAGACTTTCAGCTGCCAGACCGAATTAGAAAAAGTATCCATATAATGCATCAGAAAAACTTTAGTTTAGCTCCATAGTAAGTCAAATTTATCCTGAAGGTGCACAATGCCACTGTCTTATTGAGAACCTTATGCTCTCTTGGGAGTTCTATTTATTTACTAACTTTATTTACTAACTGCTTTTTGCACTTATCTAAAACCCACATTACTTACACATATTTAATTAACTTAGAATGTGATGCAATAATTGCACTGATTGTGAATCACTTTACTTGTGAATACAATGACAGAAATACATGCACTTTTGCTCTGATCCACTTTGTGAGACCTTCTTTGTCGTGTCATTGACTTGTACTGTCTCCCCTTATGTCTTGGCCTATCTATTATCTTCTGGTCTCTTATGCCAAACAGCTCACTGTGTTGCATAACCAAAAAAACTCAGCTTAACCAATCAAATTGTTTAACCCTACATTCAACAAAAGATCAAGAGACAGTGTGCACGGGAAAGAGGCTCTGAATTTCTAAGAAAAGTATGTTACATAAAGCGGTGTCGGAGGAGGATAATCCCTTCCCGGAGTGAACAAAAACTAGAGCGACTTGATCGCTTTGCCCTGAGCTTCTGCCAAGACAGTGCCTATAACTGGCTTGTCAAACGGGTCAAAAGCATAAGACAAAAAAATACTTTGATTAAAGTATATATAACCTTAATATAGAATTAAAATTCCGTCATGGTTGTTGTTGTTTCAGTGTTACATAAATACATAAATACTGTTTTATAAAACGATGGAACCTAAAAGCATATCATTATTATTTGGATAAAAGCTTCAGACAGCATCAGACCACATCAAGAGCAACATTCTTTCTATTTGTGGGAGGTAACTTCCAAAATGGGCTGATTACCCAACGTTAACTTTATCTTCAGTAACCAATTTACCAGTTTTTTGCAACTTTTGCGTGAAGCCATTTGGTTCATATGAGAATTGTATCTCACCTACCAAAATACAAATCTCAAGTCTTATAGGTCATCACAACTGAACCTGAAAACCTGCACAAACACAACACAAACACACTCCTGTGTTACTATCTTTGTGAGGCACTTCCATTGACTCTCATTATGACTAGATGTAAACAATATTACAGCATATTATTCTAAACTTAACCCTAACATTAACTTCAGCAAATCTTTTGCCGCTTCCCTTAGATCTTCAGATGGAAATTTCCTATCAAGGTCTTTTTCCTTATAGGGACCGGTCCTCACATCCAAAAATGTCCCCACAATCTTTTGCTATCTTTTAGGGGACATCAAGGTCCTCACAACCACCTAAACACACACACACGCACACACACGCACACACACACCTGCAAGGAAACGTTGTCTTGTTCTTCTCCAGCTTCTGGTAGTCGGTGTTACGTTTGAAGCCGTGGCTCCATGAGACCGTTCTGGCGCGCCGCATCCCCGGTAAACACGGCACTGTGCTGGTCTGTGTGTGTCGTGATCACGGCTGCGTTTCACCGACCGACTGCACCGAGCGTGCGCGCGCAGCGGCGGAGGAAATTTCCACTCGGCTTTAATAAAGTCGCTAATCCCGGTCGCATCAGAGCGGCTTTAACGCTGAAGGCTGGCTGCTGTCCACGGTGCTGACCGGGACAAAAACAACGCAAACAAATCACGACTGGACCTGGAACGCTTCAGCCAAATGCTCGATTTTGACTTCTGTTCCAATATTAGCACATATTATTGACTGTATTTTTCTCCACTGACTGCTGTTACAATATTAGCACATATTGAACTCCTCACATAACTAAATTGCACATCTTTTTTTTTTTTTTTTTAAATCAAAAGACAAAGTAGAAGTAAACTTTGTCATCTTTGTCATACAGTGCAAGTATACAGAGAGGCAGGACGATGTGGCTTCAGTTTTAACAGTGCAAGAATAAAGAACAAGGCACATTGAATAAACAATATATAAGTAGAATATAAAATATAAACTAGAGACATCTAGCTTTGACTTTATAGAAATACACTGTTTAAAATTTTCACATTTAATTTTGCATGTGCAATGCAAAAGACAATTCTAAATTGAAAAGTGAGTGATTATTTGTCATTGTGAACACCCCTTACAAAAACAAAATGTTTGCCGCAAGTTTGCAGCAAACGTGTGGTTAATGTTTGGCAACCAGCGAAGTTTGCCAATGTCATCCGCTAGTGGCAAACTTGTGGCAATGTTCTGTCAACAGTGACAATTTGCCACTAGTGGCAAATGTATTTGCTAGTGATTTGCCAAAACAATTCGTCAGTAATGGCACACTTGCAGTGAACTTTTGGTGGCAATTTTTCAAGGTGCATAATTTCTCCAGAAAGTTTGCTAGAAGTCCACCACAAGTTTGCCACAAACCTAATTTGCATGTGAAAATATGACCTTGCTGCAAGTTTGCGGCTACATTGCCAAAGGTTAACAGCAGCTGTTTGTCAGAAGCCTAATTTTTTTGTAAGGGACAGCACAACACAGTACACAGTGTACCACAATGAAATGTGACCTCTACATTTGACCCATCTGTTAAGGTAGCAGTGGGAAATTGACATGGGCAGTGCATGGAGAGCAGTTCTTGAGGAAAGTACCTTGCATATGACTACCTCAGTGGTACCATTACTGGTCCAGGATTCGAACCAATGACCTTTCAATCACGTGGCAAACTTTCTGTTATGCTACCAACTTCCCCAATTGTGTACCTTGTTTCTTCTTTGTACTCTGTAAAAACTGGAGCCACATCACCTTGGCTCTTAATATACTTGTATATAGTTAAGATGACAAGTTTACTTTAACTTAACAACTTAACGACTTAACGACTTTTACGTAATCTCAAAAATCTCATTTGAGAACTTACACAGATATATGTTATTATTGTACCCCTTTTTATTTATTTGTTTGTTTGTTTCTTAGTAGGGCTTCTAGGACTCTGATGTCCTACTAAGAAACAAACAACTGATTGAATTGTGAACCCCATATGATAAATCAAATTGAGTTGGGTTTATATTACTGTATACTACTATTTGGTAATTTTTTTAATGCAATAACGGCCAATTAGTTTTGTCAGTTGCTTTATCTGTATTAGAAAAAGCATATATTGCAACCTACATTTCATCATAATTTTAGTTAAGTGGTTTATTCCTTTTCACTGTCACGGCTTCTCTGGACTTTGGCCGGACAGTGCCTCCTCGGACCCTGTTAACGGGCAGCAGATGCTGCTATTTACGTTGATTTATTTAGTTCTGTTCTCTGGGTTCACTTTCGGTGCTATTCCTGTTGTGTCTCGTCCACCTTGTTTGTCTTCGGTTAGTCTTGCTCCCCACTTCCGGGTTACTACTTCGTGCTGCCTCGCGAGTAGTTCACTCTCCGTTTAGAGCACACCCCACTTCCGCATTTGTTGTCTGCACTGTGTGCTCCCTACCTAGTAGGTTAGTGTCTGTTTAGAACACTCCCGCGTTATTATTACGTTCATCTGCGTCTCGTTTCTTTTCAGTTTAGGATTGGTGCAGTCACTCATTTGTTCGGTTGTGTGGCTTTATTTAAACCCGTTCGACCTGCGTCTCCCCGTGTCTGTCACCCTCATGCTTTACGTGTGGTTTTGCTATTGTCCGTTTTGTTCCTGTGACAGTATTTCTCGTTCATCCCTGTTTCTTGTGGTTTTCACCGGGCTCGTGTGTGCCAGTGAAACCCCGTTCCAGCGTTTCTCCAGGCCGCAGCGTTTCTCCAGAGTCTGGATCGCCTTTACTTTGACACTTTCGTTCGCGTCCTGTTTTTTCCCTGTGCCTTTTTACCCTGATTTTTACTTGTATTTTTGCCCTGCTTTTTGTGTGTCTTTTTGCCCTGCTTTTTGTCGCCCCTTGTCTCCTGCCTTTTTGTTCCACCTGCCCGTTTCCCTCAATAAACTGTTTCGTTTGCCTGCATGAGTGTCCTCGTCTCCTGCTCCAACTGCGCCATGACATTGACAAATATCCTGAAGTTGCTATTTGATGCTGGTTTTAGGAATGTTATTTTACAAATGTCTCGAGGGTTTGCTTGTGCCCTATTATGCTCACGGGCAATATTAAGTAGTTAGAACATTTCCTATGAATATACACATTGTGAATTTAGACACACATTTCATTTAGAATTGAGTACTGCTGATTCATTTGACCTTATAATCACTGTCACACATATACAATATAAATTTGATCCATGCCAGTCACTTGGCGAAAATTCCCACAGTCACCTGACTGCATAGTAAGAGGCACAACATAAGGTATTAATTTAAAAATGTGCCCTATGGTGATAAGCATAAAAACTATTTATTGAATTCAGAAACAAAAGGCACATATATACAACAGGATATGTTGAATAGCAATTGATAAAAAAGGCACAAAATAGTACATAATAGTACATCGAAGTAAACATAATAGGATCAGGTCCAGCTGTGTGTGTGTGTGTGGCCATGTATTTATCGCATTGTGGGGACCTTTTGTCCCCTAAAATCACTTTTATCTGTTTTTTTGGGCTTTGTGAGGACATGTGACAGGTCCCCATGAGGAAAAATGACTTTATAGAAAATGTGCTTGTTTAAAAGATGTGCTTTTGGTTACTACGGTTAAGGTTAGGGTTAGAATTAGGGGTAAAATTATGTACTTTAGTCACTATGGGAGTCTATGGAAGGACCTCATGAAGATAGTAATACAAAGACTGTGTGTGTGTGTGTGTGTGTGTATGTGTATAGAAGCTGGTGTGGTAGTGTTTTGGGGAAAATACAGAAAAAGAAAGCTAACTGTGTCTTTGTGTGTTTAACAGCCTATGAGCCCACAGGGAAAAACAGAAAAAGGCTAACTGAGAATCTGGACAACTTATTTTTAAAAAGGAATAATACTTGAAGGCGAATAAACATTCACATGAGAACTCATTTTTCCAGGCCTTTTGACTCCTTCCCTCTGCTGAGTGTTATGAAGAATTTTGGCTTAATTTGTCTCGATTTCGCAAGCAGATAGACCTCAAGATAAAACAAAACATTGCTGTGTCTAATCTCCAGCACCTCCCACCTCACACCCACACACTGCCCTTTCCCTCCCTCTCTGCCACCTGCTGTCCGCAGCAGCCCCCCAGCCCCCTGTGTTGGGAGGCGGGCAGGTTCTTGTAGACGGCTCGGCTGTAGGGGATGAAGCACAGACCCAGCTGGAGGTGTCGGGCCAGTCGGCAGTACGCAGCCAGAGCCAATACCAGCAGGGGAACCAGCAGCAGGAAGCCCACCACCAGCAGGGCCACACAGGCTCCATCGTTCAACAGGTCTGAGCAGTAAATGGAGGTACCGTGGGGCTGAACCTGGAGGAAAGAGAAGCTGAGCTCAATTCTTGATGGATAAATTGTTGGCCTCATCGATCATAGCAGAAAACTGCATGTCTAATCAAAAAAGGCATATAGTATTTCTTGCTTTTAATCAAAAGAGGACATCATCCTGAAAGTCCAGATACATTTAGAAGTGAGGTATTCTTTCTTTTGGTTGTTGGTATTGTAAGTATTGAGACATTATTGTATGATCATTTGCTGGAATGATAATAACTTTATACTTGTATATAAAGTGGGCTCAAATGAGATTTGGAAAAATCTTGGGATAGGGCTCAGATCTGGATTTTGATATAATTCGATATGTGTGTTTGATAAACACAAGTGTATTTGTGCATATGTGTAAAATGACAGCTGTCAAAAGAAGATTAGGTTCATGGGTGTCAACTTTTATGTAATTTCTTGCGGGTGGTTTATGTTAGACTCCCAAAATTTGGAGTATTTTAGTCCAAGGCCTCTGAGATATTTTCCCTGTCAGCCCTTATCAGTGAGATGTGAAGTAAGTGCTATATGAGAAGGTCTAGAGTGAAGAGTAAAGGTTTGTTTTATAGAAACACAAAAAGTCTACTACATTTTATTCTTGACAGGAGGCATGTTTACATCAATTTTTAAAATGTAGGGGAGATGCTCATGTCTGAAATCCAAGAACATGTTGCAGATTAGGAGCTAACCCAAGATAAGAGAGATGTTATGTAACTCACAACTCACATTATCTGGGTTCCTGTGGAGCAAGAGTATGATGTCTAAAAGCACACACTTACCGTTGAATGACAAAGGAATCCAAACACCACCATGACGAGTGCTGGAGTGAGGATGAAGCCGAATACAATGGCGGCCAGGCTGGCATTAATGGCTGCGATGATGAGGTTCTGGGCTGTCACCAGGACAGAACAGGCCCAGCAGTCCAGAGAGCCTCGGAGCTCCAACGGTACGTCTGCTGCCATGCTGCCAGCCACCGAGTAAGGAGGAGGCACCACCACGCTCGAGGTTGGTGCTGGACTGACGACCGGTAAGGAGAGGGAGTTGGTGTGATGGAGGTGAAGATGTGTTGACTCAGAGTCCCCTGCTTCGGCGGAGAATTGCTGGGATATCATCTTGTCCAAGGTTCCATTTCGAGGCAAACTCATCCTGGGGGTTCTAAATCTTTCAGATAAGGAGATTAATGAGTAGGGTACTCAAAAAGCAGGTACTCAAATAGCTCAAATCATAAACAGTAACTCAAATGATAACAAAAGATTGAGAAGAAAATCAAATCACCACAACAGGGAAGAAAACATCTACAAAAAGTTAATTATGGGCAAAAGTATCTTCTTGTTTGTTTAGATACTACTGTTAGGTTAAAAGTAAAAATTAGCGTTGACCAAAGACTAAAATTAGTGGAATCTTATATAACATGGAGGGAGCATCTATGCAAATTTCACTGTGGACTATGTTAAGGTTAAAACTATTGGCTTAAGTTGGCATTTTCCTTTAGTTTGTCTGGAATGGCATAACCAAGCAATATGGTTAACTTTTGCTTTTTTAGACACTAATGTTAGGCTAAAACTCGGTTAACTAAGAAGTTGTAGAACCGTGTGAGAAGCAAATCAAATGACTACAATGTGGAAGGAAGATCTACAGAAATTTCACTTTGTATAGCAGTAACAGAGCTGTTAAAAACCATCTTACATGTTTAGAAATACATTTTAGGTTAAAAGTAAAGGCAACATTTTCATGAAAAGTCACTATGTGTAGAAGTAACAATGTCGTACTTTACTGTGTTAGAAAAAACAACCTAATTATCAAGCTAAAAGAAAACCACTGAACTTAAGTTAATCTCAAGTTAAAACTTAAGCTAAAGTTGACTAAAGC
This sequence comes from Distichodus sexfasciatus, assembly GCA_032718565.1. Lineage (NCBI taxonomy): Eukaryota > Metazoa > Chordata > Actinopteri > Characiformes > Distichodontidae > Distichodus > Distichodus sexfasciatus. The sequence continues at coordinate 513,087 of JAVGVS010000305.1, read as the reverse complement.
TTTTATGAATTTATTATAACCTTATATAAATTTTATGAAACCTTATAGCCAAACAAAATGTAACAAATGACAGCATAGAACTCACAATGGATAGAAGTAAAAAAAGCTTTTACAGATCATTTTGCTTGTTTAGAAAGTGTTAGTTTAAAACTAGAAGCACAAATTCACTAACAAGTCATCGAACCTCATATATAAGCACCATGAAGGGAATATCTACTGCAAAATTCACTTTAGATGGCAGTTACAGAATTTTTGTTCATTTTAATTGTTTAGAACTAATCTTAGGTTGAAACTAAAGGCTAAAGTTTAATAAAACACCAGAGAACCTCATAGCCGAGCAAATTAGAGGAAACGTATAGAAAACTCCCTGTGATGTTTTTAAAATAGTTTTTAAGGATTATCTTGTTTAGAAACTGTCAGATTAAAACTGAAGTTTGAAGTTACCAAAACATCAATGTAAAACTCACTTCAGATAAGAGTAACAAACATTTAACTGATCGTCATTTGTTTGTTTGTTTAGAAACTAATCTTTAAGGTAAAACTAAAACTTAAAATTTACATAAAAGTTATGGAACCTCAAAGCCAAGCAAATAGTGTCAATTACTGTATACTGCTTAATAAAGAAGCAATACCAAAAAAATCTAGTTTACCCTTAGCACATATCTGCGACTTTTTTTCCCAGAACCCTTCAAATAAGGATCACCTTCGTACACTCTTACATAAGGGAGTCTTGTTTTTTTTTTTTTTTCTCAGAACCCAGTGGCACAGGGTCTGGAAGGTAAACAGAGATAACGAAGTAGCTGCGAACGGGAGGAAACAGGCCCGGCTCTGACCTCTCAACCCCCTGCTCCCCCTCCTGCCTACTTCCCCCATGGGGCAGGAACTCCGGGATGACTAAAAAACATAAAACAATGAGGCAGGAACCGGGCCCTCAGGAAAGCCAGTGCGCTAAGCAGCCCGCGTAATATCTCTCCAAGCAGGACATCTCCTCAAACACACATCTTCCTGCAGCCACACACACACACGCAAATAAGCCACACACAACCTCCTCTCATCGACTGGCCTTGACCTTTTAGTTGTATGTTGTTGACAGACAACTGTCTTTGGCGAAATACTGTTCAAATGATGCCATGTCATGGACAGGTTAGATTCTCATTTGAAAGATGTTCAGATACAAGCTGTACTCCAGATACAGTTCTAGAAATCAATAAAGTTCTATAAATCATTTCTAGAAACGAATAAAGTCTGCAGCTATTTCACTTTAATGACCAGTATTACCTTTTCGTTTCCTGAATTCGGATGAAAGTCACGGGGTGATATCCTTCTTTCTAAGAACAGAGACCCTTTTTAAAAACCTACATCAGTTTGGCTTTAATCCAACTTTGTTACTGTCTTCCTATGACATCAGACTTCCACTTATAGTGCTGATATGACCATGGTTGTGATTTGAATTTTTTTTCTCCACACAGTTTCCCTCTTCAGCAGAGATGTACAAAGAACCGGAAAAGTAAAGAACATGACACCAGTAAAATGTAACAGTCATCTATTAGAATGCTGCCTCTGTAAAAGAATCTGATATTAACAATAGTTAAGAGTTAAGTATAGGAGTGAAAAGGATGTATTGGAGTAAAAAGTACATTACTTTCATTCTGTAATGAGGTAGAGAGTGATATAAGTATAAAGTACTCAAAATAATACAAATATGTGCAGTAACTACATATTAGAGAGAATTTACATCAAACTTTCTAAAATGTGATCAATTTAAAGTATAATAGAAAAGCGAATTGAATAAATTGAGAACAAAAGGTGGTTAAACATTTGACAGATTTATGTCGACCTGAATCTCACACGAAATATAATGGCGTTTGCATGATTACATATGAAGATTTCCAAGATTTCAAGATCCTGTATTTGTCACATGCATAATTATGAAAGTACAATATGCAGTGAAATATATCCTGAACCACGCTTTCTTGACTGTGCAACCATAGAAAAAAGTAAAAAAGATAAAATATGTAACATATATATAACGACTCTCTCTCTCTCTTTCATTATATATAATATTATATTATATTTAATTGTTAAACTTTTAAGTATAAGCTCTAAGTATAAGCCTTAACAGGTCAAGTAATAAATGATGAAGACGATATGAAGTGTAACAGACAATGAATATCACACAATGGTTGAATATAAACTAATGCTGTACAGCGATTATGAACGTGATAATATTAAAGATCCTCAGGGTCAAAAAGGTGTACAGTTTTGTTTATTGATATATACATCTTGCATTTTTTCTATTAAAAACACAAAAACTTTCTTAAAGAAAAATATTGTACAAGACTGTATAAAAAAATTCCAGTCCCAGACACACATACTGTTTTGTCTTTTTTCTCTCTCTCTGGGAAAAACGTTAAGCTTCTTAAATCTTCATAGTAACGTGATGTAACATACTCACTTTATTATGATGTTCCAGAACTCTGAATCTCTGTGCCCTCTCCAAGAACGTCTTTGCCCCACTCAAGTGAGTTTTCTTACACCTTGGGGTTTTAATCCTTCGGCTGGTGCACGGAAGACACTTTCCCCTCTTAAAACCCAGGCAATAAAACTTAGAACTCCTCTCAATTTACACAGGAAGTGATTCGGCTGTTCCAAGCGACAGCGTTAATCGGTGGTCTTGTGTCCTGGTGGTACGCACTCAACAGCTGCTCATGTGTCAGCAGCCTCTGCTGATTGAACCGTGCCACTGCTGGTCCTGCCCCAGACCAGCTCCTGCTCCTGCTGGGCTCAGATTTCCTCTCTCTCTCTCACACACTCTCTCTCTCTCTCCTTTCCTGCTTGGCTCTTTCCTTCCTTTGTCAAAGATATCCAGCTCTGGCATGGTGGATGTATATCATCCCTGCCAGCTTCCACTTGGACCTGCTGCTGGCGTTTCAAGCACGATTCTGGTAACTACAGCCTTAAAGAGGAGAAGGTGATTCTTGACGGTCTCGGTCAGATTAAAAGATTTATATTGGAGATTCATAACTGAAAGAGAGCTTTTCAGAAATTCATTTACCAAGAGACAACAGGCTAAACCTCAAGACACATAATCCATTTAAGTGCATGACACCAATCCTGACAATTGATAGTGGAATGGACACAAGAAAGCGACTATACATTTGTTATTTGGTGTATAAATGTATGACGTTAAAGATATGCAACCTTTAATTCCAGTGGTGTACAGCAGGATTATCAGATGACTGACTGACTTCAGCAGAAGTAAATCAAGGTATTAACATTGATTACACATATTACCCTGTATACAACCAGCTGGTGATTAATGCTTGTTCAGTGGCCATATCTTGCTGAGAAATTGCCAAGTTTTCCCAGTTATGTAAGCCTAATTCTTACATCAGAACAGTCACATTCCTCCCAACACGGTTCAGTGTAAGGGAGTGGTGATAAGCTGTGTCAGTTGAATGTGGTAACAGAAAAAAGAGGGGGAACACATCCAAAAGTCTGATCCATCTGCTAGTAAAATGTAAGCAACACTGAAAATATTGCCAGTCTTACAAAAGAAATCAGGTGGCGTGGGAAAAAAGGCACTTAGGAAGCTTAGATTCCATTTTGAAAAATATTCAAAATGTATTTTTACCTTTTATTATGTTACTTTAGATATACGATAGGGTAAAATATCATTTGCCTGTGTTTGTTGACAAATAAATCTTAATGAGGTTCATTAGATCATCTTTGTGAATTTTAAAATATAGAGTGGGCAGCTGTCATGACGTAGCTTTTATGAACTGAGTGAGTGATTATTTGTCATTGTGAACACACCACAGCACAGCACACAGTGCACCACAATGAAATGTGACCTCTGCACTTGACCCATCCGTGAAGGAGCAGTGGGCAGCTAACAAGCGCCCGGGGAGCAGTGCTTGGGGACGGTACCTTGCTCATGAGTACCTCAGTGGTAACTTTACCAGCCCTGGATTCAAACTTGCGACCTTCTGATCACGGGGCCAACACCCTACCATTACGCCACCAACTGCCCCATCTGTAATATTAATTGGAAGTCATATTGCTCAGCTGGAATATGTGCCTTGTAAAATGTAATGGCAACAATATGGGATGTTTAAAGTCAAATAAAACAGAGATGTGGAATCGAGTCGCCCAAGCAATGACTTGAGACTTGGTTCAAGCCCGTCCTCAAAACAATAATTAATAATGAAATTAATTATTTCAGTTTCGCTGTTTGAGATTTCGTTTAGATGTAAAATCTTCGTTCAAAATGACAACAAAAGCATAGCTACGTGCAAGAAAAAATTACTATTTCGAGTGTCATTGATGGCTAACATCAGCATTGTGTTACGCTGAGACAGTGTGGTAACATTAGCACGCTAATTATGGCAATACCAAACATTAGACACTAGATTGGCCAAATATGAGGATGTGCCAACCTATCTGGCAACCTCGAGTCTGGGGAGAAGGGGGAGGAGAAACAACGCGTTACCGTATTTTGAATATGACTGCAGTACCAGTTTTGGCCACAATCTTACATATAGCACCTTTAAGTGATCATATCGTATAGCATTTCTATCCTGATAGTGATAGATGACCGTGCCGAAAATTCTTAGATTTTTTAATATATAAAAGCAGAACTGAGAGTGTGCTGTGTTCGCAAGTCAAGTATTTTAGGGACAAGTCCAAGTCAAATCTCAAGTTGTTGGTTACAAGTCATATCTTGGCTGGAATGAGCACCACAACGAAATGTGACCTGTGCATTTGACCCATCCATGAAGGAGCAGGGGCAGCTTTTTTGGCAGAGCCCGGGGAGCAGTGTTTGGGGATGGTACCTTGCTCATGAGTACCTTTACATGTCCAGGACTTGAACTGGTGACCCTACATTTCCCTTTTCCCTTCCCTAACCGTTACTCTGCCACCTGCCGCTGGTCACCAGTGAACAACATCCAGATGTGGCAGTTGACTGTCAATGTTCATAACATTATATAAACAACCATCTAGAAGCTTTGCAGAAATCAGACATTGATTTTGATGTTACATCTCTGCTTATTTGAGCATATTATTTGGTGTGAAAAGTTTCTAGTTTGTGTGATATTGCTTATGTCGGGCAAAATGGAAGGCCAAGGACTGCTTGATGTCACCCAGAAGACATCTGAAATTAAATGTGCAGGAGGCAGAAAGTGCGAGATGGGAAGGGAGCCATGACTAGAAGAAACAGGATAACCGACATGCACACACCAGAGGCTGAGTTTCCCAATCTCTCCTCCTTCCTCTCGAGCCACTTCCTTAAGATTCGGAATCTCAAGAGGGGAAGCTGAGAGGGATTAGAGTAGGATTTGGTCCAGGAAAGCGAGATAACGTGGATTTACTATTTTAACAAAGTTGGGGGAATGGCTGAGAATTCCAAATTGGTGAGAATCTAGCGTAGAAGAATGATGAAATAGGAGGTGGAAAAAAGAACATTAAGAGGGATATCCTGAGAGTCACGACCTGTTTTCCTGTCCTTGGAACCAGGATATCCGTTTCTCTGTCTGCAGAGGGCGCCAAGGTGTCACCTGAAAAGTTATTCTCTGTCCTTCTGTCTCGTGACCCCTGAAATGACCTCTGCACATACGTTAAGACGAAAACGTCAAAGAGGAAGTCTCTATTATAAACCGCCACGCCGCATACCACCACAAAAATAACTGACCTCGATCTCAGCAGCTGTGAATTAATCAGAAAAAAACATTTTTATTTGTCTTTTTTTGCCATAGTTATTATTATATCAATTATGACACACAAAAATCACACGAGTGTTTAAGACAGGTCTGGCTCAGTTTGTCGATTTTCTTCATTTTTTTCAATTTCTCAATACAGTAAAATCGTAAAATCAAGAGTGGAATAAACCTGACAAACACACTCAGAGAGGAGTGGACAGAAAGCAATCACAGCTCATTAAAATCTGCAGATTATAATCATCAAAAAGGTCATACACGTCAGAACAGCAAATAGGATAGTCATCCACACATATAACATAGCTCATATTTCATGTAATGCAAAGTAAAACAAACTCTTTTTTTAATCTGTCAGATACAGTACAAAGACATTCAGGGCTTAAAGGTGTACAGACTCTGTTCTAAGCACCAAGCTGTGAGATTATTATTATATTCATACGTAACTCTAGATCATATACATGGCAGGCGAGGGGTCGAAGGGGCATCAAGCACCATTTAAAATCAGACGTCCCCCTTTATTCCCCGGCCTTGCCTAAACAATAGCACAATAGTTATTAAAAAAACATTTACAAAATCTGGACTTCCCTCGTTGGCGAGGAGCACCATGTAGGTTCAATAAATACGTGAGAAGCAGTTGAATAAATAAAGCCACGATTCTAAAATGCAGGAATTAAAATCAGAGAACAAACCCAAAAAAAGAACAGGAGGATCAAGTCGAAATAACAAAGAAGAATCAACAAGAAAGATTACATTTTTTTCCTCCTACGATAATACCAACACAAATGAAAGATCACCGAACACTCACAAGGTTTTCTGGACGAATGCAACCAAATAAGTCCTAGACTCGACCCGTATCTTTTGAGATTTTGCGACCTGTATTTTTATTTTAATGCTCTGAGAAATATGAGAAAAAAAACTGCCTTTTTTTGTCAAAACACAAGTCACAAGGCCAAAATGGTGTAAAATCTAGGCTGTATTTGTTTCTCTTTTTCTTTCTTTGAAAACCTTTGAAAAATTAAAAAAATAGCACCCAGATAAATATGTATTTTTATATGAAGATTAGAGTAGTAGTAAAAAATGACACAACGTAACGAGAACAAGTAACCATGGAAAACAAAATAATAAAACCACCCATAATGCCACTGTCGTAATTCGTTCCAGCACCCCCCGGGGAGAAGCGACTCCCCCTGCTGTTGGGTCGCGATCAAAGCACCACAAAGTTTGACAAAGTTCCGAGACAGCACTAACTCGACGGGTGAAGGTCTCCTCAGATTTGCATAAATGTAAACTACAATAGTACCTGAATTCGTTCACGTGTTTGGCAAGTTAACACATCTTTTTTTTGTCGTTTTTGAAACACAGTTCACATCACAAGCCTGAGTCACCGGGTTTGTGGCACCCTCTCCGGCCGATCCGTGACGCCCGGCGAGAGGGTTATAACGTTGCGTCCCGTCGGTGTCTTGGTGGAGGGGAAGACGGTTGGGGAGGAAGAGGGCCATCTGCGGATGCGGGTTTGTAAACAGTGTCGAGTAAACAGCTTGTTGATTGGTAACGCAGCGCAGAGAGAACAAGGTTGCAGTAGTGGTTTTGTAAAAAAGTGAGAAAGAAGATTAAAAAATGTAACAAAACGAAAATGAGAGAGTTGAATGCTGGCACTGCTGCTGATGAGCAGTGGATTTGGTTATGGCTGTGTGACATCAAACGTCAGGTTCACTTAGAACACGGCACAGGAGCCTGAGGGGGAAGAGGAAGAGAGAGAAAGAGTGGAGGAGACAGATGGAGAGGTGGACAGGGGGTAGATAGAGATAGAGAGGGACCAAGTGGGAGAGAGAAAAGTCACGTCAAAAAGTGGCTACTGTTGTCTGAGGTAAAATATTTGTGTGACTTTTAACCTTGAAGTTTTAGACATTCTTTTATACCTTTATTTATTGGCTTTTATTATTAGCAATAACATATGTTAGAAATATGTTATGCTGGTGGTTACGCTGGTGGTCTAGTGATTAGGACGTTTGCCTCTGGACCAAGAGGTCGTGGGTTTGAATCCTACCTCCAGCACTACCATCATTGGGTCCCTGCGCAAAACCCTTAACCCCAGGTTGCTCTCCAGAAAACTGTCCCTGAAATTTGGGAAATGGAAGTCGCTCTGGATAAGAGCATCTACTAAATGTCATAAATGTAATGGATAATGAATAAATGAATGAAGTTATTGAAGCGTTCAAGAGCCCGCACACCTTGTATGTTTCATAAGTTCTCATAAGTTTCAGTAGGCTTAAATGAGTGTGTGTTCAGTCCCTCACCAGGCTGAAGCTGTCGTAGGTGTTCATGAGTTCCTCAATACGATACTGCTCCAGCACCACCACTCCGTCCAGGGTGGAGTTGTGTTGGAGAGCGCAATCCTCACAGTGCACCACGTACGTCTTTCTGCTGCTGCTCTCGCTGGTCACAAAGAGCAGGTTAAAGACCTCCACCTGGACACACACATATAAACACCAATCACACTTTTTAGCGATCATGCGAGTTTTAAATCCTTAACTATCTGCAACTTAATCCCGGCACAAGTGTTTTTACGAGTTTGAGGCTGGCACCGGATTTGTTTTTCCATCTTGTGACTTGCAACTGCACTGTGCTTTTCACTAATGTTGGTCTTAAAATGAGGACCAACCCAGTGCCGATATTCCATGTGTTTCGTTGTTCGAGTCTTTGTCTAATTGTGGTTATTGAGCTGGACCTGTGTCGTTGTGTATATCAGCCCTACTTTTCCCATTAATTTCTTGTCAGGTGTTCATCTGGCTATGTATTTCCGGGAAAACATTCTGATCAATTGAAAATGAAGAAATACTTAAGTTTCTGCTTTTGGCCTTTCTGGAAGAGAACTACATTTTTGTGCTTGATGGCGTTCCATATTAGAGTCACGTGTGTTTACAAAGCGAATAATGTAATTAATGCCTTTTTACGCAATTGCTTCACCAATACAATATTTTTGTTACCTTATACTAGAAAAAAACCCCATTAGAACATGCGCCCGAAGCTCCCTCTAAACTTAACCAAATTGTACCTGTCTGTGAGTTTGTGCAGACTAGATGATTACAATTTCCGAACTGAGATGGAGTGTTGTGTGGAAAATCTGAAACTCACGTCACACTCATTGCAATAGTAGGCCGGCTCGTCCTTCACTCTGCTTTGGTAACAGATCTTCTTCCCTGTGGCTACCAGCTGGTCTCTCAGGATCTGAATATGTTTCATGGACTGCAGAAGACAGTGCCTGCAGGAGACAGTCTCATTTAGATCAGGACAATTCCCACTGTCTCCCTCCTTTTCCTCTGTTGTACTCATTTTCCTTTACAAACCCACACCCACACACCCATTTACACTGTGCTCATAAACAAACCCCACCCTACACGCATATGCTGAAAAGCTGATCTCACCTGACCATTTTATAAGTATTCGGGTCTGTTATTTTAATCGTGCGGGCGACATTCCAGGAGACGTGAATCATGGGAACAATAGACTTGACCTTTTTGACCTCGTTCCATTCGAAGCGTTCCATAGCCAGCTGATACTGGTAGGCTGACAGGACACAAGGAAAACACACATACACACACAGTTTATTTAAGACAAAAGATAAGCTGAGCTCAAAAACCTAGCACAACCTCATTAAAGCCTGCACATTTGCCACAAACGCGTTGGTTAAAGAATTTAGCAAACTTGGAATCTACAACCGGGCAAGTTTATAATATGCTGTTTTGATTGTTTTATTGTTTGACAGCTGTATGCAGCAATTGCAGTATGATTGTGTGCATAGACATCTTAGAGTCCATGACCTTGGCAGCAGCATTTTCATGCTTACAATCACATTGCATCAGGCTTTCTGACATTGCCAAGGATATCTTAGATCCTGCTGGGCTAAAGGAATTTCTATATTTGTATAAGGTTATGTGTGTGTAGCATATTAAAAATGCAGTTTCTGCTTGAACAATTCCAGCTGTTCTAAAGCTGTGGAGGATCTATGAAAGGTGACCTCGGTAATGTCCATCGTTCTAGCACCTCCTGATGGTCGCAGGTGGTACTCACAGTTGAGAGGCCCCACGTTCCATGCAATGTTGTTGCACCAGCCCACGGCCTGTACCCAGTGAACAGTGCCAGCGTTAATCCACACCAAGTCTCCTGGACGTTGGATGAAACGATACACTGGAATGTTGGCTTGATATAGATCCTCCAGCACCGGCCACCACGAGCCGGTCAGATAGTCAACTCCATGCCTGAGGAGGATGACAGGAAAGAAGTAAAGTGGAATATGTATTAGTGCTTGTTTATTTTTCAGCAGTGTGTGGAAACCTACCTTTCTCAAAGCTACTTCATCAATGCCTTTAACAATTTGGCAGATGATCAAGAACCCTCCAATCAGTTCTCTAACTAACTGTATCAGTTGATTCTGGGGACCACTTGAGTACCCCTGATTCACACAGTAATAACACTTTAAAATGCTCCAAAAGGGACTCACTTCTCACAGAAATCATTGATGGCCTCCCAGTAATGTTCATGCACGGCAAACCACTCGCAGTCTCCTGGACCGATGTTGATGTTCACTGAGCAAAAGTTATTGTTCTCCTGGTGACCTAAAGATAGTATCAGAATAAAGAATAACATTATGTAAAATGTTGAGGTGAACGGACCATGTGTTTTTGTTTTACTGGTGCTGCTTCTGTATGTTTGGGAGGTTCGTCTCATTTGAATGTGTTTCATGAAGTCCAAAGAAAAGGCAAAACAAAAGTATACTGACATTTAACATATTTTTCATATTTTCACATACTTTCTGAACATCCTTTTTCTAAAACTATGAGCACTAGTATGGATATTGCACTCTCTTTATAATAGAGCCTGTTAACATGGGAACACTTTCCCCATGATTTCAGAATGTGTTCTTCATTTTTACTCTTTCAGCCAAAAACACAGATACTAATATTGGCAAGAGGAAATCTCTTGCAGTGGACGTTTGGGGAGGGTCCTTTCCTGATTCCAGTGTAAATGTACTATCTCTACAAAGTCAGATATATATAGACATCCTGTTTCTAACACACCTTCAACAACTTTTGAAATTTAAGTGTAAATGTGTTGGTTTTTTGGATGTAGGTGTTTGTGTACTTTAGGAGGCAGACCTGGTGTGCGACTGCCTGGGACCTTCATGTACAGCTGTACTGTGTTCATGCCCAGTATGGTGTGGCCCACATGACTCAGCATGTTGTCACTGGACGCTACACGCATGAATGCTGGTAACTTCAACAGCTCCTGCAGCTGGGGCTTCCACCTGCACCAAACAACAGGATATATTCACCAAATACAATAATGACACAACATTCAATATATGTGGTTCTAAAACAACACTCTCAGTAAACACTAAACAAAGTACTAACACAACATTCTTATTAAACACAAAACACAGTACTGATGCAACGCTCAGTAAACACTAAACACAGTACTGACACACCAATCTCAATGAACACCAAACACAGTATTGACACAACACTCATTAAAGTCCAAACACAGTACTGATACAGCATCCTCAATAAACACCAAACACAGTACTGCCATAAAACTCAGTAAACATCAAACACAGTATTGACACAAACACAAACACAACACTCTCAATAAACACCAAACACAATACTGACACAAACACATAACTGATGCAAACACAGTGCTGACAATCAACTCTCAATAAACCCTAAACACAGTACTGACACTCAATAAACACCAAACACAGCCCTAACACCAAATACATAACTGGCACAAACACAATGCTGACAAAAACACAGTATTGATACAACATTCTCATTAGACACCAAACACAAAACTGACACAACATTCGCACCAAACACCAAACACAGAACTGACATAACAATCGCAATAAACACCAAACACTATAATGACACATCACTCTTATAGCAACAGTAAACACCAAACACAGTTCTGATACAGAACTCACAATAAACACCAAATACAGTACTGACAGAACTCACAATAAACACCAAATACAGTATCGACGCAACAGTGTCAACAAATATTTAAACACAGTACTGTCGTAACACTCAATAAACACCAAAATACTCACAAAACACTCACAGCACTGCCACAAACCCTATCCGTACTGAACCAACACTCTGACCAAACAGTACTGATACAACACGCAATTAACCAACAATTAATCAACCCAACAGTGTTAGTAAACACTGCTGACACAGTGCACACCGAGCTTATTACTGACGAACACATTCCTGACACATTGTCAACAAACACAGTACTGGCACATCAGTTTTTTCACGCAAATATATGACATTAATCTCAGAATTTCTGACTTTTTTCTTGTAATTTTACCCCCCTCCCCAGCCCCGTTTTATTTTTTTTTAAATATACAATGGCCCTAATACGCCGTCGTACACATATACTGTACAGACTACAGAGGCTGATACAACATACTGACCAAACATGATACCAGCACTCACTTAACCCAATACATATTTAACAGCACTCATAATAACAACACAACACATTCTGCAAACACAATACTGACAACATAGCAAGTAAACGCAAAATACAGACACAACACCCTACCAAACAGTAATGTTTGATTCACCATACTTCCTGCAAGTCTCTTACCTTTTTGGATCTGAAAGGTCAATGTTAGTCCCAAATTTGATGATTTTCCCAACAGCTTTCTGCTCAGAACTGTAACAGAAAATATCACACTGACTGACTGCATTTCATTACAGTTAATCACTGCAGAGATGGAATATTTAAAACAACGCTAGTAGCTAAATCAAGATATGGAAAACTCCTGACCTGGGAGAGCTGGCTGAATGAGTGCTGGACAATGCCTCCAGTTTTACTTCTGTTTTTTTCTCTTCCTCATCCTCATCTTCACTGTCCTTTTCTTCCTGGTGAACACGCATTAAGACATAAAAGGTTTTGTGCTGCTTCTGTGCATGTGTGCATCTAAATATTTGATCTTGCCATGATCAAATATTTAGATAATTATAGAAGGACAAGAATGTTTTTTAAACATAAAACAATGCTTTAAAATGTCTGAAAACATGACCGAGATTATTGTTATGCTTAAGGAAATGCTTGATTTAAATACTGTTTTCCTAACTAAAACAATGTAATAATTACACACACCCATGTATATGCTAAATTATTTGTTCTCAAAAATTGTTCATTTAGACATATAAATATTTCTTCTTTCTTATTGACTACACTATAACATTATAAAATTGAAAAAAAAATTGATCAATTGAAAATAAAATACTGAATTTTGTCATTTTGAACCAATTTGGCCTATAAAATGAGCTGCTTTTGCAGAGAACTACATTTCCCACAATCCTCTGCACGTCCCCCGAAGCCGCATCACAATGTAGCACTGGGCGCGCATTCCAGAATAAACGATGGAAAATCTAAATAAACGGTGAGTAGAACGCTATAGTTGTTGTGGTTATTTATCAGCTAAATGATGGTTTGTGTCTGTAATAAAGAGGACATTTCGACTGAACTGGAGCGTTTTAGCAAGTAATTATTAACACAGTGCGCGTATTTACATCGTGAAAAATGTCATTCATGCGTTTTTATGCATTTACTTCTGTTTTAGTGTATGGAACATCTCACAAATACAAATACTTTACCGCAGGGCCACTTCCCACGCATAACGAATTAAGCGTGCACGCATTTACAGATCGGCTCCATAGAACGGCCCAATGCCACCGATACCTGATCCAGCCTTTTGAGCCATTATCGGACCAATACCAATCCACATATCAGATTGGTTACATCTCTACCTGTAAGCTCTCTTGGAAACTGGAGGCCTGGTACTGGGCGTACTTGGAGATGGTGGTGTGCGATCGGCTACTTTCACACGGCCAGGTCTGAGCTGAGCCAGATGTGTTCCAGTTCTCATCGGCTCGCTGCTGCACCTGAGTCCTCACCTCCACAGCATGCTCACCATTTGCTTCCACCAGGGACTTGGTGGAAAACAAACCCAGGTCTGTACACAGTGAGAAGGCCAAGAGAGGGAGCCAGAAAGAGGGAAAAAGGGCAAGTTAGAAAACTAAAAAGAGGCCCAGGAGTAAGAGTTGTTGGTGTCAACTGAGTATTGTGATTGTGTATTGTGAAATTAGGTCATAGAGGGTTTTGGGGTGTGACACATTAACCTTAAACTGTTACAAAGATCTCTAAAAATGGTGGGATGATGTGACTCACTGAGCCGGAGAGATCCTGCTAGGCCTCTGATGACAGTGACAGGGTTTTTGGGGTCAGTGCAGAACTGCAGCAACACTGGAGAAAATGCATCTCTCTTACTCTCGAGCTGAACACACAGACACACAGTCAGAGTCAACGAAGTATAAATGTTCAACAATATACATATACCGGTTGTTAAGCAATTTTCAGTTTGTTCAAGGCATGAGTGAATGCTGTACTCACGTAGATGCTAGGTGTTGGAGGGTTGAGCTTCTCTCTAGGAATGGGAGTCTCCACACTCAGTACAGGCTTTATTGACATTGCAGGCAACAGATACGACTCACGAAATCGTCCCATTACTTTTTCTTTTCTGGCACAGAGAAGTAGAAAGGGATATTTTAGCAATAAGTATCCCAGTTAAGATGTAACCATAGGAAAAAAATCTAACAATGCTAAATATGTTACTTCAGCAACAATGACAGTTTACAGTGCTGATACAGTTAAGACATTATCTCGGAAGTTGCTAATTTGCTGATGCTGTTCCTGCTGATTAGGCTATTCTTGCAACAGATGGTACTTGATCAAGGATGTTATGCCAGCTGATGAGGCTAATTCTAGGTAAAAATAGCTACTCTTGTAACAAAACAACATTAGCAATGATGCTATCTTAGCAAAGGAGGCTAGTGTGACTAAAGATGAGAGCCCAGCTAACATGCTACTCCCAAGTAGTCTTATCAAAAGCCCTGAGACTCACTTGCAGGCTTTGATGACCTCCTCTGCAGAATTACTAATGCTGATCTCCCTCAGAGGGATTCTTTTCTGCTCGAACTCTGAGGCGAGAAATGTCTGTCTCCCATTGCTCTGCAACTTGACCAGGTGAATCTTCAGCTCTTTCAAAGGAATGGCAGACAGTGCCCGCAGCTTAAGCAGTGTAGCTGTGCTCAGTGGTAGAGGCATACTGGGATTACTCTTACTGCAGGAGTTCTTGACTGGGCATGTTGTTGTCAGTTTTGTGGTTCTTGTTGCACATGCCTTCCCATCACTGCCTTTATTCCTGCTCTTTCCTGCAGGTTTTTCTCCCTTGTCATCCTCTCTCCCATGTTTCTCTTTGGAGAGCTTTGGAGAGCTACACTGCTTACTTTCAAGTTTTCCTCTTTGCTTTTTTCCTTGCCCTCCTTCTTTTGTCTTTGACACTTTCACCACGCTGTTGCTGTCAAGCTTCCTTTTTTGACTTTTTTCCCATTCACTTTTCTGGTTGCGGATCTGCCCTGGCTCATTCTCTACCAATTTTCCCTGGCTTTCCTTTGCCAAACATGTCTCTTCAATTGAAGCAGGACTGGAGCTCTGGCTCAACAGCACCTCACAGCTGTGTGCTAGTTTTGCCTGAAGGGTGGCAGGCGACAGGGTGGATGGTAACACTTTACCCTCTTGCTCCTCCTCCTCCAGAGATGTACAAGTAGGGCCCTTAATTAATTCTTCAGTCATATCCTCACTCACATTCCCCTCCTCCTTTTTCTCCTCTGCTTTTTGGCTGTCTACAGGATTTAGAGATGAATCTGAAGAAGACTGTGAAGTAGACAGGTCAGTTGGAGGTAGGTTGTTCAGAAATAGATCAGTAGGAGAAATGTCTGTTGGCGATACAGCAGGTGGGGAACTAGAGGCTGGACTGTGCTGATCTGGAGGACATATTTCTGGCCCCAGTGAAAGTGAGGAAGAGTATTTTACTCCAGCCAGGGCACTAGGAGGAGGTCTGCCAAAGGGGCCACCCCTGTAGGTATACCTGTGGCCGCCACTGGATGAAGTGCTGTCAGTCTGGTGCAGATGAGGTCGTCCGGTGTCATTAACACTAAATACATTACTATCTTTTTGCTCTGCTTCATGTTCTTCAATTTCCTCTTCCTCTGTCAGGCTGTATAGTTTGGCCAGGTCGCAATGACGGTAGTCTGGACCAAGACCCAAGTCACTTTTAGGCTCGCCCAGTTCTTTCCAGAGATCATCAGGGTCTCCAACCAAAGAGGGGTGTGTGGGGCTGGGCTGGAGCACTGGTCTCCTTATCATGCCAACTATATCAGTATCTTTCTCATCTTCCTCCTCACTAAAATCTGAAACAGGAGAGCCCTGCCAGCTTAAAACAGGTGGACTGGCTGAGGGGTCCAGCCGTAGATGGTCTGTGCTGTGAGCAGGCAAAAGGTCAGGAGCATGCTGGTGCCCTATTTCAGGCTGAGGAACACTGTTCTCAAAACTGGAGTGATGGCCTACTGAAAGTTCCTGCTCATCATCAGGAGGCAGACTGGAGGTAAGGACCTTGTGGTCAAGCTGCTCCTCTTCAGTCCTAATTTTGCTGGTGCTTGGACTCGTAGGCTCAGAAGAAGACAGGCTGTTGTCACTTTCTGATGTGATTTTATTGGCAGTGTCCTTTGACTCACATGGAAGTGAATGGCTTTGATTGGCTAGAGGCATGGCAAAGGATGAAATGGACCCTGAGGTGTGTGAACAGTCAGAGTGGTAGCTGGTCTCCTCTAGTCCATTCTCCATGTGCTCATGGGCTGCTGATCGTGACATATCTGAAAGAGCTGGTGATGGAGGACAGTCAGAAAGACTAGAATCTGGACTTTTATTCTTAGAACCCAAAGAAGGACTCTGATGAGACATTCCAAATTTGTCTTTCTCTCCTTTCCTGATCCGTTCCCTCTCTGTTTTTTTCTCTTTTTTTCTCCCATCTTTCAGTTTTCTCTCAGCGTGTCCCAGTCCTCCTTTTCTGTGCCCCCCTTTCCTGTCTCGATGCCCCCTTCCATCTTCCCTTTCCTTTCTCTTCTTCTTTGCCTCCAGTTTTCTCTCAAGCCTCTCCCTCCGGGCACTCATCCCCTCCTCCAACTTTTTCTCTTTTCTCCTCTCTTTATCTCTGTGCCTTTTCTTGACTTGACTGTGTTTCAACAGGTCAGCCTCCAACCTCCGGATTGGGGTCTCCTGACCACCAAGGTTAGTAGCGGTTGGGTGGGAGGAGGTAGACGGACTGCACTGATCAGAAAGTCTGCTCCTTTTTCCTTCAGTCTTGATGCTGGATTCAGAGTTTGGAGAAGGAGAGACATCTGTAACTGGACTCCGACGCTTGCTGCGGTCTCTGCTAGAGAGGGCTTCATGTCGAGTGCCTCTATTGTCAGGGCTGCAGTGAGACTGGTTGTGTTTAACCGCACCATGGCGCCTTCCTTCTTCTTTTGGTCCTGAAGAAAAACGTCCATTCTCCTGTGAAGAAATGTAAACATCACAACACAGACAATAACTCAGAACATTGGCAATGAGGACTATGACAGCACCAGTTCTCTTAATACTTAATTAATACTTATAAGCTATGGTCTAGGAATGTTCCCTGAATTGCACATTTTGGTGTTTTCTTATTATCAATGCACTAGATTCAATCAGCAGATTACCAAACCATTTGAATCATATAGGTGTATATAAAAGCTGGGAAAACTCAAAAACATGAATATGTAAGGTTTCTCCAAGAAAATGATTTGGCACATTCTCTTAAGATATTCTCAAACAGACACTCACACTGCCCTGTGTGCTGGGATGGGCCTGGACCCTCCAGGATGGTGTTGGTGAACCGCAACTAAGATGAGGTACTGCGGCGGTGGGCCCACTTCTGGCTGCTTCTGGGTGCCGGTGTGGTTTGGCTGGAAGGAGCTGGTGCTGGGGGCTGTAAGGCACTCTGGTGAGGTTTGCTGGTGAGGGGGCACCTGGACGCTCCCAGTCCCCTTTTGTTCCGCGGGGGCCAGGGTGATCATGAGGGTTGTGGTGGGTGCGAGGGAAGGGGTGGCCGGGTTTTGAGGTTTTGCTGCCATGAAAAGAAAGTCCAGGGATACCGAGTGCTGGGGTGACAGCCACATGGGTTCTGTGAGTGTGATCTCTGTTGTCGGACTGACTGGACTCCTGTTAAGAAAAATGGAGCTGAAGCTTAGTGTTTTATTAGAAATTAACTTTGGTTAACTCAGCAAGTAGAAATGTTTATATCACAGAGCTCAAATACACCTCCAAGAGCCAACTGCTTTTTCCAAAACAACATTTGAAAAGACTATAAATTGTTTTTTTGTATTGAAGCCTGCCATTTAATATCTTGACCTGGAAGCGTGATGGAGAATGTCTTTTATTGGTTTGACTCCAAGGGGTGTTGTTGCGGTATGGTGGGCTCCAGGTTCGAGGGGGATAGGACGAAGGGGGGCGGTTCATAGAATGCTTCATCCTTGGTGGGAAGCCCTAGAGAACATGAACAAGAATGGGCAAATGAGCACTGTGTGAAGCAATTTTAACCAGCAGATGGTGCAAAAAGTACAAAATATTGGTGAGGACTACAGGATTCATCACCTTCTTTCTATGTACCAAACAAATGTATGTGAATTTACATTCTAGTCTAATTGGGTTAAAACATATGCTGATTGCGGTAAGGTTGCAGTGAGGGAGAATTAAATAAAAAAAATTAAAAGTTTAATTAAAAATAGTAAGTCAAAGATGAAAAATCTCTGACCTGTTGAGAACCAACAATTTTGCTCCTCTTGCTGGGGCAGTCCTCTCTGGATGGTGAGGGGTGTCTAAGATGGGCAGACTCACTGTTTAAGGGGGTGGGGTGTTTGAGAGAGGAGTTGTGGAAGCCCCTGGACTGGGCTGTTGGGCTCCATCTCTTGTCCTGTGCCTGCTGGGGGCGCTGCTGCTGCTGGTGAGGGCCTCCATACTGTGGAACATACAAGATGAATTAGTTATATAACACATTGGTCAGTACATATTTTACTGTAGTCATTTTCTAAATAAGGAAACTTTACTCTTATTTAAGTAATAAATTCAAGGTACACTACCCACAACTGCTTTTTGGCCAGTCTAGGGTTTGCTCCCTATCACCCACATAAATTCTCTCTCACCCTTTGAGGCATGTTGCCATGATTGTTACTGTTGGAGATGTGGCCTCCGCACCCTGAGGTGTAACCATTGAGAGTGGCATGCTCAGGATTCTGGTGCTGGTTATGTGGCGGTCCCCATGGACGAGGTCCTGTCCGATCACCTCCTGGGCCTCTCTCTCTTGGGGGGCCATGACCTCTGTCCCTGCTTAACTCTGGAGGCCTGCAAGAAAGCAGGGATCACGTTGGGACAGCAAATACACAACATGCAGATTACTTTAATGGAATGAATTCGGGAAATTGGAGCTTTGATGGATGGAGTCGTCATTCGGGCCGACCTGTTGTTATAAGGTTTGTGATGGTTTCTTCCTGATGTGTGGTTCAGGGTCAGTTGCTGGGATTGGTATACTCCTCCACTGCCTCTGTGAGAGGAAGGAGGAGTGATTTATGAGGACATTCTTACTCAGTGTGGCATAAAATTCTTGATTTACTTGATTGTTGAAGGAAAGTTTCCCTGTAGTGACTTGCTTAGAAACTTAATACCGGCACTGGTGGAGGCTGCACATGACCAAATCTGGAATTTGAACCCTAGACCTTCCAATTCACTCCAAAACACAAATAGGTGGGATATGTTTGGGAAGGAGCAAACCTGGAGGGAGGAGCCCAGTGGCGACTGCTGCCGGGAGCCCATGGTGCTCTGCCTGACCTGCCAGAGGGGAAGGAGTCCCACGTGTACCGTGCAGAGTACTGCTCAGCTGTGTGATACATCCAGCCTGGGGCAACAAACCCGCAAACACACACAGTGTTAGTGAGTATGACAACATATTCCAGACAATTTACAGCATGCAACTGATGCAAGCATGACCAATCTCTCAGTAAGTCCTCACCACAGTAACACACGTGAGAATCCGTCCAGTGCAGAACTGAGACAGCAAGACACCTCCTGACCTCACGTCCAGCCTGAACGTTTGAAAGAGAAGCAGAGAGAGAGAGATTAGCCTTTGTTTGAGTTGGGGAAATGTGTGTGATGCAGGGTTAGCCCTAACCCTAACCCTAATCCTTATCATTTTTGCTTATTTTGCACTCAGGAATTCATCTTGAAGTTAGAGGACAACTTTTATTTAATTACAGCTGTATAAGGGAAATCAGCAGCATGATACACAAACTCATTTTAAGACACAACAGTAGAAAGAGAAAAAAAAAACTATCCTTAATATCTCTTGCTGTCTCTCTCTCTTACACACAAAACCATGATCAAAGAGATCTGACAGAACCAGACATGCCTGTTTCAGTCATGACTCTACAGGCAGTAGCCTTTGTAGTAAGCAGCACTGCACTGCTGTGTGTGTGCCTTTGTTTGTGTGCGGAAACAGCCTCTGTTTTGCCGCCTCATTCTCACATTCAGGACACATTCTCTTTACCAAGCACCAAGTCGGCTTAATCATGGCAAGGGAGGCCTGACAAGAAGCAGGCACAGGAAAAGACACACATACACTCACTCACACACACTGAGTAGAGTCTCAGTAGTGTGTCGAGGGTTGATAAGTGACTGGTTGTCCATGCATCGCTATCAACCAGAGCAGTGTGGGTGGAGAGGCATACTAGTGGGACAAGAACGAAAGGAATGGGGCCACAGCACACTGCTGCACCTAAACACAGTGTGTGTGAGCATGTGTGTAGGTTCTCATGTAATCAGCTCTGCCCATACTGAGAAAAGCAAGCCTCTCTCTCACAGTCCCTGGAGCAGTTGGTGGCATAACGGTAGGGTGTTCGCCCCGTGATCAGAAGGTCACAGGTTCGAATCCACTGAGGTCACTGAGGTACTTGTGAGCAAGGTACCGTCCCCAAGCACTGCTCCCCATGCGCTTGTTAGCTGCACACTGCTCCTTCACGGATGGGTTAAAGAGGTTGAGTCAATAATGAGTTCATATCAAGACATTATGTCTTTTTGGAAATGAGAGAAGAGGGCTGAAGATTAAACTGTGTTGGAAAGAAAGTAGGCAAATAAAAGCACATACAAATGCAAAGTTAATTATCAAAATAGCTAAACATAGTAGATAACTGAAAGCAACAGAAAACATAAAGATGGGAAGAGATACGAGCAGGCCAAAGGTTGGGCTGGTTTGCAAATGCTGGACCATTGCAAAACGATAATCGTCATGGGAACCCGTCACCCTCAGTCGTTGTAAAGGAAGTGGCATCGACTTCCTGTGGAAACGTGACTATTTCTGCTGCAGGTGTGATCATACATATGTGAGAATGCACTCACACACACATACATCACACGTGTATGGGCATGCTTACACACACACACAGAGGGTTATCGTTCTAAACTAGGATTTTCTTGGTGATAACTATAACTCTTGAAGACCCTTTATGCACATCATTTGGCCGGAAGAAGCCTCTTGTCAATTTCAAGACCTATACGTGGTCTCTGTTTTGCATCTGTGGTGCAAAGGAGTACTTGTTCGTGCATAACTAGTCCAACGGTCACAAGGTGGACAAAGTATACAACTTTGGCACTTCTGACCAAACATGTCTTCAATACAAATGAATTACTTCAAAACAATACTTGCTTTAAAAATATTGTACTCAAAATTACATTTTCTCTTTAATGTCAGTGCATGGTTTTATTGTTACCATGAACCTAGTGATGAAGGTCGTTTGTGGTAAGCATCGGCAAACCCTGCACGAATCATGTCGAATTGTCTTTCATCTCAAAAATCTAAAAAGTGGAACTTATATAAGGCCGTGGTGGGGAGGCTCGAGCTTGATCTTTTGCAGAAGTGGCCATCTTTACCACCGCCAACTCGACTGATCAAACACACAGCTCGCACTTTGAGCACTTCTACGATTTCACCAACACAATATGTGTGATAAGAACATCCGTCCACTGTCTTCAAATATAACGTGTAACGATACCCCTCCTTTGAATGAAGTTAGCATATTTTGTGTCCTTTAAATGTAGTAAATGTCAGAAGTTTCCCTAAAAACATATGCTCAATTAATGTACACATACTGGATACGCGACTCCTCAGGAATTTTCACTTTGTCACTGTCCATCTTCGAATGATCCTGGCAGCGTGCTGCGGGAGACGGCAGCCAGACAGGTTCAAAACGATGCCTGCTGTTTTTAATATCCGTCTGCCAACCCCCTTCATTCACTTTCTCGGCTTTCATCTCTCACTACGTGCACACACATACTCACACTTTACATTAACACTGGTTATGAGACTGTTAAGCACTCTCAACTTTCAGCTGTAAACAACATTAGTCCGAGAAATGTGTTTCCACTTCCGTGTCACACTGCATTAAAAGTGAGACTTGGAGCCTTTATATGCAGAAAAACACAGACACAAACATCCACACATCACAAGTTGAGATGGGGTCAAAAGAGGGAGGGTGATGAGAGAGAGAGAGAGTGAGGAGAGGGGTGGGGTAAGGCGGGGGGGGGTCTCTGTGGTCAACAGCAGCCAGATTGAGTTACTCACAGTGAGTCTGGAGGTTTTACACACAACATGCGGGCTGCAAACTCACGAATTAATGTTTCTGTACTTCTGCAACCAATGGGCCTCTTCACAGACTGTTCTTAACAAGCAATTTGTTCATAAAACCCACGTAAGCATTTCTCAATGATTCCAACATTCACCGCTGTTTTTCTTATACTAGATTTGTTCTTAGGCAATGACAGAATCTCTGAAAACTGAAGAGCACTCTTACAGACATTTTATTGCGTAGTTGTTTGTAATAATATTTATTCATTCACTAATTTAATTTACAGATTCATTATCAGGAGCATTATATATTGTGGGGACTAGAACCTATCTTGGGCGCAAGGCAGGGACCAACCCTGGGCAGGCACCAACACCCTGCAGGGCACAATCACTCACACAAACACATCACATTCACACCTAAAAGTACACCAATCAACCTATGAGGTGGTGGAATAATGCGGTAGTTTGCTTGTCGCCTCACAGCCAGAAGATTCTGGTTTCGATCCCTGGGTCGGTCGTCGGGTCTTTCTGTGTGGGGTTTGCATGCTCTCTCTGTGTTGGTGTGGGTTTTCTCTGGGTGCTCTGGTTTCCTTCCACAGTCCAAAAGCATGCGCTTCAGGTTGATTGGTTACTCTAAACTAACTCCATAAGGTGCGAATGTTCTCAGTGCAGACCAGTGTGCAAAGTAAAGAGCATTTATGACATTTTCCATCTTCATGAACAGAAAGGACACTGAACCAGCATGTGAAAAAGTCAGGGTTGTTTGGAGAATTGATGGATCAGTTTCATCTGGACCCAGGAAGACAATCCTTTGGACATCCAAATCTACACAAAGTGTGTGACAGCAGCAGCAGCAGCAGCGTGATTTTTTTTGGCGAAATTTAGTGAATGATTTGTCATTGTGAACACACCTCAGCACAACACCCCACACAGCACACCACAACAAAATGCCTTTGACCCATCTGTGAAGGAGCACAATTCTGAGTGTTCAGCTGTGTTACTTTCTCTCTCTCTCTTTCTCTCAATCTCTCCATCCGCCTATCTCTCCATATCCCAGAACCCCAATCCCAGGTGTTTCTTGTGAGCCGGGCCAGCAGGAGAGCAAGTGACAGGCCTTAGAGGGCAGTAATTTAATATCTCATGCTGTATGTGTGTGTGTGTGTTTGTGTGTGTGTGTGTGTGTGTGTGTGTGGTCTGAGAAACTTCATGGGATGAGAAAATACAAATCTGGTTTATAGCTGATAATAGGGAAGTACTGTGGTGAGCAAAGTGAACACACACAGGTTCGAAATGGATAAAAATGTTCAATCTGAACACACCCAACAGACACACACACACACGTGTGTTTTATTTGCACTGTGAAGGCTGAGATCATGATATCCAGCCATAATAAGCTCACTTCCTGCCTGAGAGCATTCACTACAGCACTACTATCGCATTACACACACACACACACACACACACACACACACACACACACACACACACACACACTTGTGCACACTCTATTGTGTGCAGCAGTGCCCATCTATAGCTTAGTTCACATTTCCATATTGCTGTGTGTGCAAGACAACATTTACTCTGTTGCACAAAGACAAGGGTGTGCATGCATGTGTGTGTATTTGTGTGTGGGTGTGTGTGTGTGAAAGAGAGAGAGAAAATATTTCTATAGTAAAGTCAGTCACATGCCGGTCTGCTGTCGAGCACAAAGACTGTGGGCAGAAGCCGGCGTCTCCGTGGCTACAAACCCGAACTTGACCATGGACACACATACACACACTCACAAACACACTGTCCGGCCCTTTCCTTTTAGTTGACAAGAGGAAAGACATAGTCTGTGAGCTGATATTTTGACCTAAAGCCAGCCAAGTTTGGGGTCCCTTTAAATGCCCCTAGACCCAGTCATATAACGAGAGAGAGAGAGAAAGAAGGAAAGAAAAAGAGAGAAACAGGAGGGAGGACTTACTTGGGAGACAGCTCTGACAGATAGAGGGTGTGTTTATATTGTCACAGCGGCGAATGTGGCCGGTCCGTTTAATTTTTCCAGGTCCATTTGTTGTCTCTCTCTCTATCTCTCTCTCACCTCCCCCCAAATTGTTCCCTTTAACTCTCTGGCTCCCTCTTTCTCTCTCTGTCTCTCTCTCTCTAACACTCTCACACCCTGTTTTCCTCTGTTAGTAGACAGACAAAGAAACGAAAGGAATGGCTTGGAAAGAGAAAGCAAAAAAAGCAAAAGACAGAGAGAGAGAGAGAGAGAGACAGAGAGAGAAGAAGTGGTGAGGAACGAAAGCCCAGCCCCCTATCCACCAGCCAGTCTCTGTGCACTTCTCTTTTTTTTTTTTTTTTTTTACTGCCAACCCCTCCCCCAGCAGCCTCCATTTCACCAAGATCTCTCTCTCTATCAATCTCTCCCTCTCTCTCTCTTTTTCCTCTCTCAAACCTCCCTCGATTCACACCTTTTGAGTACAGTATGTGTTTCCATGGCAACCACTGATACACTCCTGTCCGTGCAGACCAGACCGAGCCGGCAGCAGGCACCGAATCAAGAACTCACCTGGCAGACAGCAGCGTGTGTACACAGGCTCACTCATGTACGCCCACAAACACACACACACACAGTGTCATCTTGTTATCTTTGTGAGGCACTTGCACTGAATGTTGTTGTGGACAGTGTCCTCAGAATATCAGGGATTCCTGTTATAATAAACATAATGGGGACTTCTGGTCCTCACAAAAATATAAAGCACACCCACATATACACTTGTAATGCCAGGTTTGTGAAGTATTCACATTGACCGTTGCAATATTGTCTAGATATAATGTGTCCCTTATTGTGTCTCTCTTAAACACACCCAAACACACACACACGTGTACTAGTATCTTTGTAAAGTATCCACTTTTGCCTTCTGCAATACTGTCTACAATAAATGTCTTCTCAAAATTTTCAAGTCATAATAAGGCTATTTAAGGTCATATATAATATAGCATAATAAGGTTCCTACAAAGATATGAAGCACACACACATGCACAAACATTTTTAAGTATCAGAGGGTTATAACTAAAGCCGTGTTAACACAGCAGCAGTGTGTGTGCGATTACTGCACTCTGCTGCAGATCTCTATATATGTTGGATTCCCTCTCTTGATTGCTCAGTCAGCGCGTTGTCCATTTTACTTCTTTAAAATGCAAAGATTTAGTCACGTTTTAAAGCCACGAAGTCCATCTCAACCAGTGGTGTATAGATTAACTGAAACCCATACCAGAGTAAAAGTAAATATTCCTTACACAGACATTTAAATGTAAAACAATTTTCTTTTAATATAAATAGACCTTCAGTTGATTATAAAGTGACGTTACAACATGTATGGCGTCTGATTGATGTTTTTATTTTGGATCAATGCAAAGGAATCACTGAATCGATGTATCGAAGTATCGTTACATCCTTACAAATATGATCACTATGAACACTTCAGCACCCCCACACAGTGCAATTCATAATATAATGAATGCAGTATTAACAAGCTCATGGTGTAATTTAATAATCTAATTAGTGAGAAGAGAAATGTGGGTGTTTGTGTGTGAAGGTTCACAAAAACCCAACACAAATCTATCCACCTAACAAACATTAAATTCAATATATAGAGGTTAAGTGTAGCTTTAAGATCTTCATAGACACAGGTAACAACACATCTACTGTATAACATATCAATGGTTTACACAGACCCGCCAGGATTTTGCAATGTTGCGATCACAACTATTAATGCAAATTCAGCCAATCCCTGCAAATTCATGCCGACCTTGCAGTTTTGACCAATCACCGTAGCTTTTCCACAATTTCTGACCAATCGTTGGCCATGTATCAGCAAACTTATTTCCTTGTTACGTTTGGAAGATGCATGAAACGTGTGACAAAAAAAGCCTCATGTTTATCTTCAAAAATAACTAAATGGTTAATGGTTAAAATAATGATGGTTTTGATAAATTTCTCTAATTCATTAACGAATTAATTTAAATTATTAAAATTATTAAAGAATAATTATAAAGGGGGAGAAAATCACAACTTTTTGCCGCCACTTTGACTTGCTCCAACAACTTAATGGCAACAAAGCGACTAAAAACACTGCAACTTTCATCACAATTTTTTTTTTTTTAGAAAATCTGCTGCTAAATATTTTAGGCCCTTAGAAAAAAGACCAGGGAAATCCTGTAGGGACTGATTACCAGAGAAATGTTAAGCTATATATGAAGGTTAAATTTAGTTTATAGACGTGATAGCATGTATATAGCACATATGGCACATATTTATTGCATCTGCATTGCATAAAAAGTCCAAAACGAAACAGCGTGGGTATGTATGAGTGTGTGTGTGTGTGTGTTTGGTCACACATGCACTTGTGCACAGGGCAAATCGAGACTCTGGTTTTGTAGTCTTGTAGGGAGGTGGGTGCATGTTGTCAGCTAGACTAAACACACAAGACCGTGTGCTAATTTCAGCTTTATCACTACTTCCTACATTACTAGCAACAGTCGATATTCTGTCAGCCTGTAATGACACACTCATACTCAACAGGACCTGTGAGAAAAGAAAATGACTCTCCATTTGGCAAGGGAAGGTCAACTGAAGAACTCTTTTCCGAAAGCGTGTATGTGTTTACATATATCTAAACTGGTTTGATCGTTCATAATTTTCACTGAAGCCCTATGTCCAAATATTTTAATAAACCCTTGCATGCTGTTAAATGAAGAACTGCAATGGAGGTGGCTGTTTAACTATGCCAGTTTGTGTGACTGATGCAGGGGAACGTGCCTGGTTTAATTGTGTCAACAAGTAGGTGTGTGTTTGTTGAGTTTATTTTCAGCGTGAATATTGTGACATCCGAGCGGTTTGTGGTGCCTGCAGCTCCGTGTGGTAATTCGCCTGTAAATGTAGGTCAGGGTGAGGAGAGGAGCTTTAGCTTAGCCAGAACATACACACACACACACACGCACACACACACATCATGAAATTCTCTAGTGGAACATGGTGCTAGTGTGAGCACACACACACAGCACATGTTTAATCAGTCTGTCTTATTTAAAATGATTTAAAAAATTACGAAATGATTTAATAAATGAAATTTGCAATGATAGACCAGGCCATCTGACGTGAGATCAGTGTGTTTCATGCATAACTGTGTCGGCATTATCAATAAATAGTAAATAGAGATGCCGGTGGCGTTGCACCACACACACACACACACACACACACACAAAAATACCAACAAAGACATCTAGGACACACAGACTGACATAATGCCGAGTGACCGAGATCCTTTCATCCAATTGAAATACTGAAGCACATATATCATTTTCACACACATTCACACACACATACACACACACACACCAGCGTGTGCAACGTACTGCGGACACACACGCACAAAAAGAAAGACAGCTTAGAGCGTGCTTTTCTCTTCCTTCCTACCTCTGCCCCCTTTTGTCTACTCTTCTTTTCTTCCTCCTCCTCCTCCTCTCCCTTTTTTCTCCTCCTCTCCTCTTTTTTCTCCTCCGCTTCTCCACGCCGCTCGTTCTTTCTCGCTGCCCTGCACCTATCCGAGCTCCTCTGTTCCCCCTCTTTCCTCTCTCCTCTCTCCTCTCTCCAGTCCTCCCCCTCTCTCCTCTCCTCTCTGCTCACCGACACTCAGATGTTCTCAACAGTCTCATTCACGTGCAGGGGCTCGGAGAGGGGGCGGAGCTACTTCACACAGCCACTGCATTCACACCGCCTGTCAGTCAAAAAACATGGCAGCCAGTCCTGGGAAAGCGAAGGCTGCCTGTCAAGAGAAGCCGGCCAACCAGCAGCAAATAAAGGGGCGGTTCTGGAGGCGGGAGAGGATTTAAAGGGAGCTTATGTGTGTGTGTGTGTGTGTATGTATATGTGTGTGTGTGTGTGTGTGAATGTGGGTTTTGGAATAAGGCCAACACACTGTGAGCTATTTTTAAACCTCCACAGTATGGTGGCAAAAAAGACTCCATTTTCTCCCCGCTAGAAACTCAGACCTTTGGCAAGGGGAGGAAAATCGAAATGAGACTTGTTCGTGTAGAAAACAGGATTTCATTAATTAAGTTTGTAAACCCAGGAGCCCTTCGCTTGCTTTGCTCAAGTCTGACATCAGCGTCTCTACAAGCCTCCCACGAAATGTAAATCGGGCCGGTTTGTGGCATTCAAACAAAGTAGGCGGTTTGGGAAAGTCTGGCTCTGGAACTGTCCGAATTTATCCTCTGACTAAAAAAAGAGTTTTTGGCTACCGGTGTACAAACAATGACGTGAAACTCTTGCTGAACACGTGTGGCAAATTTAACAAGGGCCTGGACAAAGACTGCTGCGAGTTTGCCTTTACATGTGATGCAATGCTTGTACGTAGGACCACATGATTGTCAGAAAATCACGGTTTAACACACAGCTGTAATTGTATTTATTCCTTTGTATGATGCTAATTAAATCACAAAAGAGTTTCAAGTTAGAGTCTCATGAGCAGGCTCAAGCAGTCTCTTAAAAGACAGATGAGCCGCTCGACACATGAATATGGCAAAAAAGGAGAGATGAAAGCGGCTCATACGACATTTGTTTGGCTGTTGAAAAGAAGCAAAAGGCTGCTTTACAGAAAACGAGTGCAAATGAAAAATAAGAACTGATAAAAAAAGGGAAAAGATTTAATTTCATGGACATACACATCACACGTTTAGTGCATTAGGAGGCACTGCCTGTAAATGATCCCAGCAGCACGTTTTAAAGTTGGAACGCAAAAGCTACAGGAGGAGTAGCGTCGAGAAAATGTGGGTGGAATAACAAAGATAATAATAAAACAATGAGCAATATGTGATTAGATGAGAGAAGAGAAGAAAAGGAAAGAAGAGGAAAAGAGAGTAGAGAAGAAGAGGAGAAGAGGAGAAGAGAAAAAAGACAAGAAGGAATTAAGACAACTCAGAAAAAAGAGAGCTGAGGAGCAGTGAAGGAATAAAGAGATGAGAGTAAACAAAAGGACAGTAAACAAGGGGATGGAGAGAGTGGAAGAGGAGGAAAAAAAGAAGAATAGATGAGAAAAGGTGGGGGCATGAAATGAAGATGAGAGAGAAAAGGACAGCAGAAAGGATGGGACAGAGGGGAGGAGAGAAAAAGAAGCAGGAGCAGAAGAGAAGAATATATAGAAAAGGACAGCAGAACAGGAGAGAGGATAAGAGAAAAGGAGAGAGCTGAAGAGAAGAGAAGAAAGGTGAGATGAGGGTAAGGGACAAGACAATAGAAGAGAGGATGAGAGGAAAATGGAGAGAGGAGAAGGGCAGGAAAGAAGGAGAGAAAAGAAGAGAATAAAGGTACGGAAGTAGAAGTGAATATTAGAGAGAAAAGTAGAGATGAAATCAAAAGAATTAAGGATAGAAAAGGACAAGAAAGTGGAAAGGAGGATACAAGAAAAAGGGAGAGAGTAGAAGAGCATAGAAGGAAATAAGAGAGAGGAAATGATAGGGGAGTGGAAGAGTGGATAAGAGAGAGAAGGAGCTGAACAGGAGTTCTGCATAATTGAGTCTGTGTTTGGTGTGTGTGTGTGTGTGTGGTCTAGTCAGCAGCAGACAGTTCTGCCACAGCTGAGTAGCCCTGAATCTGAATGACTGGAGCATTAGACTGAAACAGAGGCGATGGCTGCTAAAGGGGGGGTCCGGGAGAGCTGGGAGGGGCTTTTTTGTCTACGTGAGGTTCTGCGCATACCACCAGCTGCAAGAAGACCTCTGTTCTTTCTCCCTCATACTCCCGGCCCATCTAACACACTATCGCACACACACAGCCAAAAACCAGAACGACCAAACAAAAGCAGAGACAGCGACTTCACAGCACTCGTCCTGAAACAGCTTGGCATCGGCAGTTCCACATCGAGACAGATTCCAGCATGCCGGTCTGACCGGCCCATAGCAACAGCAGCGGCGCTGCTCTTCCTCCATTGGATGAGTGAACAGCTTGCATGACATGCCCATGTTGCTGTTTCAGCCAATCACCAGCCCCGTCATGCCGACTCGGATTCCGGGCTCACCATGGTAACAGAACTACACACTCGAAAGTCCGGCAAACCTGTACTCCTCAAGTCCAGCTGAAAGTGTCCATCGTTTCCGTTGTCCACAGGCCAGAAGAGTCACTGAAAATGAGTGTTTTTACATGCCAAAAAAGGTACATTCATACCAACGCAGCATGAAAGAAGCCTTTCTACTGGTGGGCTACAAATGGGTCTCCTGGGACCCAACATCTGGAACACTGCTGGAAGTGGATTCTTGGCGTTCTGGTCAACAATGGGACACATGTGGGCTTCAAAACATGGGTCTTCTTAAATACCTGGGATGCGCACTGTAAGATTGTGCATTTGAAATCAGTTCCCTAGTCCCTAGTGCTGAGAGGGGGGATTTAAAGGGGCTTAGACCCCAATTTCCATAAACCACAATCTTTTCTACTTTTTTGATGAAGCTGGTAGTGCTTGTTACAATTCCACAGACCAAAAACAACAGCATTGTCTTAGCATCCAAAGTGAAACGTCATATGTAGCACTGAACCAAAGTACGAAGCTATGTGGCAGTTCAATTCTATCCAACTTAAAGGAAAATTGAAATGAACATTGATAATTTGCCACAACAATTGAAAGTTTTCGCCTTATTATCCAAATTCCTTTTTGTATGATGTTCCATTCAGTCAAATTAAGATAAACCTGCCTGTAACTTTTTGTCATTTACATAATGAAACACACTGCACACACATCTACTGCTCTACAGCTGATTAGCCTGGTAAAACAGATGTCCGGGACTATTGTGATGGCTCAAGATCATTAATATTCATCTAACTTGCCTGTATCAGAAACAATGAACATGGCTCACACTTGTAACATGAGCACAGTTCCTCAGCCTTAAACCAAACAGATCTCATTGGTTAACGTGATGTAAAACCCTGCCTCCTCTCCCTGATGACTGGCTGCATCGGCTGACCATCTTTCTTGAAAAAGGCCCACCTGACTGGTGCAATCCGGCAGTTCAGTGCATGATATTATCACCTCCTCAGCCTGCCTGTCTGCAGTGAGAAGACATCCAGCTGTGCGTGTGTGTGTGTATGTGTGTGTGTGTGTGTGTGTAGGAGACCGAGAAAGAAAGAACAAAAAAGAATAGAAGATATGACTTGAAATGGATGCAGCTGCAATGTTGTGGAACAACGGTGGCAACTGCAAGGCCATTAACAGTCAATGGAGATTTGGTGTCACAGTGCTCATCAAACATCAGCTGAGCTTCACAGCAATCAACTTTATGTCTGTCATTATAGTACATTCAGTTCTGTAAGGAAATGATCTCTTTTCAGGTCACCACATTGCCATTTCAAGTCAGTTTCCTGGTAACCAAGATCCAAGGATATGAATAGGAAAGTGCTGTTTAATTATGTCTAAGGTCAGGCTATTTATTTCATTATGCTTAGAGCCTGAAAAGGACTCCACTTAGAAAGTAGGTTCTAAATAAATAAATAAATAAATAAATAAGTAACAATTTGTGTCATTCATAATTCATTCATAAGTCCTCTCCTTTGCTCTCAAAGCCTAATTCATAGTGGCTGAAAATAAACTATAATGTAAACCACGGTGCCTCTGTGCTGCCTACTGGTTAAAACAAGTATGGCATGACATGTAGTTCAGTGTAAGACATTAAGGAACACTTTTCTACCTCAATGGATTTAGACTACACATTAAGAGGTAGCCATGTCAAATTAATTGTAAGTAAAAGTAAGAAGACAGGAGCACAATGTGCAACCCTTTACAGGAATTTCACTTACACCTGTAGGCTAAATTAGCCAAACTGTCGCTCCTTAGCTCCTGGCACTGTCAACCATCAGGTCCTTCTGGCAACTCTTGCCAATACAACTCTTGTACAATAGAGCAATTAATTTCCAGATTAGATTTTTTGCCAGGTTGCTCACTTTATTTGTTCAGATTCCGCAGTGAACTGATATTGATTCTGATCATTCATTGGAGAAATCAGACTTGTCTCGAAATTAGGACCACATATTGAAATCAGAATAATAACTGGAATGTCACTTGTCCTGGCAATGTGAATATAGTCCTAAAGAGAATCTAACACAGTAACATTAATCAGCGGGGTTCTACAGGGCTCTACCCTTGGTCCTCTTTTTGTTTTCACTTGGATACTTCTGTTACCTCTGTTGCTAATGGAAGTAGCAACAACTCCTCCTCCTCTTTCCTCCCATTCCAGTCCAGATCTCAGATTTTTTGGTGATGAAAAAGCATCTGTGTCAAAGCACGAAAGCCTAATGGTCAAACAAAACTACTAGGTTGT
Organism: Distichodus sexfasciatus; assembly: GCA_032718565.1. Classification (NCBI taxonomy): domain Eukaryota; kingdom Metazoa; phylum Chordata; class Actinopteri; order Characiformes; family Distichodontidae; genus Distichodus; species Distichodus sexfasciatus. The sequence goes on along the minus strand of JAVGVS010000305.1, from coordinate 480,414 downwards.
GCTCTGAATCGAACAAACAGGAAAACCAAGAAATGAAACCACAAACCTGAACCACAGGAGCTAACATGGACAGTACACCATGAAAACAGGAAATAGCAAACAAACGCAAGAGTAAGACCATGACCAAGATAAGCAGGATTTAATAGAGACAAACACACGTGAAGTACATTAGGGCAAATTACCAGTGGACGAAGACAAATAAGACAAGACAGGAAGACTACTAGTGACCTGTTGTGGGATCATGAGACAAAATGCCATCATCAATTACAAAACAACTACTACTAATTATAATAATAACAATTTTATAATAACAAAAACAACAATGATATAAAAACTTACTCTCCCTATACAGTACTATAAAAAAGTCTTAGACCACCCCATATTTCTTTCAGTTGGGCCAGGAAAATAACCCTATTGGTACAGTGATTTACTGTAACATGCAAACACACTGTACATGTAAATACTATTGCTCAAGACTACATTAAAAAGTCTGAGAAAGTCTGTTTTTTTGGAAGCAAAAGACAAAGAAATAAAGGGTGGCTCAAGACATTTTCCCAGTACTGTAAAATACCCTTATATCCAGGTTATTCACAGTAGGCCTACTCTACACTTATATTCCGGATGCATATATTTCTAAATTCTAATGATTACAATGACATTTTAGAATTCAGGCTGGAAAGTGTTGAGTTAGATGTGAGCCAGAACCACAGAACACTAATAAGTAGACTTATATGTGACAATAATGTCATCTCACGGCCACTTCATATAGGTTACATCTCTGTATTTGTTTGAATACAATATAGCTTATGGTTAGGGTGTTTGGCCCGTGATCAGAAGGTCACCGGTTCGAATCCCAGACCGGTAAAAGGTACCATTGAGGTACTCATGAGCAAGGTACCGTCCCCATGTACTGCTCCCCGGGCGCTGCCCATGTTAGCTGCCCACTGCTCCTTCACGGCTCAATCACTCACTTTGACTTTCACTTTGAAACAGAGTCGTAGCGCCCTCTTGTGGCTAAAGAGCAGGAGAAAAGAGTTATTAATTTATTTTGTATATATTGGACAGTGTTCTATATTTTAAGTCATAATTTAATATTTACTTGTATGTCAGATTATCTCACAGACGTTAGTAATAAATAAAATATGACAGGGCTTGTTTAGTATATTTATAAGAGATGTAAATTTTTGCGTATTTAGTATTTTTTGTGCTTACGTGCAGAGGCGCTGTTGTCATGGCAACGCAGGGCGAGCTGAAGCGCGAGCGCCTCCGGAAATAAAAGACAGAAAGCTCTTCAGCCGCGCTCTTGACCTTGGCGACGGAAGAGAATGAGATAGAACAGATGGAGAAAATGTTTGCCATTACAATTTTATATTTAAGGAAAAACATTTTCACTAAGTTCCGATTATGTGAAAATTATTTATAAATTAGACCACCGCAATATCGTGCGTGGAGAACCCTCTCCGTTTCCGGTATGTTCTACGTAATTATGGACTAATTAAACGCTCAGCCAATAGGGGGCAGTGTTACTCTTCAAAATGTGCGAATACGCACGAGCATGTGGACAAATTAAAGGTGAAGTGTGTGTGGTGTGTGTGACAAGCTGAACATATGTAACATATGTAACATTTCATATCGTATCAAATAAAATCAGATCTACTTACGTGTTTGCGTGTGAGACAAATTGAACATGTTCCTATGTGCAAAATTTCATGCAATATAAATCTGTGTGTGTGTGTGTAATATGGGGACTTAATAATTTAATAACAACTAAGTGGGGACATGTGTTAACCAAGTCCCGGCAAAGTTATTCACTGCAACATAACGTATCTATTTCTTCAAGCTTAACCATCCCTTTTAAAATCTAATACGTCTCCATCATGGCCGCATCCTTAAAAGCGTGTATGTGTTTGTTTGCATATCCCCATAACGGGGACCCGATTGCACAATGATCAAGTGAGAATGTGTGTCATTATGGGGACGTAAAATCCCCAATTTTTATTTAAGTCAAACTTCTCCCTTTCAAGTCTCAGTCCCCTTAAAAGTGTGTGATTGGGTGTGTGCACATTTTCCCCTAGATTTCAGTTTTAATGTTTCTTATTTAATAGCCCTTAAGCAACATAAATGTACTTATAATAATCAAGGTTGTTTAACATCTTAAAATGACACACTTTCATGGACTATATATTTATCAGCTATGCTGATCTCATTTAAAATTGCATGTGCTTAATATAATTTATTCATTTTTAATGTTTTGAAACTGCACATTTCAGACATACTATAAAATATGGAGATTATGACTGCTTGTCCTGCGTATTATGTCAGGTATGCATGTTGCATGAGGAGTAATAATTTAGATAGATAGATAGATAGATAGATAGATAGATAGATAGATAGATAGATAGATAGATAGATAGATAGATAGATAGATATCAGTTCACAAGTTCATGTACAGAGGGTTTTTTTTTTCCCAAGAAATTGTGTGTTTTGATGTTGGTTTGGATTGCAAGTTCAAGCTCATAACATATTTAAAATGCTTTGGCTTGCCGAGTCTCACTGGAGCTCCAGCTTTGAGCCTGTGAAACTGCTGGCTTGGCAAGAGTCCACTCCATCTTTATAGCTTACTTTAAATCTCCAATTACTGCAGCGAACAGGGAACACATGATAGTTATGCTTCCCTTAAGCAGGCCATAATATAATCCTTCAATTACGACCAAAGTCAATTACGACTACTGCCAGCCTGGAGAGGGTGTGGTGAGATATACAGCGACTGAGTCTGGCAATTTTTTTTTACAGAGTGGATGCCAGATCACATTTGCTTTAAATATATTATGAGCTTGAACAGATCCTTTTATATATGTCTTATAGAGAATTCAGTGTTGATTTGGCTAACGAATTTGAGAACGTGCAAATTGAATGAACGCTGACTCATATACCTTTATGATCATGTTGCATTTATGCAAATGGAAAAAGGAAAAAAAGGACTTATTCTGCTTAAGATGATTATTGCACATTATAAAATCTGGTTAAGACTCCTGAAGCTAAGGTAGAGAATTTAGGTATCATTCATATATGTTCACAGTAAAATTACATGTCAAAGCCTTTTTCATGGCTACACTATCAGCTTTTACTTTTTAATTGCAATCTAACTGGAATGCACCGCCTGTTTTTTTTTAAAGCTGTTTTGCATTAGGAATAAAGCTATACACATAGCTAGCATAAGGTCTGATTTTTAAGGGGAAAAGCTCCAAAAATTCAATATATATTTTGCCATTCCTTATGAACTTAAATATCCCATTGTTAGGATAAAAAATATTTTATTTTCGTGCATTCTGGATCGTCATCCCTATAGACCTTTTGGCTGCCATGTCTTATCTTCACTGTCTTCCACACCAGTGTTTGTCTGTGTTTGTCAGTGTTAGTAACCCAAATACCTGTTTTATTACCAATTAAAAAGTTCACGTCAACATTTTAAGTAAATGATGTCATAAAAATACTGATAAAACTTTTTTACTTTGTCTTGTGAAAATAAAAATGTTTCCAGATCTCAAAAAATCAACACAAGAGCAAGACCAATCAAAATCATATCCAGTCATAACAAATAGCAATAAGCAAGTAAAATATAATTTGCCATTTTTATTCCTGAGCTTAAGCTCACAGTAGATTGTGTTATCAGGCTTAATTTAAGTTGTGACGATACCACAAAATTGGTACTTGGACATTTGGCAGTTTAGCATTTAGGGAGTTGGCTCTGTGATCAGAAGATCTCTGAGTCAAGTCCCAGACCCATAAAAGAACCACTGAGGTACTCATGAGCAAGGTACTGATCCAAATCTCCGCACTCCGGGCACTGCCAAAAAAAAGCTGCCCACTGCTCCTTCACGGGTGGGTCAAATGCAGAGGTCACTTTTCGTTTCGGTGCACTGTGTTGTTCTGTGGTTCACAATGATGAAATAATCACTCCCTTAAATGCTAGCTGATGTCTTTGCACCTGATTGGCGAGGGACGTTACAATTTGTACAATGTCTGATTAGTGTTTTTGATGGTGTGGAATCGTTGATCGTTAAATCAATGTAGATGTATCATTACGCCCCTACTATCCACCATTAGTTGTTGGCTAGAAATGGACAGTGCCATCTGCTGTCCATGCAATGCAATTACGGCTGAGATTCTAATAACTTTTTTAGTTGTCTTTTTAGTTAACTTTGCATCACATTTTACTGTCACATGATACACTTCATATCTATAACCCTAACCCTAGTTTCTTGTTCCATATGCTCTCTATATTTCTTTATGTCACTCAGTTCAAATCAGGATTTAAACCTTCCCCTCTCTCATGCCGCTGACAAAACAATTTTTGACGGGCGAAAAACAACAACCTCGCATCGAGAGAGACAGACATTTTGCGATCCGGAGAAAGATGCGGCAAGAACTTGACACCCATTTCCACTCGTCCTGTCAACTGAGGTGACTGACGGGTCTCGGAAAACTACAGCGAGTCACTCCGAGAAGCGGCTACGACCCAAGTTTGCGGTAAACCGCTCACTTGCTGCCGGAAGGATCTGATTTGGCTGAGGTGACAGTGGATTGCTCTCTGACAGCTTCCGTTTTGCCGAGACTTTGAAAGTCATAGGGCTGTGGGGCAAAAATGTGTATGTGTAAGTGTGTGTGTGTGTGTTTCATAATAGATTAGTGTCTAGACATGTTTGACAGTTTGACAGTTCGGCTCTGACCCTATGTGCGGTCACTGGAATAATCCTGGGACTTTTAAGCACCCGTGTTGGATTAGGTGTGTGATGTGTTCAGCTGTCATTCCATATCAGATTTCAAATACCTCCAGCAGCCAACAGCCAGGGTCTGTATGTGTGTGGGCATGTGTTTTTGAGCCCACATGTGTGCTCTCAAACAACAGCTCACACAATATGAGCCCATTAGTGGGTCTAGAAGGTCCAGGTCAGCAGTTTGTGAGGTTTGTGGTCCCCGTGGTGGCGAAAGTTAGACCTCTGCATCCTGCAGCGTTCATTAGATCGGCCTCAACACATGAGAAAAAAACCTCTGGGACATTTTAAATCGACTGCTTAAATCCCTCGTAAATATGAACCTGAACATTTCAGAGGTGTTTCTTTCTGTGGGGCTGACCGTACCTGTCGATCTCGGGTGCGTATATGCACATTTATGAACGCAGCGGATGTCTTTGAGTTTTTCTGGTTTTGAGGAGCCTATACTGGAATGCTCAGCGATTTTTCAAGTAGCTCGCAGAGGGTGGGGAGAAAACAGAAAATGTTGCCCTGACGGAGAGAAAAAGAAAAGTGCAGGCGAGAAAAAGACAGACGCAGAGACGTTTTGTCTGGAGGGGTCGTTATCGATTTCTTCCCTAGTGCTGGTGAAATTTGAAGACAGCTGACTCCCTTCAGTAGTATTTGGAGAAACAGGGAGGATTCATTTGCCCGCCAATAGCAGAAAAGCTGTAACCTCTCACATCTGCCTCTGTAAATATCCTTATAATATGCAAAGAAGCAAATTTCATAGATGCAAGTCTCAACGTCCAGACCTGTACAAAACACTTCTTTTTAAAAACGCAAACATTCATGTATCTAACTAATTCCTAATGCAAATTTGCACTAGGCAATGCTAGTTCCACAAGGACTTGATGCAAATGGGGACTCAGAATTTCTGATCTCCAATTAAAAAAATTACAAAGAAAATGAGCCGTGATGTTAGTATTCCTACTCAGTAATTTGAGACTGAAATCTTTACCCTGGAGTCCCTTAGTCTTGATAGTGTAAATTAGTATGTGCAGGTTAGCCTGGGACTAGCTGACATTGTGGATAAGCGTTTTGTCTTCACAGTAGGACTAGTCACGAACATGCTAGTTCGGTGGTGATCAACTAACGTTCAGCGCTGGGTTTCTAACCAACAAAGAGGATTTGCTGAGGAAGGCAAGTCTGGCTAAACACCTATAAAACTTTATGCAGCTCTTATTGGCTACTTTGCAAGTAATAACTACCCTTTTCCAGACATATTAAAAGCTGAAATTTGAAAAGCAGATTTGCTGGTTACTATAAAAGATACATATGGTGTTCGTTGGTACTTATTAAAGATATTTTAGATATTTTTAGGTATCAGGTTAGGTTTAGGTATCAACTAGGTGGCCAAACACCTGTTCTGTCTTGAGTAAACAGGTTTCTTTTGAATTAGAATGTTGTTCTGGCTATATTAAATTATCTGGTTATATTTCATGTTTTGATACCACACAAATCTGTCACCTAATGACATCGCTTACAGTACAAGCAAAAACTATGTTGTTATATACTAATGGCATTGCAGAAACACAATGGAATACAGTTTCAGGATTACACCCATTATGAGACTTTAATGAGACCAATTTGTTATCTGTTTCAGAGTTTATGTAGTAATGGAATAAACCATTTCTCAGAAACATTACGCTCTGAAACATTTACTCTTCAATATGCTATAAATTTCATAAAACGGGAGCCATGCAAATTTCATTAAAGGCCTACGGGCTGCATAACAGAGCTGGATAAGGTTCAGTTTCGGGGCAGGAACAAGGACAAACTTTGAAGACAAATCACTACAAAATGCCTAAAGTTTAATATCTATATATTATCCAATACTGCTTTTTAATGAGATTGTGGTTAATGTTTTCATGAGACGAACCTGGCTTTTGACTTACATTTGATAATGAACATGCATTACGTAGACACATTGCAATCTAAACAGGGCTGGGCAATATGACCTCAAATCAATATCACAATTAATTTAACATTTTACCCCAGTTATGAGTAATGAACGATAATATTTTTAACATAGGTTTTTTTGTTGGTTTTTCGCCCTCAAAGTTCACTGACAAGGTTTGCGCTATAAATATCCTCAACTATAAAATAATTAAAAAGCAAATATATGTAGTTACAGACTAGACATGGCACAGTCATGTGACAACGTTGTATGTTTTTAAAGGGACGGAACAAGAACATACACTAATGAAAGTAGTAACAGAATTCATTAATCCTATGTTTTTACTTTTTGTATTTATTGTCCAAGATTGTGTTGATTAGAGTTTGAAAATGTTTTGATTCATTGTTTGATTAATAGCCCAGTCCTAGATCAAAAGCTTTCAGGTGGAGGGGAAAGCTCTATAACAGACTCGGCTCCAATTTGTGCGTCCTGAATTCATTGTGATTAGGGATTTAGCTCATGCTAATGGGCTCTCTTGCTCTAGCATGTCCGCCGTCCTCAAGGGATTGTCTGGGGATGAGATTTTTTCCTCCACCGTTACAGCAGCCGGCCATGAGTGACAATTAACTGTCTGACAGAGCAGGTTGGAACACAGATATGCCTCTACCTGTGTCCATTTTGTACATCTCAATTGTGTGTGTGTGTGTGTATGCGAGTGTGTTAGGAAGGAAAAAAGAGCGTGTGAGAACGTGGAAGATTAAAAGATTTAGGTAGAGCTGAGAAGGAGATGATTAGGAATTCAAAGCTATCTCGAAGTAATGAAAGGGCTTAGTGCACTTTGACAGAACCGTCGTCTTGTCTCTTTTGGCGGGCAGAATGCAGGGATGAGAGAAGGATGACAACCAGATGAAGGGAGAAGCAAAACAGGTGCTGGTGGAGGAGCCATGAGAAAATTTGAGTAGAAAGGTTTGTAGCCGTGGAGAGTCCTCGAAGTTTGAGGCGGGGGAAATGGTTCAACTCGCTAATTCCGCAAGGCGCTTTTTGTGGCGCATGTAAATTTCATTACGGGAACTTGGGGATTTAATATATTCATATTACATTCTGTTGTGGGTCCTGGAAATGATGAAAGATCGTGACATGCAAAAGAGAGGTAGGATTTCATAAACTGATTACTTCCCTGTGTTAAGCCATGGTTTTAGAGGGGGTGACCGGCCAGGGCATACAAATCAAAAATTTAAATCACACTCTAAATATAACTGACCGGTGGGAAATATTTCGGTTTCTAATTAGAGCAGTGATGTTGGATGTCAGCGGATATTAATTTTTTTTCCTGGAAACGCCAAACATAAACAGAGAATTTCCCTAATATTAATATGTGCGATATGATCTTCTTATGAAACATGATATCATTTATAACAAGCTGGTATTTAAATAAACAGTACACAAAGATAGATCTATCCTCATATTATCAGGACACAGATTTATCAATCAAGAAGCAATTAGGAAACTAATTATGAATGAAGTTTCTTTGGGGGATTAGAAAACATCTTTTTACCACTTTGAGCTATTGAACCACCAAAATGTCTATTTAACTGTTTTACCCACACAGTGAGGACATTTGGCCCACTCAGTGGTCAGTAAACATCATGTAAACACACCCACACACACTCAGAAACACACGTTGGCGATCTGGATACCATGGCAGCTCTCCCGCTCAAGAGTTTGCTTTGCTCATGTATTTAAATAAATAGGTTTGTACAAAAGTATTTCATATTAAAGTTTGATTAAAAAAGTCAAAGGTATAAAGGCACAAAAAAATCCAACAGTGGAGTTAAACTGTGCCTCTAGCGGACAGGTTCATTCTCTGCTTTGACTTTTTTTTTTATTGTCCCTTAAAAGGCAGTATAAATGCCATTACAGATGTAACTGCAATTAAATGTCTGTTTATTTGTTTTTTTCCTACCATAGTGAAGACATTGACTGTTTGAGGTTTCATTAGACTTGCTGAAATAATAATACATAAATACATGTTTTTTGGAATTTAGATGAAATCTACACACATTTTGCCCTTTTTAGCCATTCTGTTAGCCCCCAGAATGTCTATTTAACTTTTTTTTTCTACTATAGTGAGGACATTCAACCCCCTCAATGGTCGGTAAACGTGGTAAATGCAAACACAGACATACAAACACAGAGAAACACACACTGTCTGTCTGGATACCATGGCATCACTCCCACACGAGAGTTTGCTTTGGCTCACATCCTTGCCTGTGCCTCTTCTGTTACAGACAGCAAAAAGAATAAATGTGGGACAGTCCACAGAGCAGAGACAAGCGTTGGGAAGACCACCAGGCCGGCCAAGTCCCTCCACTTCCCCTCTCCAAAGACCTCTTCACTCGCAACAGATGGCTTGCTTGTTTTTGCCAGCGAATGTTCGCCCGGCGCTCAGGCTGCCTGCGGCAAACAAATAGAAATGATGTTGTCTGAAGATGAAAGGCTTGAACGGGGTTGCGTCTCGGCTGGGCTTTGGGTACGGTTCATAGGGTGGCATCTCGGCGAGTACGCGAAACGTAAAACTGGGCAATCTTCTGCACGGATCTCGGCCAATATTGGTCATTAGAAAAGTTTTGACTTGAGCCATTTGACAGGAGTTAATGAACACTGACTTTATTGACATGCGCATATTCATCTGATTAAAGTGTTGACGTCCTTTTGCATAATTCGGTTTCTTCAATAAACTCGGCTCAAATGAATCGTTTGATAGCCTGCTTGGGGAATTGAGAAATGTGTTGTTTTCTTTCTGCTGTCCCTAAGAAACCCCGCATGTATAAAATGTTTTGTTGTTGCCATCCATAAGAAAATACTCCATAAAATTCAGCTCTGTAAAATCTGTCTCCCATACTGTGTTGTCACCCAGGTCATGCGCATGTGTCACATATTTCTGACCTTTTTGCCAGATGAATGGTGCAGATTTGCTGACCTTTTTGGAACATTCACACAATCAATACCCAGATAGTAACCAGATTTAGGCATGTGCATGCAACAATAAACTGAAAGGTTGATGAAGATCCAAGGTGGGGTAATTGGGTTATGCTTACTCTGATTGTAAGCTTTATTTGAAAAGATAGTCTGATTAAAGACGATTGTTTACGTTAAAACAAACAGGGATTAATTCAAAATGTTTTTCGTTGTGGTTCAGTCAGATTGTTGTAGCCCTCCATCTTTTCAAGGTGTCTTTTAAAATAAAATTCAAAAGGTTTAATTTAGATTCTTTCAGAATTATTATTTTTTTAATTTCTTATTAAATTGGTAACCTGTTACAACAAAATAAATAATAATGTTGAGTTTCTGTAAATGGAGCATATCCTACTCTGGAACAGTTACTTTAACATTAGTGACAACTTAAATGGACAACCTGACTGGTGTTAATGTATGTAGTTACTGCATATTCTTACCTTAAAATAATTGGGCATTAATGACAAAGTTAGTTATTTTAATAAGCATGACTGAGGGCGATTTAAGCTGTTTTACCATGGCACAACTAAAAATAATTTGCCACATCCCAGCTTGGTGGCATCTGTCAGTTCTTATCAAACATGTGGGTGTTAATGTGTGAGCAGCTAATACATGGGTTTACCAAACATGACTTTAAAAAATCATTTCCAGTCTGAACACACTCGGGAGATAATGTTTACAGACTGGGGTGTGCAGATTTTGGTTCAGATTCAGCATCTGAGAAATGTAAACTCACAATGGGGGAGTTTACACAAGCAGACTGTGTCCTGATCCCAGTTGTCAAGGACAAAAGTTTTGATAAACTGCGAATATTCCCAAAACTAAGTCGCAAGGCTGATAACCACCAGTTTTCTGCACCTAAATCAGGCAGAAATTTATGTGGCATAAAGAGCTGACGTCCATAAAATCTTTTAAATCATTAATTATATTTGATAGAAATACAATAATTACAATATTGTTCTTTTATCCAAAGCGTCAAAAACAGTTCAACAAAAAAAATGACATGAAATGTAATGCTTTCAATTAAAATGAATGCTTTCAAAACTAATAATCACCTATAATGTCAATACTCTAGCTGGATATTAAGTTACATTTGATTTCATTTTCAATGTCATCATTATTTTGAATGTACTATAAAATGATACCCTTATATCCTCTCCTCTACTACAACATACAGTGCTGTGAAAAAATATTTGCCCCCTTCCTGATTTCTTATTTTTTATGCATGTTTGTCACACTTAAATGTTTCAGATTATGAAACAAATTTAAATATTAGACAAAGATAACCCCAAAGTAAACACAAAATGCAGTTTTTAAGTGATGATTTTATTTATTAAGAGAAAAAAACTATACATGGCCAAAGCTACATGGCCCTATGTGAAAAAGTAATTGCCCCGTAAACTTAATAACTGGTTGGGCCACCCTCAGCAGCAACAACTGCAACTGCGTTTGCGATAACTGGCAATGAGTCTTTCACATCGCTGTGGAGGGATTTTGGCCCACTCTTCTTTGCAGAAGTGTTTTAATTCAGCCATATTGGAGGGTTTCCGAGCATGAACCGCCTTTTTAAGGTCATGCCACAGCATCTCAATTGGACTCAGGTCCAGACTTTGACTAGGCCACTCCAAAACCTTCGTCTAGTTCTTTTAAGCCATTCAGAGTTGGACTTGCTGTGTGTTTTGGATCATTGTCCTCCTGCAGAACCCAAGTGCGCTTCAGCTTGAGGTCACGAACTGATGGCCGCACATTCTCCTTCAGGATTTTTTGGTAGAGAGTCGTCCAGGTCCTGAAGCAGCAAAGCAGCCCTAGACCATCACACTACAACCACCATGTTTGACTGTTGGCATGATGTTCTTTTTCTGAAATGCTGTGTTACTTTTACGCCAGACGTAACAGGACGTACACCTTCCAAAAAGTTCAGCTTTTGTTTCGTCAGTCCACAGAATATTGTCCCAAAAGAATTGGAGATCATCAAGGTGTTTTTTTGGCAAAAGTAAGACCAGCCTTTATGTTCTTTTTGCTCAGCAGTGGTTTTCGCCTTGGAACTCTGCCATGCATGCTGTTTTTGCCCAGTCTCTTTCTTAAGGTTGAGTCATGAATGCTGACCTTAACTGAGGCAGGTGAGGTCTGCATTTTTAGATGTTGTTCTGGGTTCTGTTGTGACCTCTTGGATGAGTTGTCACTGCACTCTTGGGGTCATTTTTATAGGCCAGTCACTCCTAGGAATAATGTATATAAATAAATAAATAACTAAATAAATAACTCCTTGTGAATAATGGCCCTCACCGTGGTTCGCTGGAGTCCCAAAGCTTTAGAAATGACTTTGTAACCTTTTCCAGAACGATAGATGTCAATTACTTTGTTTCTTGTCTGTTCCTGAATTTCTTTAGATTGCAGCATGATGTCTTCCTTTTTTGGGATCTTTTGGGCTCCTTTTTAAGTGATCTCTTGAATCAGCAGGTCTGGCAGTAATCAGGCCTGGGTGTTGCTGGTGAAATTGCACTCAGATTTCCAAAAAATGTGATTAACCACCGTTACTTTATGATTTTATAAGGGGGGCATTTACTTTTTCACGTAGGGCCTTGTAGGTTTGCATAGCTTTTTTCCTTAATAAGTAAAATTATCCTGCATAAATAAAAAACTGCATTTTGTGTTTACTTGGGTTATCTTTGTCTAATATTTAAATTAGTTTGATAATCTGAAACATTTAAGTGTGACAAACATGCAAAAAAGAAGAAATCAGGAAGGGGGTAAATATTTTTTCACAGCACTGTACCTACAGACAAAACGTTGGACATGCGTGAAGTTTGGGGTCAGAGCACAGGGTCAGACACACATTAAGGGGCCAAGGGTCTTGCTCAAGGCCTAAACAATGGCAGGACAGGACAGTGATGCCTGTGTCTGCCTGAATTCAAGCCATTCAAGTTTTTATTCTCATATAACTTTTCCTGTGAAAATGGTTTGATAGGAATAATTACCTATTTTCATGTGAGAAATATCACTGCACATTGAAATAGACTCTGAAAGCTCACACCTTCAGGTGTTATTGATTAATTTTGATACATCAAATCTCATTTTTGGACAAACAATAACGGACTTTTCCCTCAAAAGATATTTCTTTGCCTTCCATCAGAAATATTGATTTTGCAAAGACTCGTAGACTTAAAGAAAGCAGGCATATTTACCAATTTCTGCAGCTGGTAATGAGGCATCTTACGTCTCTCATCTCATCTCAAACTTCTGATGGTTAATGACTGCCTTTGTACTTTGCATGTGCTTTTGTACTTTTGCATGTGCTCTGAAGAACATGTGTATCTCAGTAAACTTTTCGCCATATTTTGTAAAAAAAAATCAGCACACTAATTTCCAGATGACTGCAGCCAGCTTCTTGGCTGTTCCGAGTCACCAACACTTTCTTGAACACCAACTGTCTTTGATGTAGTGATACTTTCGTGTGTCTGGGGATGTGCTCCTGTGATCTGAGGGTTGCAGGTTCAACTCGCACGCCAATAAGGGGTCAGTGAGCATGGTACCAACACCTCAACCCCCAGTACTGTCTGCTGGGGACAGGAGTTGGTTAACCTGCACAAGATTCTGAACCATGTTCAAGTTGCTCCAGTCCCTTAAATTAGAAAACCTAAGTCACTCTGCATAGGGACATCTGCCAAAGGCCATAAATGTAAATTTAATTTTAAGTACAAAAATTTGCTATCTCACCAAGCAGATGCCTGCATTACTCCTTTTTTTGCCATAATGACGTGCCTCTCTGGCCTAAGGTTCCAGTAAAATGTCTGATTGTCCTTTCTTGCGTCCAAACGTGCGTCATTACACAAAACACGAATGGCGCCTGAAGGCAGGTGGGGGACGTCTGACTCATGCCAGATTGCGGGAGACATTACAAGAGAAGTGTAAAATAGTTCGTGTGGATTTTTTTTTGAACTGTGGGAAAGTGTGATTGAAAGCGCCTGATTTCCACTAAGCCTTACTTGCCCACTTTTGATACATGTAACTTCGTCAAGCGTTGGGCCGCATCAAAGATCACGTTGGGTCCTGCTTTGCCTGAGGGATGTTATTAAGGACTCCCAGGCTCAATCTTCCTCTGTTTCCTCTAAAGCTGAGAGAGTGAAATGTTTTATGATGGCTGGACGTCTGCGGCAGTGCTTTCATAATGACCTCTACACTCAACACAGCTGCAAGTAGACCATTGACCTCTCAGCGGTGTAGGTGCTTAATTAGCAATTTGTTGAGTGCTAGTCATGGATATAAATAGAGGAAAGATTTTGTGTCTGAGAGAGAGAGAGAGAGAGAGAGAGAGAGAATGTTTATATACACCATATAAATAATCTTAAAAATCTGCACTACAGTGAAATTTTCATATTGATCATACATAACAACATAACAACAGTGACTAATCAAATATAATTTATGATCAAATAAAACAACAATTATTGCTTTTTGCTATTGCAAGTTACGAAGAATGTTTAAAATGCCCCCATTTTACACAGACATATGCAGAAAATCAACAGCATCACTGGTCAATCCCGTAGTCAGTGAGGCTTTGCTCAAGACAGTTTTTCCAGTTTTGCAAAGTGCTGTTAGGTATCAATATATAATAGTATAGTTAGTTATTAGTTACTATATTTTGAATGTAAGCATTAAAGAATTTTGAAAATCAGTTAACATTTGCCAAGTAATGAGGAAATAGTAATAGTAATGGTTGACATATGTAGAATGATTTAGAATGAAGGTCAGAAATAAAAATATTAAAAAAGCTAAGACCAAGACATTTCTATTTGGATGTGAAAGTTTTTGTTTGGATAGTTTATAGTCTATATATATATATATTATATATATATATATTATATATATATATATATATATATACATTCTAAAGTTCTAAGTATGGCATGTATTGGGCATTTATAACCTATGGACCGAGAAAGACAAGTGTGTCTTAACTCGCTGACCATCTGTAGAATAATATGCAAATACTATTCGTCAAGTCAGGTCTGACTCTCCGTAACCAAAATATGAGGGGTGGTTCAAGACACAGTATTATATGTTTTCCCAGTTGCAGTATTTTTATAGTTTGTCCATTATAATCATTTGAACCATTGCTGCTTATCATATGCTGTAAAATAAGTGAGTAATCTCACCAAGTAAATTGTTGGGATGACAAAGTGTATCTTGTTTTAAACAAAGGCAAGTGTGGGTGCCTGCACAGTCTTACAAATATTAAGAATAAAAACTGTATAGTTTTTAAAGGAAGCATTGCAAGCCTTGTATTTTGTAAGTAACAAAAATGTATATTTTTTTATATAAGTAAATGAGTACATCTTCCTTAGTAAACGAGATCTGAAGTGGCACCATGGAGCAAGGACATGCACGTGCACACACACACACACACACACACACACACAAACACACACACACACACAGTGGTGATCAGAGTGATTAGAGGAAAAAGTAGGACGCAGCTGGAAAAAAGACAAAACGAGATGACTACTGTACCATCTCACATCTGCTCATTCCCATGGAGATGCCTTCCTTCTTCCACACACTCACACTCTCCTTCATCTCTCCTCTCTGAGATTTGTCAGGAGACAAACTCAACCATCTTTTTCAATTTTCACTTTGGCTGGAAGTGAGAGTTGGAATAATTAATTCTTCTCTGATTTTTTTTTCCCTCCCCCAAGTTTTTGTCACTGTTTTGAGAAGGTCAAGCTTCGGTGTGTCTTTGTGTTTGTCATTATGTGTGTCACTGGTGCCATGAGGGCAATGCCAGCTTGGGTGGCACAGTTACGCCCTCCTGCTGTGGCACTCCATGGGCAAGCAGGTGCCCTTTTAACATGCCAACTGCAAGCTCTGGCCAGAATAATGACTTAACAGCAGCATGATCGGAAGAAGAACTCAACATAACAACAGTATCAAAAGCTACTTGACTAAAAATGGAAACAGTGTTTGTCTGCAACATGTATTTTTGTTGAAAAAACAAACAAAAAAACCCAGAATTTTTCATAGTTAATTATTTTTTTGGCACAAAAATATGTTAACTATAATCAAAAGATTCTGTGCTTTCTGTAGTAAACATGACTTTTTGAAGACTTTTTAAAAAAAGATGCGAGGTGACAACAAACAACAATCAACTTTTCACTGGAGGAGAGTGTCACAGTACTGTCATTAGAGATACCAGAAATGGAGTGAGATAAATGACGGAGAGAATGTATGGTTGGTTGAATGATGCAGTGGCATATAGAGGAAGGGAAAGGAAAGGGATCAGTGGTGGAAGATTAAAGAAAAGGTCTACATCTTTTTGAGGGAATTATGCAATTAAAGCAGTATAGACTCATTGTCAGATACCTGCTGTAAAAGAAGGAAGGATGAGAGAAGAGAGAGATAGGAAGGGAGATAA
This sequence comes from Distichodus sexfasciatus, assembly GCA_032718565.1. NCBI lineage: Eukaryota > Metazoa > Chordata > Actinopteri > Characiformes > Distichodontidae > Distichodus > Distichodus sexfasciatus. Next base: position 464,294 of record JAVGVS010000305.1, on the reverse strand, counting down.
TAGGAATGACAGACAGAGGTTGTTAAGTAACAATAGCTATTCCATACCTAACATACAATCACACACTTTCTGTTATACCTCGCCACACACACATACACCACAGGGCTTTGGCAGTGTTTGAATGAGTGCAGATAAACGTTAGATTCATTAATTCCTTGATTAGACTGAGGTCAAAAATCTGTCTTCTACTTCTCTCGGGACAAATATCTAATGATCGTCACTTATTCAATCTCACTTTCTCCCGCAGTTTTGTTCTCTCTCTCTCTCTCTGTCTCTCTCTCAGTAATATATGCTTTTCCTTTGCTGTCTGCTGGTATTAATCTGGTTCTGAGCACTGCAGCTGTTTTCCAGTTGCTGCCCCTTCTCTTAGCACATGTCCCCCATCTGACCTCTAGAGTGTGTTCTGTGTGTGTGTGTGTGTGTGCATGTGTGTTTGACATGTCAGCATAGTGGGGAAAGGGTGGGCATGAATGAGTGTCGCATTGTGTGTCAGTCTAAGTGTGTGTGTGGGTGGGTGGGCATAGATCCAGAGAGAAAAGAAGGTCGAGCATGAAGGAGTGCTGCATTATATGTGTGTATGTGTGTGTGTGTGCGCGCACATCGGGGACAGCAATAGGCTTGCATAAATGAGTCACATTGCATGTGTGTAGATGGGGTGCAGATGCAGTATTTGTTCTGACAGCTCTGAGAATCATTACTCCATGCAGACTCATTTATGAACCCCCTCCACTCACATTGCCTTCCCACAAGGAGCCGCCAGTGAGTCTGAGAATGACTTAACAAGCTCAAAACTCCACCCCCCCCCCCCCCCCAACGTCAATCCATCCCAAAGGACCCCATAGGTTAAGGGTCGGGGGAGTCGAGGCCCTGCAGCGAGGACACTCATCGTCTAGAGACATGTGCAAGTGAGCTAGTTCAGACCTTGCTATGGATCTGCGTGGGCTGTTGAAGGCGCGTTAGGCACCACTTGACCTTACGAACCCTGGCTCTTTGACAGAAACCATTAGCAGCGAGACTGAGTCACTGCAGAGTCTCATCCTGATTCTAGGAGGGAGACAGAAAGAGAAAGAGAAAAGATGCCGGGATGAATCTCAGATCATTTCTTGCAAGACAAGTCTTGGCAAATTGTTTATCACTGTTGCATGTGAGAATTCACAGAATGTTTCTTGAGAACTTGCATCCTGTTCATATGTGTTGTTTAAGACTAGTTCACGCTACATGGTTTTAATGCTGGTTTTGAGTCACTGACAGATCAGCAACAAAAGTCCCCAATCAGCCTCAACTTGATCAGTGATTTAGTCACTTTGTGTGAACATTACCCCACAAGTAATTACTTGACTCATATCTTCATCCAAACAAATGCTAAGTCCGTTTTTGGAAGTCCATATGAATCTTGCATCACAGATCCAAATCAAGTCTCAAATCTTTGAGGAGCAAGTTCAAGTCAAGTCTTAAGCCCTTGAGGGCCAAGGTCAAGGGCACCTTATAATATATGGTGTAGTTAATTACCACATTTCTGATGTGTTTTGAGGTATCTTGTAGTTAAAGTAGGGCAATTCAGTCAAAATAGTCAATCCAGCATCTTTTATTTTCAGACAGCACACCTTGCACACACTGTCCTTTTGTTAGCGCTTTGAACAAAAGCATTATCGCTAAACACAATCTCAAATGGCACAGATGCAGCTATTGTTGATTATCTGTGGCTATGTGCATAACTGAAGAAGGGGAAACATTTAGATTATTGGACATTTCTTTTCACTTGCATAAAAATAAACAAAATAAAATCATAATGGCCAATAATTGAATCTCAAATCCTAAGTCAAATTTGTGTCTTGAGAGTTTTGAGGATGAGTTTGAAGTCAACTTCTAAGTCTCTTTGTGGGTGAATTAACTATGACTTGAGTCTAAGATGTAAACTCCAGTTCCCATTTTTGGGTCATGCTATACAACTGCTTCTGAAGGTTGTGTAGTGTGACCAGTACAGAGATCCAATAAATCAGGTAGTGTGAACAGGGCATTGCGTGTTTTTCAGTCCATGCCCCCCATCTGCTTTGCTATCTATGTCCCATGCTAACATAAATCAGCCTTGGTGAGCCATGGATTAACATTATACTTGAGAAGTAATTGAGTGTGGATAATGTAAAACAAATCAAACAAGCACCAAATTTAGAGAAACAGCTAAATGTTGCTAATGGGAGGTGCAGGATAGCAGGTCAGGAGAGCAAAGAAGGGACTATGGTTTCCTCTAAAGAATCAGTTAATCATTATTTTAATCCTCCTGAGACCCAATATGGCACGTGTAAGCATCCTGCTGCCCTTGTTCTGTAGCCCCACTTGGCCTCTATTTGTGTGTGCTCAAAACAGCAAGGCTTAGCATAACCCAAATAATGACTAAGAAACTAAAGTTATAAAAAAGAAAATGAAAATAAAAAACAAAGATATGAAATGAAACATCACGAAATGAGACTGTAGCTCCTGCAAGATTGAAAACCAAAAGCCAACAGCAGATGAAGTGAGGAATGGACTAGCGACTAGCATTGGGCAGCGGCTCACTCCGTGTCTGATTGCTGTGTCTGATCTGCTTCGCAACCACCTGGACCAACTGCCTCCCGGACTTTTGCGGAACACCCGGTGGCGAGTTTGTCCATATGAACATGCCAGAACAAATCGTGGCTGATTGCACCACTGTTCACGTCACACACAAGCTGTCGACGTTCATATTGTCATATAATATGTTCCAAATATTTTTGTTAGTTTTAGCTAAAAATGGATTTTTTTACATGTCATCTGCAGTGGGACAGTACAACAAAATACATTCTGATGTCTCAGAAGTTCAAGACCACGTTGAAGCCCTCCTTAAGTTGCTTTAATTATTATTTCTATGCAACAAATATTCAGTTAATTGTCAAAGCTACCCGTTGCCACAAGCTCTTACTTAACATATACAGATCAGCCATAACATTATGACCACCTACCTGGGTATAGGTTCCATACGCAACAAACTGTGATACACTATGTTATCTCTGTCACGTTTCTATCAGAACCAACCATATCATTTTGATCATCTGGACAACACAAGCCAGACTTCACTCCCCATGTGCCTCTTGACCAGCCTGGGCCACTCATGACACTGACACTGGTTCATTATTTTCCCTCTTTGGGCCAGTTTTGTTAGATCCTGAAACCCTGCAGACCAGGAACATCCCACAAGAACTGAAGCTTTGGAGACGTTCTGACATAGTCGTCTAGCCATTGCAATTTGGGTCTTGTCAAAGTCACTCAAATCCTTTTTTATTTGAGGATTTAATTTTTTATGCTTTCAACACACCAGCTACAGAAACTTGCTGTCTAAAATATCCCACTCACATGGGATATCATGTTTGTGTTCTGAAATAAACCATTTCAAAAGATTTTCTGTGATAGATGCTGGATGCCATTTGGATGATTTATGATGACAGAGTTTGTTGACTAGTAGTTGCACAAGTATGAAGAAAATACATTCCTGATGGGCTGCAAATCTCTCGTTCAGTGTACTGGATAAGAGATAAGACTCAAATATCATAACTGACAATGTTAGATGTACAATACATCTTGATAAGTTTATTATTGTGATCAAAGTCTTAGTTTATTTTGAAGAATATAGTATATTTTATAAACTATATAGTATTTTTTTAAATCACAAGGGTAAACTTGATTTGTGAAAAGTTAAGCTAATTAATAATAATATAAAACTGACAACTGCAAGTCTTTCCTTATTTATTGAGGTGTTCAGTTCAGATCTTGACCTGCAGTGCCTTGACATACAGTTTGTATAATTTGCATAAATCAAGTTTTTAATGTCAAAGGTTAGAGGGTGGGGTCAGCTGTCATACATATTTATTCATGCAGCTTCAGTGGAATCCAGTGAAATCCAAATAACTTGTTACATTTTCCATAAATGTGTAGTCAGATTGGGGGAATGAGTTCTGTGCCTGATGTGGGAGCAGGTGTTAGTCGGTCCAGACTCATCGGCATCCTCTCATCCATTTCTCATCTCTTATCTGCTCATCCATACCTCGAAACACACACACACACACACACACACACACACACACACAGAGGCTTTAAAACAGACCGGTCTGCACCCTTTCAGTTTCAAAGTCCATTTTTCAAACACTTCTGCTTTCAGATGCTTTTTATGCCTGCAGCACTCTGGGGAAAGAGAGAGAGAGAGAGGAAGCGCTCTATGATAATATGCTTGGACTCTATTGGAAATGTAATTGTGTATGCACATAAGGTTAGTGCTTTCGTCCAGTTTTTCCTCCTTTCTCCCCCCCCACCTCTCTTTTAACACTTTTACTTACACACTGCCACATGCATTCTCTCATATAGACCCATTTCTTTCTTACACACACACCTCTTTCTCTTTTAGTGTCTCTCATCTCACCAACACCTTTCTCTCTGTTTCTCACCCAGAGACCTAAAACACACTCACCCTCTTACATTCTTTGCAGGGTGAGTGTGAGGGAGGCTTGTGTGTGTTTGGGTGATTTATTCAGCAATATGAGATAAGACTTTATAAGACCTTAAATTTTCGATGATAAGACTCAATCCATATCCACACAGATCAGCCAGCACTGAATCATTGCTTGCTCTGGACACCTTCTGATCTCCCACAAAAGTTCACACACATACACACACACACTTGTATTACTATTTCTGTGAGCTACTTCCATAGACTCCCATAATGACAAGACGTCCTCATGGGGAGCATTCACTCAAAGCCATGAAAACAGTAATAATAGTTTTTCCTTCTTTTAGGGGACAGTCAGGTCCTCACAAGCCCCATATACACTCACACACACTTATACCCTTTGGACATTCCTTTCTCTAAAACCTCCAGCCTGCATTAGAAATCAGTCTTTCCATATCAAAATGTGTGTGTGATTGTGTGTAATGTAACCCGCATTAACATATGAATGTCTGTTTGTCCTTTGTGTGTGTGTGTCTCCATCAGACCTCGTCCAAAAAGGTCTAAACCGTTTTTAATAAAAGATGCCATGCTTGGAACACCTTTCCTTTTTTTTAATCTAATGGTGCCCAGCGACTGGCCGTCCTAAATTTTTAATGCGCCGCAAAGGACAGAGGGGCAGTTGGGAGGAGAGAGGAGCGATTAAGGGGAAAGGAAGTCAGGAGGAAGAAGAGGGAGTGAGTGGGTGTGGGGGTGGGGTGACAGGCCGGGAGTGAAATAACAGTGGGATCTTCATAATGACTTCCAGAATATTCTGGCACATTTTACGGGAAGGCGTTCAAGAGTAAGACGTAACTGCAAATAAATAAAAAGGTTAGAAGTAAGCTAATCACAGGCGTTGACTGCATCGTCTCGACTCAAATGACGCGAGCAAAAACTCACAGCTTTCTGGGGGGTAAAAAGTTGTCCGTCCGCTTCCCGCCAACACCGTCACAACCTCCCATTGCTCGCCCTTCATCTTCCTGACATGTTGGTGAGACTCTCGTGTCCTCGAAAATACCACTTCAATTACAAATAACAAACAAACAGTCTAGCGTATTTGCAGAACAAAAATAATGTATTAATATAATTACTAAAAATCTACATACTAAAAGGAGTCGTCCCAAGATGAACTAAACTTACAAAGTCAGAAAATCTCATTTTATACTGAATAAAATCCTTCCCCTAATATATTATGTATTGAAGGCAGTTGGTAGTGTAACGGTTAGGGAGTTGGTGATCGGAGGGTCACCAGTTCAAGTCCTAGACAGGTGAAGGTACTGTCCCCAGGCACTGCTTTTCGGGTGCTGCCAACGCTGCCCACTTCACGGATTGGTCGCATTTCATGTGCTATGGCAAATAGTCACACACCTAAATATTCCTCTAACCATACGTCCCTGCTGCACACCTCTATGGTTTTAATGGACCAGTTACTTTGGATTTTTTTGGTTCCACTTCCTAAGTCACTTTTGTCAAAACCAAAGTCTGGCTTACTCTTTTTCCAAAACACTTGTGACACTTGTAACCAATCAGTTCTTTACCAGTTTAAATTTAGCAATAATTTCCAAGCATTTGTGGAGATTTACACCAGGTGGTTCTTTTTGGTGCTTGACTTAATAAATGTCTCTTTTCATCATCTTATATTTCTATTCCAAATTTGGTCCGTGGCACCAATTCCCAATTAAAAGCATGTAATGCCTGACAATTGTATTTTTATAATTCTGTAAGACTGCACACACTCCTGCTCTTTCTTCAACTTTACTTGTTGTCACAGTCAGCTTTTACAGTACCTTATGCAATCAATTCGAGCGTGTGTGAAGGTCTCTAACCTGCATTTTTTGTTAACGATAATGTTTGCCCTAAGCCATGTCCATGATTGTTGCTGTTGTGAAATTAAAACACTATTAAAACATTGCAATACAGCCAGCCAAGCATAAGCAAAAGCCCACTATTAGCTCACAACAAGCAAGCTAGTGCGATTTAATGCACAAATGAACTCTGTTAGGCAAGTTCTTTTGTCTGATGACTGAAAGAATTGCATGGTCATTAGTCTATGCAAAACATTTTTTTTCAAAATGTATGTGGACAGCCCTTGTTTATTGCATTACTACCTGCTACTAGTAGTTTTATTCCACTGTCTTAAGCCATTTTAGACTACTGATCTGTTCTTCTCAGAATCTTTACACAGAGTTGTCATACTGCAATATTTTTTTCTTTTGGCACTGACTATATTGAAGGGACAAGAATTTCCCTTGTGGTCATTGTAGTTGTTTTCAAACCTAGTTTGAACTATTTCATCAATGACCAAAACAATGACTTATTCATAAGAAAATGCTTTAAAACGTGACTAGCTACATCTTTGTATACACAAAAGCACTCGTACGGTAAAGTGAATTAAAGTGAGTGATTATTTGTCATTGTGAATACAGCACAGCACACTTTGCACCCCAACGAAACTTTGACCTCTGCATTTGACCCATCCATATAGGATAGCATTGGGCAGCCGACCTGCAGCACCGGGGGAGCAGTGCTTGGGGATGGTGCCTTGCTCATGAGTATCTAAGTGATAACTTTTCAGGTCCTTGACTTGATCTTGTGAGCCTCCAGTCACACAGCCAAACTCCCTAACCGTTACGTTGCCAACTGCCCAGAAACAACGTTAGGACAATTCCACCAAAGACTGAAAGCTTTCTCTATAGTCCATAAAATATTCATACTAGGAAAGTACTGAAAACATTAAAATTCAAGAAATTTGAATGCCACCATTACTAGCTACCATTTTTGTATACACATTTTGCTTAGTACGGTAAACGTCTGTCATGTCTGACCCCACCTACATTGCAGACGTACGTCTATAACCCATAATGTGCATAATTCTGTGGCATTAATAAAATTGTCGTCGAGCTCTCTCAGGTTTTCACCTATTTTCGCATATTTTTCTGGTAGCACTGACTATGCCAAAGGCACTACAATTTACCTCCAGATCAATAAAGTTCTTTCAAATCGCGTCCAGACTATTTCAGACAAAACAAAAAGGTTTCTCTACAGTTCCTAATGTGTTTATCCTAACAAGTGACTATAGAAAATAATAATATAGAAATACAATACCAACCCCTAGCTTCCATTATTGTATACACGTCTGGCCTCGTACGATAAACATGTCTGTCACGTTCGACCCCACCTGCGCCACAGCCGTATGTCTACGGGTCCATAATGCGCATCATTCAATACCATTAATAAAATCGTCCTCCATTTACCAGGTCTTTTATGTTGCGCAGGCCTGCATCTCGCGAGCTCGTGTTTTTTGATGTGCTTTTGAAGAGTGATGCGTTTTAAGTGCGATCTGTCAGTCCCGTTTAGGGCTGAGCCACTCCACCGCCATTCCATTTTTAAAACTCGGCGACTGATATAGACTGCTTAACAGCCTGGTTTTTACCACACGTTGTATTATTAATGTAGTATTAGCTTGGATATCTCTGGGGGGCCACCCTTTATGTCAGGCAAAAGTAAATTAAAAGAGCAAAAAAATGACAGGCAGGCAGGGTTAAATGACGTACAGATTTACATGTAGTCACATGTGACGTTTGTTACCGCTGTGCACACAAAGAGGTGTGTGTTTGAGATGGTTTGTGAGGACATAATGTCCATAAAGCAGACCTGAGACTTAAGGTCTTATGGTTATGTGAGGACCTTTTGTTTGTGGTGTCGGGAAAAGAAACTTCAATACAAAATGTCAAGGTTTAAATTGAGATAGTAAAATGTAAATCCAATGTTTCCTTACTAGGGGTTAAAGTTTTGAATTTACACCTTGAGTTTGAGGTCCAGCATTATTTTTAACAATGGCGTGTCAATGGAAGGACAGATGTGTGTTTGGGTGTGTGTGCGAACATGCTCCAATGTTAGCTTAATGTGAGATTAATAACAATACCAGATAGGAGCGTTTCACTCCAGCCAGGTGTACTTTTGTACTAAAAGAACAATGCCGTTGTCTCTCTCGCTTTCTGCAGCTGTTCTGAAGCTTTGCCTTCACCATTGTGCTGATTTCAGAGTGATGAGTTTGTACGTCTGCATGCCACGAAAAAGTGAACATTACTTAAAGGGGACCCGGCAAGGGCACAAAAAATATTAAATAGATTAAAAGTATTACTCGGTTCAGTTTTTCAACCACAATGCAACAACCACAAACTATGACCAGATTACGTAATCTCAAAGTATCTATTATTTGATGATAACCATTGTATTTATTATTCATTGCGGTTGTGGGGACGGAACCCTATCCTGTGAACTTACTGGTGTAAACTTACTGGGGACCAACCCTGGGCAGGCACCAACATACCGCAGGTCACAATCACACCCTCATTCACGTCTTACAGGGCCAATTTAGAGTCGCCAATTAACCTATATTGCATGCTTTTGGACTGAGCACCCAGAGAAAACCCGTGCAAACATGGATAGAGCATGCAAACTCCACATGAGAAGGTCCCTACGGCCAATCCTGTGATCGACCTCCAGCACATTCTCGCTGTGAGGTGGCTGCGCTAACTACTGCACCACCACGCCCCCCTTGTATTTATTAATTTATGTTAATCCTTATGGTAATCTAGGATCTTTTTAACTATAGTCAAGACAAGACTAACCTATATGGGCATGGTTTAATCATTTTATACAATATTATTTATGTTAATCAGCTTAAATATGACCCAAATACACAAAGGTCAGCGCAAAATTTTTTAAACCCCAAAGTGCACGACAAAGCCTTCATTCAAATGTGTTTAATTTATATTGGCATTAACTGCAAATACCTCTTTCTTCTTCCAGTATGACATTTTCATCAACCTGTTTAATGCAGTGAATGTGATTGAGACGGTGGTTTACTTGCATTTAAAGGTCCCATATTATGAAATAAAATCACTTTTTCTGTTCTTTGGACATCCATTTGTCCACACACTGTAAATTTGTTAAAAATGGTCAGTTGTGTTATTATTAATTTACGAATGTCAGAAATCGTGTGTTTAAACTGTCACGTCCGCGGCTCCTGCCCGACGCTCGGACTCGCCAGAGTATTAAACCTGAGGTTTGACAAGTCTACATCGGGGTTGTCTGGTGTGTGTGTTTGTCCCTTTAAGAAAACCCTTTTAGTCACGTTCTGGTTTGTCATGTCTTGGGTTGGGCTTCACATTCCTTATATGTCTCATTGGTTATTAGAGTTCTGTAGTGTCATTGGTTTATTCTTAGTTAATTAGTTTGCCACTTATTATTTAAACGAGTCTAACCCGTCACAGTTTGTCCGTTCACCCTCGTGATCATTCCATGTCTTGTCACAGTCAAAGAAGCTAACCAACGCCACCTGGGCTAACTGCTATGCTACATCAAAGCCAGGGCCTTCAAGTTTTGAAGTTTGCTTGGAGTGAGATTTTTTTTTTTTTGGGGGGGGGGGATGAGTTTGCAGCGCACGTGTGGAGGAATGTCTCATGGGGGGGGTGTGGCCATTGTCTCTTCACAATATTCATGCTGTATTAAATAATTTCAACTTAGTGAAAAAATGATAAAAAAAAAGAAAAAAGGAAAAACACATGTAGCCCCAAATGGGCCCTTTGAACAGTGGTGGTTATTCTGTCCGTGTGTGTGTGTGTTTATGAGTGATGTTGTGGGTTGTAAGTGCTTGTGGCAGATTTTGATGCCTTGATAACTGATACTATTGGTAGAGTAGGAAAACTTTAGTAGCTAATGAAAGATTGAAATAAATGAAGGTGTTACCTGATGATCCCAGTTCGTCTATAACTTGCGCATGCGCATTCATAGAATGTGTGCTTGAAGCTGAAACAATTGGCTGAGAAATTCTGTTTTCTGATTGGCCGATAGGTTGGTAATTCAAGACAGCTGCCCTGAGCTTTATGGGGGCACAGTAGCGTAGTCTGCCTTTGATTCGTTTGTAAAAGACGCTGTAGGAATTTCTGTGCGGTAAAGTTAATAATTTCTAAGAGTGAGAAATGTCATGTGTGAGCATGTGAACTTGTTGAAATGCGTGTGTCTCACGCTCAATGCGTGAGACTTGAGAGCCCTGATCAAAGCTAACTGCTAAGGTACCACGAGCTGATGTATTAACATGGCTTTTATGCTCGTTATCATCTCTCATCAAGGAGCTTATGTGGATTATTGGCTCGGAACGCTTTTGCCCCATGAAATCAGAGTTAGAAAGTCGCTAACCGCTGTGATGCTACCATGAGGTGAGGTGCTAACCCATTTAGCTAAACGGCTATTGTCTCTCTATCTCTGACCTCTCTCATCAAGGTGTTGGTGTTGTGTATTTACCAGAAAGGCTTTTGGACTCTCTCTACGAACTCTGAGCCTGGGATTTGTCTAAGAACTTTGGTCCCTTTGGAGTATAGGATTCGGAGAGTTGGACTTTCGCTAACGTTACAAAGTGTTGCCGTTATCTGTCTGGTGCCCGGGTTGGTTTGGCTGAGCTGTTCCCCTGTTGTGTTTTGTGTTTCGTGTGCTAAGACTGTGTGCTTTGTTCATTAAACAAACTTGAACTTTTACTCCTGCATTTGTGTCCGAATCATGACATAAATGAGCGGTTTAGAGTTCTCCCCTACTTCTACATCACAGTAGGGGGACATTTGAATAAATCCACCCTTCTATCTGGGAAGCACCAACCAACAGGTAGAACTGCTAGCGCTTCCAGATCCGTAGTCTACCGGCAGAGTGTTGTGTTGAACATTTACAACTGTAAAGATGGTCTGTTAGCAGCAGCTGTGACGGTTATTTTTTGTGTGAGGTTAACTCTTGCTGCGCTGTCTACACCCCAGTTCTGGAGTGGGGCGTGTGTGGGCAGCAGCTTTTTTGCATTTAGGAATAGCAATGAGGAACAGCCTGTTCTGAAAGGGACTGAAATAGAGGGGTAGGAAGCAGGCGAAACTGGGTAAGCTCAGAGGTATTTTCATCAAACGACTTCAGAGACATGTTTAGTGGAGTTCCCTAGATCTATTTTAACTTGTTGAAAAAAATTATAATATGGACCCTTTAAAGCATCGTATGAAGACCTGCATCAATGATGTTAAAGCCATTAGTGCCATTCAAAATTATATATTTCATTTTGTTGTACATAATTATCTCTATCATTTGATAACATTTTATCTGCCAGGACTGAAGGTTCCAAATTCTTGGTATGCACTACTGTTGTGTATTTCATCATTCAGCCAGGTTTCAAATAATGGTGAGATGAAATACGTAGCTGAGAGAGAATTAAAAGTCCAACCCTTTTAGACTTATTGGTCAGTTGGTGTGTAACGGTAGGGTGTTTGACCTGTGATGAGAACATTGCAGGTTCAAATCCAGTTACCACTGAGGTACTCATGAGCAAGGTACTTTCCCTGGGCGCTGCCCTTGTTAGCTGCCCACTGCTCCTTCACCGATGGGTCAAATACAGAGGTCACATTTCATTGTGGTGCACTGTGTGCTGTGCTGTGGTGTGCTCACAATGACAAATAATCACTTTCAAAAACTCACTTTCACTTTTAAAAGTCTAAAGTTTCTTGAACTCCAAGACGAGGTAAAGTCAGTACGATTATTATGAATCACTTATGAAATACAACTATTATGACGTTTAACATTTACACTTCCTTAATCATGCACAAAATGCACAGCAACAGAAATAAAGAATGATTTATGATGCAAGTCACATGTTGTCGAATTTCAGACTTAAATCTTACTCCAGTCAAGTCACGAGTATCAAGTCTGCCGTTTCCTCCCTTATACTCGTTCAGCAAATGCACTCCCTCGCACAGCTGAGTGGGAAATAAAAAACCCCTCTTTAATTAAGTCGAGATAATGAATGTGAGGCTGGCACCATTTCCTAAACAATCCACTCCAAAGGTCTCCGTCATTACGGCGGACGGGCCGAGGGCAGGCGCTGCCATTTTGCTTTTCCTTCTCCGTTAATTGTTTATAGGAAGCTAATTAAAAAGACGGTCATTAGGGAGCTGCCGTGAGCCTGTTTGTAGATGGCAACAGTGTTGCTGTTTGTCTCTGACAAATCTGAAAGGTTAAAATGTTTTTGCAAGACACGAGTTGGGCTGAGAACGTCAAATCGTGCGTCTCGTAGATGCAGATGTTGATCGGCAATAAAAGAGCAACTCTGTCAGTGTGTGTGGTTTCTTTTATTTTTGCTTTTTACAAGGACTAGACGTCCTCACTAAGATTTACCGTCTTAAGCAAAATGCTTCTTTATATAACAAATAAAAAGGTTTTATTTGAAAAACTGAAACTATAAATGTTCCTTTTGTTACAGAGATTAAGGCCAGGATTAGGTTTACAGACATAAAATAAAGTTTAGGGATATTTTTAAGGTTAGTGTTTGTGGTAAGGTTTAAGGGTAGTATGTAGAATATTCTTTATTAGTTAAGATAGTTATATATATAAATTAGAAATATAACATCCACAACATTTGATAAAATTCCAAAAGCATTGATTGGCGACCCTGGAAGGTGTGATTGTGTGTGTGTACGCTAGTGCCTGCCCAGTGGTTGGTCCCCGCCTTGCACCTGTAGCCTTGGGTTAGTCTCTGGTCCCTGCAACCCTGATAGAGATCAAAGGAGCTATATGTAAGAAATTTATGGCAATTAATCATTAAATGAAGCTAATATGTCACCAGAAATTAAGGAATCATGTTAATTTGAAATACTGATATCACTGACAAAATTAGCGCAGCCAGAATATTCATGCTAAAATGTCATTTGCAGCACGCAAATCATGTTTGTGTTGATTTTGTGTTTTGTCTTGTAGCGCCCCCCACCGCTATCTCCCAATCACGAAGTCAGTAGCATTTTAGCATTCAGGTTGCCAGTTACCACTGAGCTGCAGCTACAAACATTCTGGATTACAAATGTCTGACGTTACTAAAGCTAAAGGCCTTGCTATGACTCTCAAAAACGTCTTGACCAAAGCAGAAACGAAACGAGGATCAGCATAGGAGGTGCATTTAAAAGATGGAGAGGAAATTGAAGACAGAGGCCGAAGTGGCTAATTTTCTTCTGGACAGGTAAGATTTAGCCAAGGCTGGCTTACTTGTATCAGCACTAGACATAGGGATGAATATTTTAAACATTTTCAACAGTTGAATAACATTATTCGTGTTGGATCATAGATTGTAGCCCATGTGCAGGTGGGTCATCGAGCCAATTGAGTTGTTTGAGAAACAAAAACAGTGACTTGTGATGGCTGACATCAGCATTGTGTTACGCTGAGACAGTGTAGTAACAAAGCAAACAGTAGCACGCTAATTATGGTAATAGGAAAGGTAATATTAGACACTAGATTGGCCAAATATAAGGGTCCGCAAACCTATCTGGTAACCTCGAGTCTGGGGAGAAGGGGGAGGGGAAACAATGCGCTACAGTATTTTGAATATGACTGCAGTACCAGTTTTGTCCACAATCGTACATATAGCACCTTTAAGCGGTTCGGACAATGAATGAATGAATGAGTATCCTACATCCTTAAGTATTACTGGATGAAATAGCAACTTTCTGTAGCTTGCAGTGTAGCAATTAACTATATTAAATACAAACTTGGCGTTTTAGTGGCAAACTTTTAATTAGCAAGCTTTTAAGTAGTGTGTAGCTTTGCCAACACTGGTTGTGTGGACCTGATTGACCACTAAAAGACAAGATGTTTCTGACAAAAAAAAGAACAGCAGCTTTCCAGTTATTAATAAATTTAGTTACAGTAATATACTAACCAATGGAAAAGAACAGCGACCCCATATAGACATAATGTGTTACTCTGAGTGTGTGTGTGTATCTGTTTACGCAGCCCAAATAAGGTTCTGGTTTATTGAATTGATCTTTCTGCTGGGGATTTGCTGCAGATTGGGTCACTGTCTCTCTACTGGAGAGTAAATATTGACACCCATCTCTCCACAGCCCTTCGCCACAAATCTCCCCGTTTAATTGCCCGCTGGTGAGACATCTCAAATAAAGGGGAAAGCTACTGTTGTGAACCAAAAAAAAGGCCAACGCTAAATGAAATATTTTCTCTCCCCATTGTCCCATGCTCCTTTCTCACGCCGCTCGGTCTCCCGCCGCCCATGAGAAACCTGGGGCCTTTTCCGCTGAGGTAAATAATGACTCAATATAGCGAGATAAAGCCGGCGAAAGAGCAAAGTGTTGCCCGTTACACTCGTAATACCTTTCTTCTCTTCACCTTCCTCTGTTTGAATTGCTGCGTTCTGAAGTGAGTGAGAGAGAAAGTGACGCATCATGAATTTTTCTGTTTTTTTCTCCCCCTCCCCCTCCCCCTCCACCCTCCAACTCCTTTTCTTTTTCAAAAGGCTGCCACAAAGACAGACATGAATCTGTCTGGGATTTTTAACAGAGGCGGTACAAAAGATCGGTAGGAGCTATCAACGCTTCTACAGGTCAGACGCAGACCTCTTGGGGTTGAGAGAGAATTTTTCAACACTTGCTTTCAAAGATGGCCGTCCTTCCAGCCAGAACAAAAAGGAGTTCTAATGAATCGCAGTGAATCTGAATGATTAATAATTATTCGACCACTGGCGGGTTAAAGGGACGCTCCTCCCGAAAACGTTTATTATGCTTAGACGTGATTGAGAGCTAATGGGAACGTTCATTGTTAGACACAATGTCGTTTTGGGTGGCGTGCTCCTTTAAAGGCTTGCAAAAACACTAGAAGGGGATTTTTAATGAAAATTGCTGGAAGTCCTTCTTGCTGGGCTCGCAATAACCATGATAATGAATCATAATTGTTCCAGGCCTTTAGCTATTGTTCTGGGAGAGCGTTTTTACAGATTAAATGCCGTCGCCACTGGCGGCCTCCAAGCTACAGACGAGCTACAATAGAGCATCCATCCAATGCCAAGTGAGCTGAAGTACTTAGAGTTTGAAACCTCACAGGCCACTGGTTCAGGGACATTGGTGTTTAATACCAGAAAGAAAAGTGTTGTGGTTTTTTTTAACGGCTTAGAACTGGTTAAAAAAAGGCAGTATGCTCTTTTGGTTTTGATTTAGTTTACAGCAGATAACACCAGGGCTTGAAGCAATAGTGGAAAATTCCAGCTTCACAAAGGTGTACTTCCAGTAATGTGGCTTAAAATAAACATGGCACGATACCAGAGTTTTTAATGTCTGATACGATATCAATATTGTAAATTTGGATTTCTGCTGATAACCCTAATCCTGACAATACAATACAGTCTGTCTCTTTTGTAAACAGAAAACTGAAAATAATGCTTTAAGAAATACTGAATACAAGACTGTGATTATTCTGTTATGCTTAATGAAATACTTGACATAAATACTGTTTTCCTAACAAAAACAATGTAATAATTACACACCCATATGTATATGCTAAATTATTTATTATTAAAATAGCACCTCAAAAATGATTCGTTAAAACACAGTTCTGTAATTTTGTGACGGTCCCTAAAACCATCAGGAACATAAAGATTGCGAGCAAGAGCCGGTGTTGTTATCAATATATTTGTGTGATTTTCTATTGGGGTTGTAGTGTGTTGTGTGGATTGTTCAGCTCATTGTCATATCAATATGTACAAATTAGCGTGAACATTGAACAATAAACCAGCTTTAACAAATTATGCATGTGTGCATTTACAGATCAGCTCCATAGATCGCTTCAATGCCACCGATATCCGATCCAGCTATTTAAGACGTTATCAGACCAATATCCAAACCACGTATCGAATCAGTGCAATCTTTAGCTTAAAATAAATGAATGAACCTAAATAAAACTTGTGAGCTGGAATTTTGGACATGTGACCCACTGGATTCTATTAAATAGTTAGCATCTTTGGCTGTTTGCACCTCATTTGGTCAAGTTCAAAATGAGATCAATCTGAGAATCACAATCAGATTTCTCAGGAAAACCTGTATTACGTAGAAAGATTTGAAGCATGAGAAACATGAGAAGAGGAACAGATCTGGACAATGAAACAATGTTTTTGTGCTACAATTTAGAGTGAATCAGCAAAGAAAAGATTGTGAATACTTAAAATAAAAACATCTTTCAGCTTTCACACTGGATGTATTTGACTATCAGTCTGGAACAAATATGTCAACAAATCTTTCCTGCCAGCTCTACAAATGTATCAAAACAAGATCTCTGATTGGTGATTACTTGTTGGGAAACAACACTGTAAAACTGGATCTCAGGTATGAAAAATATAGGTCTGTAAAAATATCGGGGCGCTTGTAAGCTCTCTGGATCAGCTCTCCGTTGGATGTAGTGATGATTACACAAACAGTTTAGAGGTCAAAATTTGTGAAAAAAATATCCAACAGTTAAATCATCCAACTGTTTTTTTTTTTTTTAAGGGTGTCTTTCATAACACAATAACTGCCAAGACAATAAAAAAGCAAAGACGCTAAAGTAGCAAAAATACAATAAAACACAACAGACATCAAAAATTAACATAAATGAACTGGGTTAGGGTTAGGAGCATTCAGATGCTGGTTTAAAAAAGTGCGTTTTAAGAGCAGATTTTAAATGTGTAAATGAATCCAACTGGCGATTCATGTAGGTGAAAGCCCTAACACCAATGGTATGGACTTTAATGAGAGGGACAGAATGTAAACAGAAGTTGAGGATTTAATTTAGCAAGGTCGGTAAGGTAAGAAGGAGCAAGGTTTTTTAATTTTTCATGTAACAAGGTATTCAGTAGTGAAGTTGAAATAGAGGAGTTGCTGTGTTGCTGTGATGTGTTGGCGGCTACCCAGGGTTGGTCCCCGCCTTGTGCCCATAATACCCGCCCCGCCAAGCGACCCCTTGGGATTAAGCGGTTTAGATAATGAATGAATGAATGAACTTTTGTTTTGGATGAGATGTAAATGGTAAACATGTTTTTAGGGACACTGTGGCTTAGATTAAGATTAAGACTAAGATTATGACTAGTCTTAGACTAACTTTGACTTTCAGAGGTAAATTTCCATTGGTACTGCAACTTAGTCTTAATTTAAGGCTTAATCCATGTTCAAGAAACTATCCCTAAAAGAATGCCACTACAGTAATATATATTTAAATCTACTTAAAAAAATATTTATGATGTAGGAGCTGATTGTCGCTATATCTGACCATATACTTAACCCTCTGAAGCATAAACATCTCCCAAATCTGCGAGAGTTGGGGAGCCAGGCAGCGTGACCTTGACCCCTAGAACCCATGCTGATGGATTTTTCCTTAAGTCCTCCCCCAAAATAATCCCTTGCAGTAAGCCTCTTGACATCTCCGGGTCACGCAACCTCCTCCCAACCCTCTAACCAAGTTCAACTCCACAATTTACGGTGTACTGTAGTTATGGTGAGGCATGAAGAGTTTGTGCTGCACCAAAAAGTTAACTGTCATCCGCAGGTGCGTGTTTATTGGAGCTCATGGTGTGAAGTGGTTTCCAAAGTGGACACGGTATTGAGACGAGTGTGAGAATCTAAAACTGTAACAAGGTAAACGTGACCAGTAAAGGTCAGGAATGACTGACTCTCTGTTTGCTCGTCCGTGGCTCTCTTGTTAGGCCGTGATTCATGCGGACCCTATACTTAGAAACACTGATATCTCTAGCCGGACTGGGCCTCTTCAGAACAAGGGAAGCGCTGACATCACACACATGCCCAGAATAAAAGGGAATGTGTTAGTGAGAGGTTTATCGGAAATGCCAACATTAAAAGGGCCAAGAAACACCCAGACGTCATTTAAGACATTAGCTAAAATGTTTGTGGAAAATTCTGTGGTGATTTGGGTAATTCCTTAGATCTTTTGGACTTTCTGGTATTCTCCAGCACTAAGTATAAAGACTTTTTAATGACTCCATGCTGGCAGATTCACAGTGAAAGGTGTGCATGCGATATGACTCACTCATGCTTCCACACACATACACATACACGAGCAAAAGCTTCAACGTATGGTTGAAAAGTGCTTCAAACCAATATATGGTTGAATAAGCACTTAAAAGATGAGATGCTTTGACAAGCATATTATTTATGAATGTATTAGCATAATACAAGGTTATGATGTATAAACATTGTTAATAGTCAAATATTGCAACAAGAACATCTAGGGTTAAGGTTATATGTTATATTTGTAATTAGTTTTCAACAAACTGCAGCAAAGCTAGTTCAAGAAATATGGATAACATATTAAAACTCCATTTACTCTAGTTTAGATAGGTAGATCGTTTTAGAAGGGAGCAATGTTTGTTTATTTGTTTGATTTTTTTTTTTTGTATAATGGTCATTTTTATTATTTCAAACCTACAATGTTTCCATTTATTCAAAAAGGTTTTTTAAAACAAAGATTCCTGAAGTAATACTAAAGTATTAGTAGAAGTGTTCATATATTTATATATTATGCGTATTTTGACACTTGCACTGCTCAAAAGTACCAAAACAAACCTGCTGTAGTTCATTACAGCTCACACCGTAATGTTATGTTTCCATCATGTAGATGAGTATTAAATCAAAATGTGAAACATATGCCTTTATACATAAGGTGCAAATAAATAGGTCTACAGCTGTAATGATTTATATAGCGTCTTATTTATATAGCTTTTATTTATATACCGCCTTCCCATTTAAATAGTGCCTTCTAATTTAGTTAAAACTCATACAGCTTTTATTACACAATCCTCATATGATGACATCGCACATGGAATTTAGTTCAATTACTGCACATTGATACTACCCAGAGGTCAAGTTTTTGCAGTCTTAAGTGCTGTTATTTCTTTTTTCTATTTAATGCTGTTATTTCTTTTTTCTGTGCTGTTCTTAAGATCTTGTGCTTAAGTTGCCAGTGGGTAATGCCGCTTCAGGTCAGGGAGAGCGTTCAATAGCAGCACAGCAGTTGGACTTATGATCAAATGCTGTGTAAATCAGTTAAGTGATGTCTCCAAATTCCCAATTTTCCAAACTCGACCCTATCGGAGCCGTGGATCAGAAATTGGATCAAACTCAATACGCAGCTCGATGCCATCCGTGTCACATTTTGACAGACGAAAAATGACCCAGAACCCGGAAGACTTTCCATAATCTCTCCATCTCTCTCTTTCTCTTTCCCCATGCTCAATCCATTTTCTCTGACAGATGGACGGACATGTTTGGTTTCCAAGGTAACCCAGCTTTTGTCTATCTTGTTGCCAGGTGACAGGCCGTCAATGAATCCAGACGGCCGCATGCTGAGGGTTTGATATTAATCTCTCCCTCACTTTGTACTCGTTTTTCTCTTTTTCCCTCTTCCCCTCTCTCACTTTCTCTTCCCTCTCGTCTTTCCTTTAATCCTCACATTTCAGCCCCTAACTGTTTGAATCAGATTCATTAGGGCTGCCTACTAGAAATTTTGCGACAGATTGCTGCAATAAGTTTGGACACAAAAAATAAATAAACAAAACTATAAATAAAAAAATGAATAAATAGGCAACAAGTGACCGGTGCAGGACCGCCGATACCCAGTAGAGGACCATCGAACTGGAATTGGAGCTGGATCTAGAGCTGGAGCTGGTGTGTGGGGTCTGAGGGAGCAAACTAGGGTGAAGGAGTGACGTTTGGTAAAGCAGCAAAGTAACCAAGCAGAGAAAAAACGCAAGAAGAGAAAAGTCCGAGCTCTGATGTGGACATTTGGGGTGTGTGTGAGTGTGTATGTCCGTGTAGACACTTGTGCCCTTCAGTTGACACAATTAAAAGACAGTCACACGCGATTTGGGGTGCAATTTGACAAATTCTTTCGAGGTGCTGTAAGGAAAAAGAGTGAGGGAGACAGAGAGAAAGAGAGAGAGAGAGATTCCAGTTGACTGAACTAGGTTAGGACATAATGTAGGGCAAACTCCCAAACCATTGCCACACACACACACACACACACACAGATTTTTTTCCTAAACATTACTGGCAGCTGGCATCTACCATTTGTATATACTGCAAGACAAAATAGAGGCACAAACAGAACATGCCCTTCCCAAACGCACACACACTTTCTCTCTCTCTCTCTCTCTCTCTCTCTCTCTCTCTCTCTCTCACACACACACACAGGTTTAAACAGGTTGGCACAAACACACACGTTCACACAAGAAGCCTTGGCGGGCATAAACTTTCTCCAGCTCCGTGCCCCCTTGGCTTGTCTATTGGGTAAATATTTATTTCATCACCGGCCGCTTTTCCTCCTGCCGGACCCCCGTTTATTCTCGCCGTTAATGTGGAAAGAGCCGAAGCTGTACACACACAGCGCTGGCTCCAATCAGCGGCGGTAAACACACTTCCACCTAACCTGGAAATACCCAAAACCTCTAATGAGAGTGAGAGAAAGAGTGAGTGTCGAAGAGGAGTGATGAAGGGTTTCCTTGGACTGGTATAAAGAAATGGAGTTAAACAGTGTAGAAGCCTAACACATCCATATTTGATTATGAGAAATGTGGGTTTGGACCATGTTGTGACAAATGTTTTACTTCAGTTTAAAGTCAGCTTAAGTTTAACTTAATGTTTAACTTCAGTTTTGGTTGTTGTGAGGCTGCTGTGAAGCTGTAGCTCAGTGGTATGAGCGTTAGGTTAGGGTTTGGGGGTTTGTGGTTGTAATTCCAGCTGTAAGTTTAGGGAAGGTGGGGGTCCAGGGTTAGGAAAATCACCTCTGGGTCAAGAGGTTGTGGGTTCAAATCCTACATGATGCGCTACTACCACTGGGTCACTCAGCAAGTCTTTAACCCTTAGACTGTTCCAGTAGTTAGAAATGGTCTGTAGTCGCTGTGGGGTGCATTTTCCAAAAGCAGAGTTGCTAACTATGTTAGCAACTAACATAGTGTATATTAGTAGCTAACATAGTGTATATTATCAACTAACATAGTGTATATTATCAACCAGCATAGTGTATATTAGCAACTAACATAGTGTATATAGCAACTAACATAGTATATATTAGCAACTAACATAGTGTACATTAGCAAATAACAGTGTATATTATCAACTAACATAGTGTATATTAGCAACTAACACAGTGTATATTATCAACCAGCATAGTGTATATTAGCAACTAACATAGTGTATATTATCAACCAGCATAGTGTATATTAGCAACTAACATAGTGTATATCAGCAACTAACAGTGTATATAAGCAACTAACATAGTGTACATTAGCAACTAACAGTGTAATTTAGCAACTAACAGTGTAATTTAGCAACTAACATAGTGTACATATTAGCAACTAACATAGTGTTGCTAACATAGTTAGAATGCCTTCATGTAGTGAGTGAGTGAGTGAGTGAGTGAGTGAGTGAGTGATGATGATGATGATGATGATGATGATTATTATTATTATTATTATTATTAATGAAGCCTCCAACTTGGCGTGACTTGCGAGTGAATCTAGAGGTAAACGTGAAGATGACGAGCAAACAAATAAAAATAACCAAACATTTAGTCGATAATAACAAACCAAATCAAACAATGAGGAAATAAATGACAGAACCAATGATAACAGACTGGACTGTTCACCTAACACCTAGCAACGCTGGGTCAACACAAAGAACCAATAAGAAACAAAGAATAGAGAGAAAGATAGAAAACCTAAACTTGACATTGGCGGCACCTGGAGGCCAGTTGTTATAAAAATAGACTGAAAAGACAATATCACCCAGTTCTTGTCTTAAAAGTGAAAGTGGGAAGATTTAGTATCATCTGGCTAAGTATTGAACTGAGAGCTTCTAACTGGATAACAACCTTCTTTCAGCCCTTTAAAAGAAACACAATCAGTGGCACAATCACAACCAGCGACTCATGCAGAGTCATTTGTATGTCTTTGTGGTCCAGTGGTTTTGGTTAAAACGCAATTGGTGATTTTGCTGGTCATCACAGTGTTTGCTGATGCTTCACAGTGTTTCACCTGGCAGTTGGTAGCACAACGGTTAGCGAGTTGATTGGAGAATCACCGGTTCGAATCCCGTGACGGTAAAGGTGCCACTGCCCTGCCCAACTAGCTGCCCACTGCTCCTTCAGGGATTGGTCAAATGTAGAGGTCACATTTTGTTACGGTGCACTGTGCGTTGTGCAGTGCTGTGATGTGTTCACAATGACAAATTATCACTCATTTACATATTTTTAAACCTAGCATGGAAATTTGGTCCCTCAGTCCTCAAAAGGTCAGGAAAAATGGTACCAACATGGTACAAAAACACAGATACACACATGCATAAATTACATGAATATGAAGTCTGATATTATATCAGTATAAAAGGCCAAAAATATAACTGAGTATATATTGACCTTGGTGGTGTTATACTAGAACACAATTCCCAGATACTACATTTTTAATTTGCAGAACTAAATTTGCATTAGTTTTAGTTCAAGCTCAAGCCTTTATTTTAGACCTGGATTGCAGTTCTGATGATCGAAAATGCTTATTATGAATATCTCTGTGACAAAGCCATAAAACTAAAATAATCATTTGTGCGTCATTGAAAATCTGTGGAGTTGGAACACTTCCTGCCTTATGAATGCATATAAATAGTACATAAATTGAAATAAACATCTCTGTAAACTCCTTACAGAAGTATCAGGCTCTGTGGTTTGCTGCAGCAGTTAGACTTTGATCAAAAACACCAAAAAGCCAAACGCGAAGTTGGCATTTCGTTTTGCTTTTGAAATGAAAACGAGTCGCATAGTGGCTGGAAAAAAGCGCAGTACGAATCGTTTCGAGAAAGACGTGCATGAAAAGGAGCTGATATGTCAGTTTTGTTGAAGAGGTCAAATGACCAAAGAGAGAGAGAAAAAATTATGAGGCAATGAAGAGTACCGCTCAAAGGGGTGGAGTGAAAGTGAACACCAATTGTGTGTGTGTGTATGTGGTGTATGTGCCTGAGGGATTGAGGTGTTAGCGTATACCCACATCTGCTCTTGGGGGGTATCTGTGTGTGAGGGAAGGGTTTCTGCTCTGTAAGTGAAAGGACTGTGTGTGTGTGTGTGTGTGTGTGTGTGAGGATGGCCATTTTGTGACCCACTGCAGCACATCTGTAACCTGATCCTCTCTCTCTCAGTCTCAGAACGTCCTTTAGTCTTCACTGCTGTCACTTCTGAGGTCAATATTTAGCCAAAAAAAGGTCTGACATGTTTGGTCCATTTTAATTGGACTGTCTTTTCTTTGCGTGTTTACTACATTTATAAGCCTCAACCAATCAGTTATGTTGTCTGGATGACGTACATAGGTAAAATGCGGCAAAACATTGTTCAAATTAAACAAGAGTAAGGAGTCTGATTTGTAAACATAAGGAGTAGAAAGAACAGATATTCATGCTAAAAATGTACATAGTAAAAGTTAAAAGTTGGCACAAAAAAAAATAGTCAAGTAAAGTAGAGATTCTGGGAATCCTCTATTGAGGATGAACCTAAAAGTTGGTATTTCCGTTTAGTTTCTAAAATACTTTAGGTAGTAAAATGAATTGAAGAAAACCAAAATACTTATTACCGAGGCTATTATTAGAATAAAGTTTAGTTACCAAAAGTATAGTAAAGGAAATGTGTGTTTGTGCTGAAAAAATGAAAAGCCTTTTTGGGACCCAGAGGACCACCACTAGTTACAATTTAAAAATGACGGGAACAAAATCATTTTTACTTACTGACATTAAGAAAAGAAATCTCAATAGAGAGAAGTAGGTATTCCTGTATAATTCAAATGGGATACATTTATGACCTCTTGTGCATGTGTGTGTGTGTTTGTGTTTAAGTGTGTCTGTTGAAGGTTTTAAGCCTCTAGCCTTTCCATCTGAGAATTACGGCTTCATAATATTCTCGATTTTATCACAAGCGTTCTTACAGCCCACTCTTGCAGAGCCAAACACAGCAATATATTACAACTGTAAATCACACACACACACACACACTCCAAAACAACTTGTATTATCTTTATGGCACTCACTTCATTTTGTGGTGCCCTGAAAAAACACACACATCCACGTACACCCACATTATGGGGACTGAGATTTCAAAGAGAAAAGTTCAGTTTGAAAAAAAAAAAATCTGGGGTTTTATGTCCCCATAATGACAAAGTCCCCACTTTATTGAGGGCAAAGTCCCCATTATGGAGTTTGCAAACACACACACACACACACACTTTTAAGGATATGACCATGATGGGAACTTATTCCGTTTTTAAGGGGGAGGTTAAGCAGATAGGCTGCAGTGTTTAACTTCATGGGGACTTGGTTTTAGGTCCTCACAATGACACACGTGGGGTTAATCGAGTCAAAGTCCCCATTATGGAGGTTTACAAACCCACACACATACACACACACACACACACACTTCCAAAAACAACTTGCGTTGCTTATGTGTTTCTCACTTCATTTTGTGTTACAGTCTTCTTGTGTGTGTGTTCACACACAGTGTAAGCGTCTTACACACACTCATATGTTTGTGCTCCATGGGTTACACAGGCACACACTGAAACACACAAATACACACACAAATCACCACACTGTCTGTATTTTTTGGAGCAATTGTTTTTGTGAGCATAAGACAGACTAACACTCCCTCACCCTCCGTACAAACACACACACACACACACAACCACACAAACACACACATTGCAACATCTTTTGGGTCACATGGCACACCGGCCACAATAAAGAAAAACAAGAGGAGATGGTGGTGTGAACAGTTCATTCACATCTACCATACGCTTATGTGTGTGTGTGTGTGTGTGTGTGTGAGAAAGAGAAAGAATGTGTTCATTGTCTGTGCTTACTGAGGGGCAATAACAGTGATCATATATGCATGAAGGACTTGTGGTGGACTTGTAGTGGACCTGCAAGATCTAATATATCTGGTGTGTGTGTGTGTGTGACTGAGAGAGTGTGTGTTTGCATTGTTTGGTTATGGAATTGAGTTTGTGTATGTATGTGTGTGAGGAAAGCAAGATAATTAAAGGCTGTTGTCATCTCCACACAAGCCACATCTCCAGAAAGATGCTAATATTTACGTGTGAGTGTGTGTGTGACCTGGGTCTCTCAGGGATGCTGTTCTGATGAAATGGTGACCTAGAAAGCAGAGCTGGTATAATCCCGACAAGATCACAAATCTCATTCCGTCACAAGATCGCTGATGCCTGTGTGTGTGTATGTGTTCGAAAAGGAAAGAGATATTGTGAAGTCAAAGCATGTTGCTCCCCTGAGGTCTGAAATGGTAAAGGATTGTGTGTGTGTGATTACGTCTCTGTTGACACCACATCATCAGTCAGTCATATGGAACATGGTGTGTGTGTGTGTGGGTAGTTGGGGAGATATTTTTACTCTGGTATGTGTCAACAGAACCTTTACAGAAGCACTGTGTATGAGAAGTGTTTGTGTCACGGCCATGCAATAGAGAGTGTAATACTATTAAATGTACATTCTGTATTAGTGGTGTAACAGAAAAATCGTGATACAATATATGTAACGAGATGAGACTGGGTTCACATGAACGAGATAAGACAAGGTTGTAACACTATTTTAAAGAAAACTTCAATGATGAACCATATGACTGGAATATGGCCTTTTATTTAACTGAAAGACCTAAAACATCAACTGGAAAAAAGTGGATTTAGTGCCGCAATATAATAATATATAATAATAATAAATAATAATACAGTATAATATAATATAATA
Organism: Distichodus sexfasciatus; assembly: GCA_032718565.1. Taxonomy (NCBI): domain Eukaryota; kingdom Metazoa; phylum Chordata; class Actinopteri; order Characiformes; family Distichodontidae; genus Distichodus; species Distichodus sexfasciatus. The sequence continues at coordinate 438,164 of JAVGVS010000305.1, read as the reverse complement.
CAATAGTAAATAATATACTGAGGTCTGAACCTAATTGTTGACTTGGATTAAAATAGTTGGAGTCTAAAATACAGGTTCCATTTTTCTCCTTGAAGTATCAAAAATATTTTCCGTCGACACACCCATTTAGCATAAATCCATAAATTGGGGCAGTTGACAGCTTAACGGTTCAACACAACAAAGGGAGTTCGCCCCGTGATTGGAAGGTCGCTGGCTCGAATCCTGGACAGGTATCACTGAGGTACTCATGAGCAAGGTATCATCCCATGTCCGCTGCCCACTGCTCCGTCAAGGATGCAGAGGTCAGATTTTGTTGTGGTGCACTGTATGCTGTGTTGTGATGTGTGGACAAATAATCACTTACTCACTAAAGTTTTGCTTGACCTGCATTTACTGTAAATACTTTTTAATAAGCTCCCTTAACCTCAACCTCAACCTCAGCAACCATCAGGGAAACTATTTATTCAAAGAAGAAAAGCTTTCTAAAGGAATGTAGCAAAAAGATATCCTAGATGATTTTACCATGACATGAATATGAAATGCTAAGATCCACATCACCTGACCCTTTCATTCACTCTCCACACACACACACACACACATGCCGAAGCCCATTAGATAAACACAACTTCACAATCGCTGCATCGAGGCGGGTCTCGTCCCAAAAAGGTGAGGCGGTACCTGGAGCGAAATGGGACGCCTCCATTAGCTGGTCCAATTCAGGCAGATCGCAATTTAGTCTCGAGCTGATGTCTGGGGAAATGGCTTTGATAACGAGCCCGGCTTAAGCGGCGTCCAGTAGATTCGTTCTCAGCGCTGTAGGAATAAATATTTGCTCTGATGGGATTCGAGAAGAGAGGGCAGCGAGGGGGAAAAAACAGCGATCTCTAAACTGATATGTCAACAGCTCCAAAATGAGTTCTTTTCCCCCCCTATTTTATTTTGTCAGGCCGAGAGAAAAGAAGGCGAATGTAAGTTTAGCAGAGAGTCACGTTTTGACATGGTGGGTCTTTGAGGCCTTGTCTCAGACGTTCTGACAGTTCCCCGCTGAGCTGGTTATTATTAGACGCTAAAAAACGCCTCTATCACGTACAGTCAGAAAAGACAAGTCCCACACGCGTCACCTTACACACACACACACACACACACACACAGTCACAAATTGCTGCCTTAGTGAAAAACTTCCTTTGACTCCTATAATAACTGGAAGTGAATAACTACAGCTACATTGAACCTCAGCCTCAACCTGAACATCAGTAACTAGACGCAAACTCTTTTCACTTCTTTTAGTTTCTCCTTCATTTTCCAAAGGAAAATTCTCAGGTTTTACACGTTATTAGCTTCTCAAAACGCACCAAAAGCAAATATTTTTTACTCATTGGGCTTTTCAAATAATTTTCAACTTGTATATAAAATATTTTAACAATAAGGACCAGTCTTCACGTGTAAAAAATGTCTTAAAAAGTCTGTAAAGGTTCTTGGTCATTCAGTACAGTACGTGAAGTTCAGTGTACCTGCTCAGTACCTGCTCTTTGACTCTTAACACACCCTGAAACTTGGTGGCATCAAACCAACACCAGCAGAGGAAGCCCCCTATCAAGAGGAAGGAAAACAAAAAGAACTTGATAAAAATCAAACTGAAGAATAACTCAAAAGCCTTTTGGGGAACTTGGTAGCATAACAGTTAGGGAGTTGGTCCCATGATCAGGAGGTCACCGGTTTAAGTCCCGAACTGGTACAGGTCCCAGTGAGGTACTCATGAGCAATGTTGCAGCCCCAAGCACTTTTCCGTGGGCACTGCCAAAAAGCTGCCCACTGCTTCTTCAAGGGTTGGTCAAATTTCATTGTGGTGCTGTGCTATGTCCAGAATGACAAATAATCACTCATTTTCAGACAAGAGGTCAAATGTCTTCATGAATCTGAAAGGAAGTGCATTTGCCTTTGTTTCAAGCCAATAAGATTGTCCTCAAAAAGGCAAAAAAATCAGTCATTTTTTTGTTTTTCTTAGAGACTAGACCTCAAATACAACCAATTCCATCCATATTGTTCTCATGAAGCCACAAAAATGTGATGAATCTCAATTTTTCCCTTTTTAAACCAGATCTTAGTCATGTCTTGCTATTTATTTATGCTATTTATTTATCCATAGTTTGAAAATACTATTAACCCCAACCTAATAGTACATCTTATGTTATTTAGTTTTTCTCTTTTCCTCATTATGAGTCTCTTATAAAATGTCCTTGCAAACCCTACTTTTACCGTTAAAAACCAGGTCCTCCTAGTCATTTAAAATACCTTCCAACTATCTTTGTGAAATACTTCCACAATGACTACAGCTAACCCAAACCTCAGTAGTCAAAAGAAAATAGTTTATCAAACTAAACATGGACATTTTCTATAAAATAATTTTTCTGTATAGGAACCAGTCCTCACACACAAAAACATGCCCCCAAAGCCATAAAAATTGACGTATCATAGTTAATTCTAACATTTAGGGGACAGACATGTCCTCACAAATCCCCCAAAATACAAAAACACACACATAAACACACTTTTTAAACAATATGACCATTATAGGAGCTAAGATTTTAAAGGGGAAAAGTTTAGCTTGAATGAAAATTGGGGGTTTTATGTCCCCATGACAACACACGTCCCCACTTTATTGCTGCAATCGGGCCCCCATTATGGGGGTTTACAAACACACACACTTTTAAGGATATGAGCATGATGGGAACATAATTAGACTTTTAAATCTTGCAGAAATAGATATGATGCAGGTATCAACTTTTGTGGAGGCTTGGTTTTATGTGCCCACAATGACACAGGTCCCCACTATGTTGGTGTGCAGTCAAATCAAAGTCCCACATTGTTAGGTTTACACACACACACACACACACACACACACACACACACACACACACACACAAAGTCATGTTATGCTCTTTGTGAGGTAGCTTCCTGTGTAAATAATACAAACCTTAACCTCAGTAACTAAAATCAAATCTTTTCTTTTGTTCCACAAAAACCAGACAAATTTATGTTTGTCATCTTAGGTTTGAATGTGATTTAGGGAAAAATCAGGTCCGAATAACCACCTAAAACCCCACTCTCTCAGCCATACACACACACACACACACACTCCTAACCAGACCCTGTGGTGGGTCATCTGTCAAAATGGCCGTTTGATTTCAAATTCGGACTTGACAGAAACCCGGACTAACAGAGAGAAAGGCCAACGGCATCAACATGTGTGTGTGTGTGTGTTTGTGAGAGAATGTGGCTGTGTGAGGGAGGGGTTGTGATGGTTAGAAGCGATTTCAGTGATCACACAATTAAAATGCCAGTGATGTCACGCAAAACTTATTGCAGAGCGGCAGTCGACCATATCGTGCCAGTTTGTGGTCAAAGACAAAAGACCCACAACAAAGATGTACGTGGAGAGAGAGAGAGAGAGAAAGAAAGAGAGAAAAACAGAAAGATACCCGCTGTAGAGGCCAAAATGGAGCGTAGGAAAAGAGTTTTGAAGATAATGATGAAACACGCTGGATCCCGTTGTGATTTAGCAACACTCTTCTTCACTTCTTTTTATCAACTTTTTTCTTTTTTACCGCTCTTTGATTTGGAATGTATTCTTTATTAGCAGGAGTGTGTAAACTAGAAGAGATGAGAAGAAAGCAGACTTGAATTGGGGTGGGGGGGAAGGGGGTTGAGAGAAGAAAGAGAAATCAGAAAAATTTGTAATGACCAAAAATAGGACTAGGGAAGAAAAAGGGGGAAAAAGGAGATATGAAGAGAAATCAGATGAAAAGGAAAAATATATAAATAAGTTATGTAAGAGGGGGAAAGAGAGGAGAACAGGAAAAATGACAAAAGAAGAAACAAAATGAGAGAAAAATAGTAAAAAGTAGGAAAGAAGATGGGAAGAAAGAGGAAAAACGCGTAGGGCATTCAGAGCGTTTTCCAAGTGGGTAGGGCCTTAGACATAACAGTTATTGTCGCTGAAGAACCTAATGTCTCAACCAAAATTTAACTCTAACCCCAACCTCAGTAATGGAAATGAAAATGCTCTTTTAGTTTTCTTGAATTCCTTTTAATGCAAAAGATAATTTTCCATCCTGACAGTTTGCTCCCAATCTTCAGGTGTAGAGTCTAAAATTTGTCCCCAAATTAAGCTTAGGCACATTATCAAGTTAGCATTGAGCCTCTACACAGTCAAGTACACGCACATACACTTATTTTGTTAAACACACCGGAACGAGCATTGGGGCTCAAATGTAGAAAAGATGAAAAAAATTATTCTGTACAACAGCAAAATGTGTCAAAAAGGTTAGAGACCCCGCTTCTAGTTTCCTTCTGAGAAATGTGTTCATTTTTCTTAGCAAAGGTACCATTATGATAGTAATCTGCCAAGCTGCAAGAATCCCTTGCTTTTAAAGGGAATTAGACATGGTATTGATGGGTTTATTTCATGCTAGGCCCAAAACACACCCTTTTAGACCCTGCACCTGGCTCAACAACTTTTTTGTGCCCTTAAATCTAAGAAAATTGGATTTAGACGCCCCCTAAATGCATTTGCACTGGCTCAGATCTTTTAAATAAAGTATAAAAAATGGCGCCAATAGATGAGTACAAGATCATCAGCTGATGGGCAAGTCTGCAACGAGACAATGAGACTGCGACAGGATTCGGGGAGCCATAACTTTGATGCGATACACAATCAAACCCACACACACCCTACCAAACCACTGCTCGGAAACAGGATTACTCCAGACTAAATGAATGACAGCGATCTCAGATTTGTGGAAGGCAAACAGGAACAGGAAGGTTTCTCCTCCACTTTTGCAAGCCCTTTCCAGCATCTGGGGATGATGTGTGCAGTAATGTTTTGTGAAAGTGTGTTTGTGATGAAAAGAAAAAGAATTGCAGACCACAGAGGAACGTGATTCACTCTTTTATGTTAATTCTGTCCTTCATTCTCGCGAAACGCTGAGGCCTCAGAAGAGACCCGGTGTCCGAGGCTGGTCAAATGGTTGTGCTTTGTGTGTAAGCTCGTACAGTTACACACTAAAACACACACAGGAAAAGACACACTCACACACACGCACATCGTCATTGTCATCATGGCTTGAATTAGTTATAAAGCTTTAAAACACACACTGTGGGGTCCTTCTGGGAGTGGATGAAAACATAAACATATACTGACATAAGGGGATGTGAAAGTGTGTGTATATTTGTGTTACAGTCCAGAGGTATGAAATGCATATATGATGCTGAGAAGCTGTTAACTCAATAGTTCGTATTCGTCTTTGAGAAAGTCCGGGTCTGCAAATTACTCTCGATTCCCACCAAGAGCCCGTCTCCGACTTCCGACCACCAATTTCCAACCTCCGACTCCAGATTCCGAACGCAGATTCTGTCCAACACACAGGGAAACAAAAATATCTGGGCGCAATCTGCGGCTTCCTCCTTGTGGTACCTTTAATCCTTCCTTCCAAACTTCTCCAAAAGTCCCGAGCAAACAGGAGGACTGGACTCTCTGGGGGAAGAGAAAGAAAGCGAGAGCGGCGGCGGCGGCGGCGGGGGACGTGCCGAGGAAGAGGAGGATCGCCGTGGCGCTTTGAAGCGCCGGCGAAACACACACACGCTGAGTGGGGAGATGAGTTTTCAAAAGGAGTGGAATGTAAACAGGAGAACGATTACAAAAAGTGACAACAGAAAAACATTAAAGAAAAAACAACCCGGAAACCCAAAACGAACAAGCGTCGTCTTTAAGCGTGGGTGTTTTATTTTTGCTCTCTAGCGAAGGTAATAAATCAGTACGTTTTTGTAGTTCGTTTGTTTGCTTTTCTTTTAGGAGGAGCCAACGTGTCCTTAGACCTTTAATCCCCTCTCCCCCACACACAAACACACTCAAAACACTCAAATCTGTCCAGGTTTTTCTTACCGCTGGTCGGAAACAGTACATGATACAGTTTGTAGGCTTCAAAGCCAAATGTTTTTATTGCAGGTGTGTATACGCCCTTTATACACACAAACACACACCAATGTGTGAATCGGAACATTACTGCACCTGCTGTATAAAGTTGCTAAAAGAGGACAAGGGGGTTAGTGCGACAGTCTCAACTGATGCAGGTGAAATGGCAACTTCCTGGTTTGCCCATGGGAGTGTGTGCTCACACACTTTAAGTGTGCGTTTTTTCAGTCAGTCCTCATACTTTATAGTAAATGTTAGCCGGGCTTTGTGGCGGCATCTCCTGGACGATGTAGACGGGATGGCCATAGTCCCCGCTAACCTTCTCATAGTGCGGACAGTAGGCGGCATCTGAAGTCCGCAGTGGGATGATGATGTCGCTGGGCTCGCACCCGCCACCGCCGACAACCCCCCCGATCCCACCAGAGGCGCCGGCCACGACCCCTGTGGCGCTGGTCCGTTTGGGCGTGAGGGACGACAGCGACAAGGCCGGGTGGTGGCTTTCAGCATGCTTAGCCCTACGTCGTCGGTAACACACCACTCCGATGACCACGGCGATGATCAGCAGGAAGGCAGCTCCGCCCGCTCCTCCAGCAATCAGTGCCACGTTGGAGGCGGGGACCGTTCCTCCATCATCCTGGTCACCCGTTTCTGCAGTGCCTGTACCTTTAGACTGACCTCCGTCCTCGCTGCGACCTGCATGGAAATAATAGAGATGAAATGGGAGAAAGGTTGTGGGTTCGAATCCTACCTCCAGCACTATCATTATAGGGTCTCTGAGCAAGTTGTTCTCAAGGAAAACTATCTTTGAAATTACGAAATGGAAGTCGCTCAGGTGTGCATTTCACAAAAGCCATGTCCCTTTAGCCATGTTGTGAGTGTTGTCATTGCAAAGTTTGGCCACTAGAGGTCAACTCCACCTGTGTTTGTATTTATCAGTGCTTTAATAGACTTTGTTGTTACTGTTTTTGTTGAGATTCAAGACACAAAGCTAACTAAGTGAAATGCACCAAATATATCAGGTTAAAGAAACGCTAAAAGATGCTACATTTTCTGACCTTGAGTTTTGGTGTTGGTCCGACCTGGATCAGGCTTGGGTTTTGGGGGAAGTCCGTATGCAGCTAGGAGATTAAAGATAGCAGAGGGTGAACCACTTGTACAAGCAAACCTCCTCATAGGTGCCCTGTGTCTCAACACAGCAGTGATGTTGACCTAGTAGGGACCTATAGTATTGTACTGCTTGTAAGCTTGCACCTCACACTGAACAATAAATATTTTGTCATATTTTAGCATAAGCCCATATATAATGTTTACTTCCTGTTCTTAAGCACACGATACTGCCAGAATCTATAAGCAGTTGATATTTACAATGACGGATATTTTCAATTTGCATGTGTTCTGATTGGTGCTGAATTCACCAAAGTGGAACCAAATAAGCTACAGTGCCCACAGCGCACCCTTGGATATGAATGCGAGATGGAGTCTGGACTTGGTAGACTGGAGTCTACCTTGGTGAAGATCAAAGTCAGAATCTGTGGCCATGAACAAGCTCCAACATAGTTGACTGCTCTTTCTCTGTAGGTTGTAAGCTAGATAAACACTTATTAAAACAGCTACTTGGTTGTAGTATAGCAACAATAAGTAGCTTGAAAAGCTATCATTTAAAAATAATTGTAACTCCTTGATTGGACATCATTTTTGTGCAAGACCCTCATTTTTCGGGAAGTAACGATACATCAATCCACATCAATCCACATCATTACGATTAAATGATCATAACACAATGATCAGTAAAGTCACTTGACATTGAACAGGAGGCCTATTTTTATTGATATTTGAAGATTGTTTTTCATTTTAATTGCTGGTCGAGGTCAAATGTGATTTTAGTTCATTTGATATGAATGCAAGTGTTAAATCAGCATATGATATGGTCTCATATCAATCGCTAGTTCCTTAATTGTATGAATCCAAAATCGTATCATAGCAGACTTAGCGATAATCATTCAGACCAACAGTTCTCCATTGTGATGAAATAATGTTGTGATGAAATCTGTGATTTACACAGGAAATGATTACGCTCATTATCCTCCATTATGCCATGTCACCTACAGTTTAGCCTTGAGAAGATATGCAGGTTCGGTCTTGGCAAGTACTTGGATGGGGGACCAACTTGCTTAGGTGCTTGCCACTTAGAGGTGTTGGTGGTTCCAATAGTGGATAATACTGTGGATAATAGTGGTCTGTGTTGATCCTAGTGCAGTTTTGGGGACACTGTGACATCCTTCAGATGAGACATATCTCTCAGAACTCATAAATGATTCTTGGACACCTTTTACAAAGATCGCGGTAGAACCTTGATGTCCTGCTAAAATGACCTTCTATAACCCTTTTAGATCTAGTGTCCTAATTTCTAACTGGTGAATTCTCCTCTGTCCCTTCACCACCTTAGCTATATGCCTGCATATTATACTTGTATATTATATTGTGTATTTTGTATGATATTTTATCCACTGTGTATTGAACTGTTTGATTGTGTCTGTATTGTCTGAACTGATGCAGAATGGCTGCTGGAGCATTGTCCAGCTGGAGCTGCACGACAGTGCTTTTGGAGTTCTGGGAAAGTGTTGTGTAACATTTGTTCATTCATTATCTCTGCAAGGATGAGAGGGTCAACAAGCCCATAAATATAAAGTCTTTACCAGTTCTGTGGTCAAACACTGTCCATTCTCTAGTCTGTTAACGTCAACAAAGTGTAACTACAAAGTCTGTGTTCCTTACCAAGTGGAGCTTTGTAAGGAAGCAAGTGAGAAAAAGGCGATGACGAGAATAATGACGATAATGACGGTACTTACTCTGCCCTACTTTGAGCACCACCTTCATCCCTCGTGTGGCGCACACTCCTCCTCTCATGCTGTCTATCCCCTGCCTCGTGCCATCCGAGGTAGCTGAGAGGAAGGAAAGAGAGAGAGAGAAACGTTGGTGTGTGTGTGTTCTTGGCGAGTTAAAAATGGCAGTGAGCTCCGTCTGTGTGATACTGTACAGATCTCCACTCCAGCACTGTGGCTCTGAGCCAAAATACCCACCGCCTACTGACTCCCAAAACCTTCTCCAGCGCTCCAGCGATGAGCGACAGGGCGTGTTGAGCGTGTGTGTGTGTGTGAGTGCGTGTGAGTAAAAGTGTGTGTATGGCGGGTTACGGGTGCGAACAGTAGAGGGGCTCACGCACATACTAATAAAATCATATACACACTCTGTAACCTCTTTCGACAGCTGGACTCCCTCAGAGGAGAAGAAAACAGGTCACACACTCCCCTTGGCACAACACACACACTCACGCACACGTACACAAACTCTACAAACCCCAAATCCCAGTTCCAACCTAATGTCTGCTGATCTTACTCGTAGCCTTGCAGTTGGAAAAGCATATGCATGTTTTCGAACAGTTTTATCTCCCAGATTGTGTCCCAATTACTTCAAGTTAACAAACTTCTACTAGATTACAATTACCTTAAAGCATGATGCTGATTTGAAGGTGTTAGGCCCTTTCCACACAGGCGTTCAAATCTTGGATAGATGAATGCCCTACCTGCTTGACTTCAGAGAGTTTGTAATTTTGTGTATTTACCTGTGGGGTCAGTAATCAGGCGCTCCAAAGTGTTTACCTGTGTGCTGAAATATAATACAGATATAAAATGGGAAATAAAAACCTAGTTCTGTGGCACATGAAGGTAATTAGTCTCTGTGCTGCAGTTGGTTTGGCGTAATGACGTCACACGGAATGGGAGTATATCACGTATTTAATTTTTTTTTATTTAAAAATAACCTGTATATACATATAAAGTTATGAGTATTAAAAAAACTTGTGGCACATGAAGGGCAGCCTTTGTGCTGCGGAGTTGGTTTTACATCACCCACTAAAACACATAATAGAAATATTAAACTAACTTAACGGAATCATGGGATATATTTGGTTCCTCCAGGATGTCAACCGAATGGCGCGTTTTCTTTGCATTTGCCGTTTAGTCCGTGCTCACCTGACACCACGAACACTAGAAAAACGCCTGATTCAGACGTCTGTGTAGACTTGGTCTCAGAATTGCTGTTAAGTAATGTTAACTTTAGGTTCGTACTGAAGAACAGTGTGGAATCAGGTTTGATCAGGCAAAATTTGAGAGAATGATAAACCACATTTCATTTCATATATAATTAGAGCCACTTCAATGTAAGTAAATAAAAGCAACATTTATAGGAGAACTCAAAATAAAAAATGATAAACTGCTCAAGGTGAATAAATAGTAAATAGAAATGTTTGGAAGCTTCAGAGCTGACAAAAGTACAGTCATTCTTCACTCAAGTAGAAGTATAAATACATGTGTTAAAAAGACTCTAGTAAAAGTTTAAGTATTGACTCAACTTTCATTGCTCAAGTTGACGTGAAAAGTACAGGCTCTAAAACATACTTAAAGTATAAAAGTATAAAGTACCCTCGTAAAGGACAAAACCACCATTTTAGGGCAAAGCTGACTGGACTCCATGTCCAAGCGTTATGTAGAGCGCAAACAGAGAAAAATATTCCCACATGAATACATAAAGCTCCATTGGTCATTACCATTATTATACATGATGATCGCCTCTACCCTAAACACATCATACAAGAAACATTATAGTGGTGTAAAGAGCGCTGTATAAATAAACTGAACTGAATTTGGAGCTAAGCTTCTTTCTGCCACTACAATCACTATATCATTTCCCACTGAGTTGCCGCCCACTTTAGTTTCTTTTTCTCTCTTGGACTTTACTTGTGTTGTGCGTCGCATGCACAGACGATTACACCAATGGGATTGTGTGTTTGATGTGTGTTTACTACGTTTTCAAGCCTCAACCAATCAGTCACGTTGTCTGAAAGGCGTGCATTATTGATAGCGAATAGGCAAAATGTGGCAAAATGGCCTAATAAACGTCAATTAAATTCAGCAAAACAAGAGTTATGAGTCTGATTTGAAAACGAAAGGAGTAGAAAGTACAGATATTAATGATAAAAATGTATGTAGTAAAAGTTAAAAGTTGGCATAAAAATAAATAGTCAAGTAAAGTAGAGACACCTGGAAATTCTACTTAAGTACAGTAACCAAGTATTTGTACTTCGGTACTTCCAGTCTCTGGGAAGCTTTAATGTTGTGTGCTCGATATAGGATTTTCCCATATGGGATCATTAGGGAAAAAATCTGCTTCATTTCCCACCATTAAATTAAAAAAAAAATGTAAGAAATCTACTCTTTCAGAAAAAAATATATTACAATGTCACTTCCATACTCTCGTTCGCGGACCTGCAATAAACATTAGACAACATTAAGCACTGAAATCTGCGTAACATGCAATTCTTCTTCAAACACTGAATACTTTATTTTTTGCCACTAAATAATTTATGAGCCAGCCACACTGAATACTGCATCCCAACACTTTACATGACTAACACCGAGGACTCTCTCAGAAAGAAGGGTGTTCATGAGAGAAAAGCTTCACACCAGTAGTCTAGTGGTCCTGCACTTCTGGGTGTCTCATGGTGTTTCAAATGACCTTTCTTTATAATTAATATATGTATAATTTTGCTCAAATTCTAAAAAAAAAGCTGTATCAAGCCTGGGATTGAGATGAAGCAATCCTCAAGCGTTTCTCAACCCTGGTCCTTGTGGTCTAAAGCTCTCCAGAGATCAAAATCTCCAAATTAGCTAATTAGCTAATGTAGGAGCAGGCTGTACAAGTCCAGGAAAAAAATGAAACTGTGCAGAAGGTTGGACCTTGAGAATCCGTGTATCATTTCTCCATTTGATACCGGGGCAGTTCATAGTGTAACGGTAAAGGAGTTGGCCGTGTGGCAGTAAAAGTGTTTCTTTCCCCCCACTCTTTTCACTGTTTTCTTTTTGGGTAACGGCCACCTCCAGGTCATGCCACTATGCAAAACCAAAATGGAATACGAGTGTGTGATTTCAGTTTATTTTATTTGGAAGTCAAAAAATGCCTTTTTTTTTAATTATTCCATTTTGCTTTTGGAAACAAATATTGGTAAAAACATTCAGTTTTAATGTAAAAAATGAATGATACACTAATTTCTAAGGACCAGGAACTCAAAAAATACCTAGCTGAGTGGCTGCATGTGCAGAAAACTCCCCACGCCTGTAGTACATCACAAAAACAACTAAACACCTCGATTCAAAATGCCCAAATAAAGACGCTTGCAATGAGCTACAGACCAAATAATAATACAAAAAAATCCATCCTGATAGCCCATTCACCGGAGCCTTGCCTAAAAACCCTTTGCAAGCATCAAAGAACACACACGGTGAGAAATAAATGATCACACCCGTGTGCTGTGCACAAACACACAAACACACACCGTCCTCTAGGGTCCGGCTCCGAAACCTCCTTATGAAGCGCACTGAATGCACTCGGCAGCTATTACTCAACACACCAGAGGGAAGAGTAGGTGTAAAAGAGATCTACTCATCACCCTCCATCTCTCTCTCTCTCTTTCTCTTCCCTTTATTACCCCGTCTCTCTGGCTCTATTCATCATCTTTTTATTTCTCTCTCTGTCTCTCTCTTTCTCTCTCACACACACTCACGCAAATACAAACACCCTCCTGTGTGTGGAGCTGCAGGGGTGTGAGAGGAGGTGCCGAGACAGCAGGAGCGAGAGAAGGAAAGTGTGAGTGAGAGAGAGAGAGAAAGCGAGAGAAAGAAAGACGAGGTGCTGAAGAGTGACTCAGAGGGAGAAGGAGAGGGTCAGTGGGAGGGGAGGTAGAGAGACGGAGGGAGGGAGGGAGGGAGGGAAGGCTTGAAGAAAGGAAAAAAGAGAGGGATGGAAGGAGAGATTTTGTATATGCATTTTATGACAATTTACAAGATATGAAGAGATATAAGAGGCACTGAAAAGGATGTAGTGGAACTAGACGCGATGCCAAATCCTTCTCAAATTGGAGACCTCCTTTTTAGGGAAAAGGAGGACAAGATTGAGGAGCCAGATATATGGATGGATAGATAGATAGATAGATAGATAGATAGATAGATAGATAGATAGATAGATAGACGAAGAGGGGAAGAGACGGCGTGGTGGTGGGGGGGATGGGGGGGAGATGATAGAGTAATTGAGACGATGATCTATGCTGATAGAGGGACAAAGAGATCCACCAAAAGAGAAAAAAAAGAGTGGGAGAGGGATGGACAACAGACCGGCCCATGTAAAACTGCTCATGTGCAAAACTCCGGCTAGACTGAGCACTGAGCCGTGCTCTCACTCCCACAGGCTCTCAGAGACACTCGAGCTTTTTTCCCCTTAAACTTTCCCTTGGGATATCCTCAAATGACCTTTGCAATGACCCATACCCCCCCTCCATCGGGGGTTCCGAGGGGGGGTTTGTCCGACTCGTTTCGATCCCAGATGGGCCCGTCGCTTATCACGATGATGTGCTTAATGCCTTGAAAATAAGGACACGGGACGAGCCAAGCGTTTTAGCCCGCGAGGAATTAGTCAAATCTGTGTCCTCACGCAGGTCCGGCAGTAAATTCCTTGGCCGGACACGAGCTGAGGCGGTCAGACTGCTTAACTTTCAACTGCAGTTACTCATTAGAGTTTTGCTTGAGTTGTAGTGGAAGATTAAACAGGACAAACAGCCATGTTCAACAAATGTTCTGGAAAGAATAACAGCATGTAGGGACATTTTTTGACTATAGGCTAAAAATGTACAGTGTTTTCTAGAGTGACTCACATTTCCTAATTACAGCAAGATATTCAATGGATTAGCTTGGGCTTAAAGACCTTGCTCAGGGGATCATTGGTGGTAGTGTCTGTAGGCAAGACAAAGGCAGATTTAGACCTATAACCTCTTTGTCTGGAAATGACTTACAATCTTACAAAGCCTCCCCATCTCATATACTAACTGACAATGATTTAGACGTAAACATTTCTTTAATCTAAGGAACTGTTGAACAGCACTGAGTGAATGAGCTAAATAAGAAAGTTTCCACAAGGTCATTGTTGTAACTTGGCTGCCAAAATTCTGCCTGTAACCACCATTGTCATCCTCCTTTCTAAAAACGTCTTCCAACCTCAAGACATAAAACTCCTGTATATGCCTGCCACAGCAGGAACAATCTTTAGCGGTTTGGAAAAATTCCTCATCATTGTCCGATTTTTGTGCGATCAGTGAATCTCCCTTTTCCCCCTCTGAGTTGGGACACGCTCCTGCTAGTGTAATCCGTTACAGGCCAAAAGCTGGTGCTTAGCAAACTCAATACAAAAGCACAAAGGATGCAGTGTGTCTGGCTGTATTTTCGAAGGTGCTCCTGCTTCACCGCTCTGCTGTGCTGTGATTGGGTAGGAGGCCCAAAGCAGCCACCTTGCCTTTGTCCCATCTCCCCAGTAATGCCACTCTCAATGCATCACAGCACTGCCTTCACTGGACACATGCTGTCCAACAATAGCAGCCAGGACACAAACATCCATCACCATAACAACTATTGGAGGGGAACTAGGTGATAAAGTGCCCAGCCCTGACTAACACACTCCCGCAAAGAGAATAAACTGGTGGCTAGCCAGAGAAGTCACGAAAGACTGGCCAGATCCACAAATTAGAGTAGAAACAAGGCACCTAACACATCCCTAATGGCTTCTTTGGCTTGTCTCACTAGGGAAACCCTTCAAGATTTGGAGCAGAAAACTGTGGGGGTGTTGGTGGATCAGTGGTCTGAGAATCATTGCTGGTTGTCTGTTTCCATGACCAAACAATTACAGGTCTAGTTCTGGGCCAATTTAAGCTGAAGAAACAGACTATGAAGCTGTTTTGAGAGCTCAAATAAAAGGCAACTGGACCTCCTCTAGATGCTTGAAGGTGTTTCATCTCTCATCTGAAAGGCTTAAGTTCATCAGTTCAGTTCATTCATTCGAAAGACTTCCTCAGTTCTAAAGAACTACAGAACTGAAGAACTGAAGAAGCCTTTTGGATCACCTTCAAGAACCTAAAAGAAGTTCAGTTGCCTTTGGTTCAAGCTCTCAAGAGGACTAATTCCTGGATGACTGAGAACCTACAGAGACATCCTAAAGCTGACATTGCTGCTCCATCTTACCACTGTTTGGCCCTCTTAATGGAGAGGTCTACAAAGAACCTTTGGAGACAGAACATCCAAAATCACAATCCCTTAAAGCTGGAGTAAATCCCAGGAATTCTCCTAAATCCCATAACCCTCCCAAGAATGGCTGGACCTTGGAGACAGCCTTTAACTAAAATGAATCTTTTTAACTGTTTGTGCCAGCAAGGACTGTCCTAAAACCCTTAACCTACTCAGGAACAGATGAACCATGGACAATATTGTCAACCCACTGTAGCTGAGATAAATGTCCAGAATTCTTACCGGTAATAACAGGCCTCATTAAGAAGATATTTGTCCTTAAAACCCACCTACACAGTTTAACAAAAAGATTCTGACATTATCCAGTGCTTTCCTATTAAAGATTTGTTCTTTAGTTAAAATAGAATGGTGAAGATAAACATCTTGGGCCAGTTTCACAGTCAAAGATCAGGCCTAGACTAGCTAGGACTTCAGTGGCAAATTTCCTTTGTAACTGCAATTTAGTTCAAGACTATGCTTAATCCACGTTCAAGATACCAGTTCCTTAACTTTCTAATTACCAAATTTAAGGAAAAACATAAGAAAACGTAGTTGAATGATGCCCAATGGTCCTAAACCTCCTAAGAAGAGTTGAACTTTGGACACGCAGTGACTAAACCAAGTTTAGACCACTGTTGACTCTTGCACGATGAGAGATGACTCAGATCTTGGCAAATCAAGAAAGGGGTGGTGGTGGCCTATTGGCAGGATATTCATTTACAAACCAGGAGAGTGTGGGCTGAAGTCTGGCTCTGTCCTACCTCCAGCAGTACCACCTCTGAACCCCTGAGTAAGACCATTTACCTCAAAGTTACTCCAGAGAGACTTGCCCTGTAATTAGGCAGTATCTGCTAAATGCTGTACATGTAAAGAAACTTCATAAAGACGTGCTTAGTTCAGCAGGACAACAGAAAGTCAAGATATTTTCTCATTTCAGCAGTAACATGGGTATCCTAAAGACAAGACATGACATATCAGGTTTGGCAATACTTAAAACTTAGCTACTTCTCTTAAGTAGAGTTTAGTTCGGAGTTTAGTTTAGACTAGACCTCCAGAACTACATCAGGTGACTAAAGTTGTTCAGAACTACAACTGTTAAGCCAAAGTTGAAACGTTACTGGAGCGGATTAAGGATTAAGGTGCAAGGAGGTTAGACCACCCAAACTAAAGGCCACCATGTGCATTAGACCTTATTCTCTCCTTGGGTAAGCCAGGTTTATTCGTTACAAGACGCCGCCATGCATATGTGATGCACACATTTACCCTCTCAACAGCATTTCACATATTTTTTAAGGAGGTAGCGTAAATTATTGATGTACCACAAGACAGAGAGAATTAAGAGACAGGGAGAGCTTAACATGAAGAAAGTAAAAGGATAGTGGAGGCAGAAAAAAGCAGGATGGTGGGTGAATGAGAGAGAGAAAGAGAGAGAGAGAGAGCGTAATCTCAAAGTGAAATGCTGAAGGTTTTTCTGGGTCATGTTTCTGTCTGTTTTGCTTGGAGAGACAGAGCGATAAGATGGGTGGAAAAAGGGAGAGAGAGAGAACGAGAGAGAAAGAGAGAGAACAGTCCCTTTGTTGTACAAACCATCTTTGAAGAGGAAACATTGCCATCAGAGAGAAAGAACAGAAGACTTCCCAATGTACTACACCTGCCCCTTACCACCCCACATGGCCATTCGTCTCTCTCTCTCTCTCTCTCTCTCTCCCTCTCTCTCTCTCAAACAGACCATCACATGTGCAGCTCTCTGCATTTGCACGTACAAATTTTGTCCAGTCCTTTCCCTGTCACGCATTCACAAACGCTAACCATAAAGCGTCAGCTCCGGCGACGCGACACCTTGTGAGGATTGTGTGATGGACAGAGAGCTTGTGGCGGCAAATGGAGGGTTTAGGGACGGAGAGGGGGGGTTTGAATTGGGGGGGGTGTCTGTGAATTGGGCTGGGAGGGAGGGTGGTGGGACATGCTCTCGAAGCGGGTTGACCTCTTGTCCAATCCCGAAAGCGCCCCCTGCCCCCACGGCACGAGAGCCGGCCACAAAGCAGTGAAATAAAGACGCATTATGGGGAGGCACCGAGCCGAAATAACCCACTCTGACATCTGAGTCAGCCTGGAGCCAACAGCATCAGCAAATGAGAGAGAGAGAGGGGAAAAAAATAGAGAGAAAGAGAGAGGGCAAGACGGCTAGAAAGGGAGGACGGAGGGGAAAAAGATAACGAGAGGAAAGACATAGAGGATTTGCGACGAACAGAGCATCACCCGGAGATGCACGGATACCGGGAGTGGAAACGTCGAACCCGATGAACTCCAGAGTCCCTGTAGAGTCGCAAAAAACCTGCCGAGTGGCAGATTATGAAACATACATTCAACCACGCATGACCCATGTCAAGCGGCAGCGCTCGCACGCCATTTATCAAAAAAACACAATCGTAAAACGGCAAGAACGGGCACCGGCACAAATTTGCGCTTAATGGGAAGCCATTTTTCACGCCACATAAAGCTTCTCCACCACGCCCCCGTTAGAGGAGAAGCGAGGTCTGTCTGGGTGTCAGTCTCTGTGTGATTCTGTAACTGAGAGCTCTCTCTCTCACTCGCTGAGGTAATTATTTTAATTAACTGGATAATGGCACCTATCGGAAGTGTGTGAGGGGATGAGACACTAAGAGGTTTGGGCTGGAAATGGAGCCTAAGTGTTCCACTGGGGATTGGGACACGGGAGACGCGCTGCTTTTACACAGATCTAAACTAAACCAGCGTTGCAGGGGCTATATGTGGAAATATTCCTCCTTTTGAAAAGTGAAGTGATTACATATTTATTTATTTGACAGTAAAATTCCACAAATCCTGCACATGGAACAGTCATAGGTGCAGAAATGCAGATTTTAAATATGGATTAGTCTCGTATTTTTATCTAGAGCGGTATATTTTGAGATTGTATAGTATTTGTTATTAGATAATATTTTTATATTACTTGAAATCAAGATAAAAGATATTTTGATAGGCAGTTCTTGTGTGATTACTGGATGTTGAAAACAAGTAGAAGGGGATAAAGTGGTGAAAAAAGGTAAAAATGTGAAACAAAATAAACTTCTGAGGGAGTCAAAATTGGGGGAGATTACACTGTGTTGAAAAAGGTAAATGGGGGAGATAAACTCAATAGTTTGAAATATTCCCCCCTCCTAAAAAAATGGCCGTAGTTAAACAGATTCTCCTAAAAGAAAAAGGTAAAAAGGTGACATGCAGTGGCTCGATAGGATGAAAAGGTCAGAATAATATCACTGAATAAAAAAAGTTCCACTTATAGACTATGATAAAAAAATCTTTGTTTTTTATTTCTAAAAGAATAGGAAAGCAACAAGAAAGGTAATGTCCAACTTCTTCTTAATGAGCTCAACATTTTGAGCCTTAAACAGGATCTTTATGACAAAACCTGGAAGTAGTTAAGTGGCAAAAAAATTTATATAATTTATAAATATTATATAGGGGTCACCTATAATGTATCAAACGAGGCAAGATGCAAATGCAGCATTTAAAAAATATTCTCCCTGAACTAAACAATCTCACAACAGGTGAGAAAACAATATTTAAATTATTATTTTTCTTGAAATTAAATGTGTCTTATTATTTCTGTGCAGGCCATTTGTAAACCCAGAACAACTACAGAAGGTGAAGAATATGTTGGGTGAGCAGATTTGACAGTGTTCAATCATTATGGACCCTGAGGTCCGCGGTGTCATGCCGCTAAACGTCTCCCGGCACGCCGCGTCCCAATGTGATTTGTTCCGGCCTGGCAAACTGCTTTGCATTTTTAAGGACTATTCACATTTGGCTGCCATGCGAACTCGTACCGTACATAAAGCTAAGCTTGATGTACAAATCCCACTGAGTCTGCACTGCCAAAGCCGCAGGGGGACAGCGAGAAGCGTGTGCGTGTGTGTGTGTGTGCGTGTGTGTGTGTGTGCGTGTGTGTGTGCGTGTGTGCGTGTGTGTGTGTGTGCGTGTGTGTGTGTGTGTGTGTGTGGCCTACATATTCTCCAAATATGTTAGTTTATGTAATATTATGGCTTTTTCCAATAGCACTACTCAGTGCACTATTCTTTTTTCTCCATTAGTCCATCTCCTTCTGTTTCTCCTCCTTCAGCGCCATCTCTCTCTCTCTCTCTCTCTTTCTCTCTGTGTCTCTCTTGCCCATCCCTCGTTCCATCTTCATCTTCTGTCCTGCTTCAGCTCTAGCGAACAGCTGGTGAAGAGAATTCAACCAATCCAGCCCCGCTTTCTCAAACACACACACACACGCAAATATGCACACACACTGTAATCTCTCTCTCAACTCACAGTCTGTCAAAAGACCCTTTATTCGCAGTGTGGAATGTGTGTGAGCAAAGCATTAGTGTGTGAAGTGTGTGTGTGTGTGTGTGTATTCTTGAAATCTCAGTGAGATATGACGTTATTTATGTGAAAAGCTTGTCAAGTACAACCATCAAATCTGCAAGTGACGGCCTCTGGTGTGTGTGTGTGTGTGTGTGTTACAAAATGTGTGTATTATACTAACAGACTAATGCATATTTTATCTGTTAAACTAGAATACACATTTTTAAAATATATTTTCAAACTATTAAACTAAACCTAAGCCTGACTTAAACCCTAACCTACAGCAAGCCTTAAACCCTAGCCTATAGCCAGCCTTAAACCCTAGCATACAGCTAGCCCTAAACCCAAAACTACAGCTGGCCCTAAACCCTAGCCTACAGGGAGCCCTAACCCAAAACATACAGTTAGTCCTAAATTCTAGACTACAACTACCCTTAAGGCCTAGCCAACATCTAGCACTAAACCCTAGCCTACAGCTAGCCTTAAACCCTAGCCCACAGCTTGCATGAAACCCTAACCTACAGCTAGCTCGAAACCCGAGCATACAACTAGCCCTAAATCCAGGTTAAATCCAGGCTAACAATGAATGTTAATCTAGAAGGATAAATTAGCTAAGTGCCAAGCTGACTACTGAAGCGTTAACTGGAACAAACAGCATGCTAATCTGCAAACCTGCTAGCTATTTGATTAGCCACTTGGTTTTTACCCAAAATACATTATACTATTGATATTTGCTGACATTCCTTTTAAACTAGATAACTGTCAAAATATACACACCACATACTAGTTTAGAACATACTAACATTAGAACACTACTTCGGAAATATGTAAGGAATGATTGCTATTAGAACTTTTTATTAATTTATCTTGTCTGATGTCTGTCAATTAATATGTATCTCTCCCCATCCCATAATACTCAGCAAAGGACTTTGGCTTGTCCTTCATAGGCAATAAATGGGAGTCGAAGCTCCGCCCTATAAAAAGACATGCTTTGTTCCGCTGGCATGACATATTGATTTTGTGGTGTGTGTGTGTGTATGTGTGTGTGTTTGTGTGTGTATGTGTGTGTGTTTGTGTGTGTATGTGTGTGTTTGAAAATAGCCAAATAATTTCCTCTTACATTCCTGAGGTAAAGGTTAGTAACACCGCAATCAATGGGAAAAAAACCCATAAAGACTGTAATACAAATGCCTATGTCAGTGTGTGTGGGTGTGTGTGTGGCTACGTGTGGGTGTGGGTGTGTGTGTGTGTGTGTGTGTGCATGTGTGGGTGTGTGTGAGTCTGAGCGCACAGCCCATGTAATAGCAGTATGAGCAGCTGCAAGAGCCAGAAGGTTAATGAATCACTGTGTAAAACCTTCTCTATCCAATTAGTCTGAGAATCGTGCAGCATGACCTTTATAAGAGAGATGTATAGCACACACACTCACGCATACACCACACACACACACACACACACACACGATCAGCCGACAGACATGCAGGATAAGAGCACAGCTGAAGACTCAGACAGACATATAAACACAGACTCAAACGCACATGCTTGCCCACCCACCCACACATATATCCACATATATATCCACACATCCACACGCTCACACATACACACATGCACACACACACACACACAAAGCTATGATTGTTGACCTAGTTTGGGAGGTGACATGTCACTTTGCGTTACTCTCAGTCATCACCCAAATAGCTCACTGTACAGAACGTATTAATGCATGCATACACTCTCTCACATACACACACACACATTCCAAATTCTAAAAGCTTAACAATTACTGTAGCTAAATTACCCCTTTGCTTGTCCCTAAACCTAATTCTAACTAGAACCTCAGTAAAGAAAATCTTTTCTGCTCTTTGAGTTTTGTTACATTTGTTTTCATGCAACAGATATTATTATATATTTGCAGAAATGAAATTTCCATCCAGAAAGGATATTTGGAACGCAATGTATGGGAGCAGGGAGAAAAATAAATAAGTGTGAGTTCATACATGTGCACGAGAAAGTATTGGATGCGCAGAAGAAAGTATAGTGTGAGCACAAGATGTTTTCGATATTTGGAACCGATATGCCAAAACAAAAAAAGAAAATATGCCACAGTAGCCACAGTAGTGCACCTTGTAATAACTTAATATCAGTGATGGTCAAAATTAAACACTGATACCAGCGAAAATCGGCGGAATGCCTGATATCGTCCCCCAATAATCAGTCGACCATTAATACCTTTAACTTCATATATGCAACAACAATAATTTTAACCCTAAACCTAAATATAATTATATCTGAGTTACCAAAAAGTAAATCTACTGTCTTTTACTCACTTTAGTTTTATAAAGTCTAGTAAAAAAATTTTTTACCAGTAACACAAAAACTCAAGAACACAAAGAACTGGAGAAATTTTCCACACTCATTAAATCTACATGTTTGTGATAATTTGTATGAATGCTAAACATGGTTAGAATTAGAGTTTTTCTGTTGAAGAGCAAATACTTTGTTCATTTGCATGGGGGGAAAGCGAGAGGCTCTGTCCTGGATTCCGAGCGCACAAAAATGTGAAGAAATCGGGGAGAGCAAATCGCTTGGCTTTGGTAAAGGCCATGAACTCTGCTCAGCAAAACTCACAACGTTGGGAATCTTCAGCTGTGAATTTAATGCACGACAGCCGTTTTAACATCAGCAGAGCCGACACGGACCAGCTGTAGGTTTAAAGCTGGACACACACACACTCACTCACTCACTCACTCACGGTTGATTTCTTCTGTTATTTCAGCTTAACCTTGATAAATAAACCAACATGCACACTTTAATAATTAACAAGCCTTTACAAGCAACACTTATCCACTGCGACACAAGCTCACTCAGACCCACACACACACACACACACACAGACACATATCACACAACATCACCACGGGCAGAGTAAACAAGCACACACTAACGCATTTTCGATGCCGTCAACCTTTGGAATCCTTTTAGTACGACGGCAGTTCTGTCTGCCGGTAAATGATTGAATGGTGTATGTGTGTGTGTGTGTGTGTGGTTGATGGGGGATCATGGCATACTGTTTGGGAATGAAACCGAGTTGTTTTTAGCCCGGGTCCCGAACGCCGCGTTTAAAAAGTGCTCCGCCGGGAAACTCTGGCAATGCTCAGCGATCAAAGTTTTTATCCAAAGAGCTCGGAGCAAATCGAACTCTCCCAAAAGCCTGACTTTGACGTATCTCCGAGTCTGGAGCGTAGCCAAAGAAACCAGATCTATTCTCAGCCACGACCCCCCCCCAAAAACACAGCAACAAACACACACACACACACACTCACTCATACATACACATGTAATACAAATATGTACGCCGCTGCACATGCACACAGGCCAAACTCATGAATATATGCAAGAACATCAGCAGCCAAATCCAAAAGTAATATGCAAATTGGGGAGATTTTCTCCAACTTGAAATCACCTCTCTGGCCTCAGAAGGAAGATTCAAATGTAAAAATGCACATTACACTATATATATACTATTAATTTTAGTTATCGTTATTGCTTTTTTTCATAAACATATTATGAAACAACACTTCGTGATATCACAGCGTGATATATGGTTTATCACGCTGTGATGCACATGCTGCACATGATATGGACAATCTCAATCATGTTGCACTGAAACTGTCTCTGGTAAGATGTTTAATAATAATATTTAAATTTACAAACTGCTCAGTAGTATCACTCCAAACCGCCGCTGATCTGGCATACATTTAATGGCAGATGATTGAAATAGTAATCCTCCTCAAATGACTGTTGCTACAACATTGCCATAACAATTTTTGCACTGCCGCTACTTATTTGCACAACAAATTATTGAAAAGTATTGCACTCTAGTTCTCCACTGCTGTTATAATATCTGCACAAACTAAATGTTAGTCATACTTTTTTTTTTAAGAGATACTGTTTTATTAATAGACTGGATATAGATTTTTTCATATTGAAACTGTCACTAACCTCTTGCACATTCAGTGTAAAAGTCAGTTTCCAGTAGGTTAATACTGCATCTAAATCGTCTCTCTTTCTACCTCTATTTGTAGTTCTAGTTGAAGTTTATATTTAATTCCCCATTTCTAGTTTAAAATGTATATTTTGTATTCTATTTATATATTATTATTCTATATGCCCTACTTGTTCCCTGTTCCCTGTTTCTGTTGCAGTGTGAAAACTGGAGCCACGTCGTCTCGTCTCTCTGTATATCTGTACAGTATATAGCAGAGATGACAATAAAGTTTACTTTGACTTTGACTTTCAGCACAACTACTGTTGCATTTAAATGTGCTCTGTAGTAAATACACCTGACTGGACTTTAATACATTATAATACTTTATATAGAGTGGTACCTCTATTTAGGAATAATAAGACTACTCTTATAAAAGGTTACAAATGATTCATAATCAGATTGTTGATTAGGTTGTACACACTTTTTAAATCATTAATAACTAGTCGTATAGCAAGTTATACCCGTTGTCATACTGTACATTGATACGCTGATGCAGGCTCACTAGTTGGCTAAGGCAGAATGTTAAACTGTCAACATCATCTGGTATTTTTTAACATGCTATTACCGTTAAAACACCAACAGAGTTACGCTTGGGTTGCAGTATTTGTCCTTATTAGGTGATTTAGATTTTTTTGAGTTACTAGAGTTATCTGTGTCCTGCCTAAGCCAACCTTGCTATCTGAGTTGGTGATTCATCCATCTTGATGTTTCATGGCATTTTCATGACTAATTATTGCTGAGTCACTAACATTTATATCTGGCAAAACTGAGCCTTTTGGAAAGTGTAAAACGACTAGCAAGCAACTAGCAAGATCTGAGTTCTTGCCGAATAGCGAGCCTGCATCAGCATATGACAACTTTTATAATGCATTTATCACTGCTAATTAACAAATTAACAACCTCATTATAAATCATATACAACCCACAGTCTATATATACCACGGCACAATAATATAAGATACAATAAGATACAATGGCGCTGAATATGGAACAAACAATAAATAATAACATTAATATTATGTTATAATTGTAAATGTAATACAATTACAAGAACAATTTACATTAAACATTTTTGTGACTGCTAAATCTCCTCCTGTTAAATTAACTACTGCTCAAACTTGATGGAAAAAGAGGGCTTTGCAAATATTTTCCAAAACTAAATGCAAGTAACTAAATGCAAGCAAGACAACATCATAGAAAAGTGTTTTTATTGTAAGAAGGCAACTCAGTACTAGCTGCTGTAAAACATAATACTGTCTTTGCAACATTAACATCTCTCTAGACAAAGAGTCAGAGAGACTCGTGTTTTAGCGAGCTAATCTAACGCAACATGATAGGCGGTTAGCAAATTAGTGTACATTAGTTTAATAGTGCGTTAATAATCTTGCTAATATAAAAAGGATTCTAATTAGAAATTTAAATGGCTTCAATGTTGAGTTCCTTCATATAAGATTTAATCCTTCATCCTTGATTCATATTTTAGCGTGATGCAAGGTGGTGCCACTGAATTGTACTAGAACTAAATAGTGAACACACCACAGCACAGCACACAGTGCACCACAACCAAATGTGACTTCTGCATTTGACCCATCCGTGAAGGAGCAGTGGGCAGCTTACCAGGGCAGTGCTGGTCTGAAATTCGGACTTGGCAACTTTCTAATCACTGGGCAAATGCCTCCAACTGCCGCCAATACTACTTTAGAGGTCAGAGATCGTTCGTGCAAATTTTAAGCTCTTTAGTCTGTAATGTAAATCTAGATATTGGGATATTAATCATTTTAAATGTATTCTTAAAACATTTAAATCGTATAATATTATACAACTGCAGAATTGACAAAAACCCAATAAACCAATGTTTTGCATTACGAGAGTTCTTCTACTGTTGTAAATTCAGCTTTAACCAAGAAATAAGTCTTAAATAGGAAAACACTGGTAAATATCTTTGTGAACATTAGAAACGTTTCCGAACAAATGTCTTCTTGAGAGCGGTTGGTGAGTGAGGCCCACTGATTATCATAAGTACTGTATATTTTTACTACAGTATATGTATATGTATATTAGTATATGTATATTATGACACCTGCCTTTACACACACATGAACTTTTAGGAAATCCCATTCTATATCCATAGGCTTTAATATGTAGTTGGCCCATCCTGCAGCTATAACAGCTTCACCTTATCTGGAAAGGCTGTCCACAAATTTTAGGAGTGTGTTTATGGGAACAAGAAGTTCCATGATGTTGGACAAGAAGGCCCGTCTCACAGTCTCTGTTCTAATTTATCCCAAAGCTGTTATATCGGGTTGAGGTCAGGGCTCTGTGCAGGCCAGTTAAGTTCCTCCACACCAAACTCGCTCATGCATGTCTGGGGCCTAGTCTTTCTGCGCTAGTGCACAGTCATGTTGGAACAGTAAGGAGCCATCCCCATGAAATTATCCAAAATCTTTTGGTTCTCCTTTCACTGGAAGTAAGGGGCCAAGAACAACCCCTGAAAAACATGAATTCAATGATTTGGATGTGTTTCAATACTTTTAGTGGGGCGGCACGGTGGCGCAGTGGTTAGCACTGCTGCCTCACAGAGAGAAGGTTTGATCCCTGGTCAGCGTTTCTGTGTGGAGTTTGCACGCTCTCCCCGCGTTCACGTGGGTTTCATCCGGGAGCTCCGGTTTCCTCCCACAGTCCAGAAGCATGCACTGTAGGTTTATTGCCGACTCTAACTTGGCCCCGTGAGTGAGAGTGTGATTGTGTGAGTGTGTGTGCCCTGCGGGGTGTTGGCGCCTGCATAGGGTTGGTCCCGGGATAGGCTCCGGTCCCCCCGTGTCTCCGGTTGGGATTAAGTGGTTCGGATAAAAAATGAATGAATGAATACTTTTGACAATACAGTGTAAGATAAGGCAGTTGTTATTCTAGACGGATGTTGGGGTCCATCTCTCTTTAACACATGCACTGTATATTGAAAAAGATGGGCGGTGCAGTTGAGTCTCTCTGGCCCATTATGACCAATTAAAAGCTTCTAGTGTCCAGTACATCACCGACCAGCACTATACTCACACCATCCCTCCCTCCACCTCGCACTCAACCCCTTCCTTCCGTCCTTCCTTCCTTCCTTCCTTTCTTTCGCTCTTTCTTTCTTTCCTCTGTTCTCTCCGCCCATTTTTCCACCTTCTCTTTCTCTGCTCCAGCTCATTACCGCCATATTGTATAAATTACCAAATGCCACAATAGGTTAATTAAAGTGATTTCCCAAAGGAAGAAACATGTACACACTAAACACACACACACACACACACACACTCATAATACTAGCTTTGTGGCCAATTTCCATTCGACTACCGTGTCTTAATATTGAGAACACTGGTGCTTAAAGTTAACCCAACATCTTATTTGAGTAATGGATGTCTTTAGTGAGTACTGGAATTATAAATCATCAATCATATATCATTTAATATCTATGTACATAGATGCTGCTTTGTTGACCTGTACACAATATAAAGACGTGTACCTGTACACACACACACACACACACACACACACTTGACCATGGACACACCACACACAATGAAAACACATCCACTCTGGATGTAATGACAATATGACAACCTGTTAGTGCATCTCTCGGCGGGTCCTGCTTTCCCAGAAACCTCAACCTCTTTAATTACAGCAAAAGGCAGGTTTCCTGTTTACTGACAGCCTGTGAGGTACCACACACACACACCCCTACACACACAAACAGTTGTGTTTCCATTGACCTATATTTTACCATAGCTCAATGCTAAACACACCTAAAGCCCACCTCTAATTTTCCCCTCAGCCACCAGAAAAGCGATTTTTTGGCTCCTTTTCGTTCCCACAGGGTTCCTGTGGAATTCCCTTTCATCAAGGAGATATTTAGCCGCAAAGAGACCAGAAGTGAGCCCACACAAGCACACACACACACAAGCACACACACACACACACACCCTCAGAGAGAGAGAGAGAGAGAGAGATGAATTGAAATCACATTGCTTCATGACGACAGTTTAATCCTCCCGTCCTACCTAAAAAGTTTTAAAGAAAATTACACAACCAGTTGCATTTTTTGTGATTCACCTAATGTTTACTATAAAATATGTGTAATATTTTTGCTAACAAGCAAATTTAGAGTGTGCGCTAAGTAATGTTGTTAACAAGAAAAGCTTATATTTTTTGGGTCATTGGGCCGCACTTACCAACCTCTACTTTTTTTTTTCATTTGTTCTCAAGAAAGTTAAGACATTTATGAAATCTGATTGATATATTTCGTCTCCAATCATGTCGTTAATATGGTCCCAAGTTCATATACTGAATATGATCGCACATTTTTCTAGTATGACACCAAAAGAAGACGAAATGTGTGTTAATTGAAGATTTTGGGTGTCATTTTTTCAGCCAGCAACCTAGTCTAATTGTATTTGTTAATGTTCCCTAAACCGTTTAATTTTGCATAGATTACACCTCTAACATGTTTTAACGAAGAAGTTGTTTTTATTATGTTCAATCTGATTATTTAATTAGATTATTTATACTTCCATTAGAAGATAGAAGAGGTGTGAAGAGATGCAGGAGCAATCCGGTCACAAATGGTTGTATTTGCAGTTGACCTTTCAGTCAAATAAAAGGCCATATTCCAGTCATATGTTTCATCACTGAAGTTTTCTTTAAAATAGCATTAAAACGTCGTCTCATTCTTGTGAACCTGATCTCGTGTATGGTCTGGTCTTATGAGCTGAGTTTCTCATCACAACTTTAATAAATAATATACAATTTTTAAAGGTCCCATATTATGAAAAAAATCACCTTTTCTGTTCTTTGGACATCCATTTTGGTCTGTACTGCTTCTACACACACTGTAAGTTTGATTAAAAAAATGGTCAATTGTGTTAGTATTAATTTACGAATGTCAGAAATCGTGTGTTTAAACAAGCCGTTTAGATTTCACCCCTACTTCTACATCACAGTAGGGGGCATTTGAATAACTCCACCCTCCTATTTGAAAAGCTCCACCCACCAGGTAGAACTGGTAGCGCTTCCTGATCCGCCATGTTTTCTCACAAGCGCCAGTGTAGGAATCACAATGAAGAAGTCTACTGGCGGAGTGTTGTGTTGAACATGTATGGCTGCATGGATGGTCCGTTAGCGATTATTTTCACGTCAGGTAAACACTCGTCATGCTGTCTATGCCCCAGTTCCGGAGTGGGGTACGCGTCGAGACATGCTGGATGCCATCTGGATTATGGACAGCTTGTTTTAATTTAATTATATATGTTTCTTTTTCATTTAAATTTAACTATCCAAATATGCAAAAATTTTATGTCTAACATGTTTTTCACAATATACTATGAGAGAAATTAGATCATCGGCAATGTAGAGGCAACATTTTATTAAATGGCTGAAATATCCTTTTTTGCCCTTTGTCTAATGTTCACTGATACACTAATAATTAAAGGAACACATCATCTATTTTGTTTTGGGCATTTCAGACGTCAGACATTTGAAATGGCGCCAAGTCGTAACGACCACATCCCCATGTCGTAAAATACGAGTTTACGAGGCGCGCATGATTCCGGCATTAAGCTCCCACTTTGGCTCCCAAATATAAATCAGACGCCTTATCAAGACCGGTCAGGGCAGGCTGACTTTAAAGTGCTGGGCGAAAGGAATAAGTTTGGCAAAAGCTCAAATTCACACAGATTTTCCGTTTAAGCATAGTGGCTTTAAGTGCTGTTTAAGTGCCGTCGATCAGCCAAGACATGTTTGGTTTGTAAATTCTGCTTCTTTAGATGTGCAGATTACAGCTGCACCGCTAATGCGTCCTAAAAAGTAATGGAAGATTATGGTTTGAAGTTAGCATTTTACGGCATTTATCTGACGCTCTTATCCAGAGAGACTTACACTTTTTTTAATTACATAGTCAGTCTCCGTGGAAAAACTTGGGCCAAAGGGTCTTGAGGTAGTAGTAATGGAGGAAGAATAACAACCAGACTAACAACCAAAAAAATCCCAGAATCTAACCATTAGGCCATCACACAAACTCTAACGTGCATGTATAACACTAATCTGCCATAATTTTCAGCAAGATTCCCCACTTGATCTTGCACTGTTCTACGTTCTTTGTACTGTATTGTACAAATTGCTTTGTACTATTTTGTATATATTGTTTTTAAATATTAATTGTTGTATACATCCTTTTTTAATGTCATATGCATGTCATTCGAGAGTTAATTTTTTGTGTGTTTGATGTTGGATGTCTTCGCATAAAACACTGGATGTATAATTTCCCTCAGGACCGAGCAGCCAACCATCCGGCCATTCATCCAACCATCCATTCATCCAATCATCCATTCATCCAACCATCCATTCGACCATCCATCCAGTCATCCATCCATCCGTCCTTATGACCATCCATCCAACTATCCATTCATTGGACCACCCATTCAACCATCCATCCAACCATTTATCCGGCATCGATTCGTTCGACCATCCATCTGACCATCCGTCCATCCGTCCATCTGACCATCCATCCGACCATCCATTCAACCATCCATCCATCCGACCATCAATCCATCCGACCATCCATCTATCTGACCATACATCTATCCGACCATCTGTCCATCCGTCCATCCATCCATCCCACCATCCGACCAGTCTTAGGGCCGGTTTACATGTATGTACATATTTTGATAAACTGATTTTTAATACGTTGTTGTTGTTTTTTGCGTTTACACAACATTTGGTTTAAAAAATACACTCCTGAACAAAGTACCGTCCCCAAGATGCCCATGTCAGCTGTTCCCACTGCTCCTTCACCAGTGGGTCAAATGCAGAAGATTCTTCATCACAAATATGAAGCAAAACTAAACTATATAGCTTGGATGTAGTTAGCGACTTTTTCTCTGTAGCTTGTAGTTTAGCTAGCTACTATATTAACACGGTAGCTTGGCTGTAACTTAGCGACTTTTTAATAATAAGTAGCATTAAAAGCTAGTGTTTAAAAGTAGCATCCCCAACATTAGATGTGGCATTCTCACCGATGATGTAGTAGTCGTGGAGGTTCTTAAACTCGTGACCCCACAAGTTGGGCGAGAACTCCTGGAACTTGATGGTGAAGCGCATGTCGGCATTGGGCTTGTCGCAGGTCAGAAGGAGGTGTGGCGCCCCCAGAACCTCGCAGCGGTCGGCCTGCTCACGCGCTGACACCAGGTACAGCTTGTAGAACTCGTACTCGGACGTGGAGTGCGGGCCGGCCGGAGTGGACGCCGGACAAACCAGGTCCAACCGGTCTCCGATCTGGGGGTAGAGGACGTAGCCTCGTTCATCACCAAACCTGGAGGGAGAGAGACACAAGCAAGACGCTGTAACGCTGTAACCATAACTCATTAGTTAAAACTCCATAACTGATCGTTTTAAGTTGAAGTGTGTTAACATTTACTAGCAGAGACAGGGAGTTTCAGGGACAGTCTACCTGCAGCAACTTGGTTAAATGGTTGTGTCTTTGCTCCAGGTCCCAATGATGGTAGCACTGGAGGTAAGATTCGAACCCACAACCTCTTCCTCAATAGGAGCAGGTTTGCCAACTCTCATGCATCTGGCGTGACACTAAGCATTAAGCATCAATCTCACGGTCTCACGCTCAAGCAACAAACTTCATGATCAATCTAACTATTATTATACAGTATATTTTTTAATGTTCACTCATATGCTGAGTTGATCACTAGACTAGACAAGAAAATTATTTCTGAATCACTAGAAACAAGCTCTAGTCGTAAATGGGCTCTAAACTTCTAACTAGACCACTGCATTCTTTGTCTCGTGCGTTATCTACGCACTTTTCTGTGATTGTTGATTTGCTGAAAATATTTGCCGCCATTACGTCAGTTATGTCCGTCCATCATCTTTGGTATAAAGTTGTTCAGAGCCAGTAGAATAGAGGTGAAGGTTTGGTGTGAAATTGGTGATTATTGTCTCAGTGACGATCAGTGTCTCAGGTGACAGACACAGCTGCTTTTCCAACTTCCACGTTCAGTGCTTAAAGCAGAACTCCCTGGTTCGGTAAACCTGCAGTCCAGCAAATCTGGTGTTGTTTAGTTATACAAACTATGTTTATTGCAAGCCTGCATTGGATTTGTGTTCCCCCCTTTTTTAACTTTTCAAATTAAAACCGGCCTTTCTGACTCCAGCGAGCTCCTTCCTACCACCACAGACACAACCTGACAAAGAACAGCAGAGTTAGTGCTAATATGTAAGTGTAAATAATTAATCTAAAACTTTCATCAGTTTAAATACTTGCATGGTTTAAATGATGATACTTTCCTTTGTGTTAACACCAGTGGTGTGGTGAAATATATATTTTAATATTCGTACTTTTGATTAAACATCATGGGCTGGTTGCTTGAACATGGAATAAAGGAGAACTTCGGTCAATTTCAACATTTATCTGACGAGAGTAAACAAAGATATGTGACTGCTGAATAAACGCTGTTTTATACTGTTCCTTCAGAACTACTGCAGTTACTTACGCACTGTTGTCTTGTAAGGAACCGGTTCACGTTGTCTTGCACTTATAATGACATTTTGAGCATGTTGAGAGGCTAAAAGCACGTTTAAAAACTCCCCCGAGTGGTTAGCGTCGCAGTCGCCAGGGTGTGAACACTAGAAGGAGCATAAGTCAGTGTAGGCAGCACCAATTTTTGTCGTTTTTTGTCGCTACTGACAGCACTCAGTCACACCGAACAATAGAGCAATATGTTGAAACTGACTGAAGTTCTCCTTTAAGTCTAGTTTTGGACTAAGTTGTATTACCACTGTTGGTTTACCACTGAAACTCAAAGATAGACTAGGATTTGACTTAGACATTGGCCCCAAAAGGCATTAAATGTCAAGAGTTATTAGTGATCCAAAAATATGTATACTTGAGTAATATTTCAACGTGCCCTATTGTTTCTGCTAGAAAACAGCAAAAGAGAAAAGAGGGATGGAAGAAAAGAGGCGAGACGCAGACTCAGAAATGAGGGGAACAAGAAAAGGAGAGAGTAGAGAGGGTCTCCATAGAAACGGTGATTGACGGTCTGATATTTGCCAGGGTGTATAGTTTGACAGCTAGCCGGGTTTGATGCCAGGTTTGGCCTTTTATTCCTGCCATTTTATTTCTTTTCTTCACCCCACGCACAAACACACACGCCCTTTGGTGCCGGGGAGTGTGGGAGAGGGCGGACGCGTGGCGGTGTGTGCCAATGGGATGCAAATGAGATGTGTGTGGATGAGTGTGTGTGTGTTGTGGCATTAATATAATCACTGGAATTAAAGTGACAAAATTACAGGGAGCCAAATCACTTGTAATTGCTGAATGAACAAACAGTCAATAGGAAAGTAAGGACTGACGACACCTGATGAAGGAAGAGAATGAGGAGAGGGGTCAAAGGATGCAAGGTCGCAGGGTTGGCGGAGTCGCGGCAAGCCTGGAGATAAACGCTACAGTTAGGCTTAAGCAGCGTCTGCGTTTCTGTCCTGCGACAAAAAAACTCTGGTGGCATTTAGCAGAGTGACATTTCCAGCACGAAGCGTGAGACACGTGCTGGAGTTGAGGATTCATCGCAGTAATATGCCCCTTCTAGCACTCCATCTCTCTATCCTTCTCAGACACTCTCTCTTTCTCAATTTCTCTCTCCTGCTCATTCACGCTCTCCCTGTTTCTCGCTGTATGTTTTAATGCCCAGAGAACAGCATGACATTTCCATTCGAGTCCAATTAACCATGCTGCATCATGTCCCTCACAGAGAAATAGATAGATAGATAGATAGATAGATAGATAGATAGATAGATAGATAGATAGATAGATAAGGTTAGAGAAAAATACTAGGTAATATAGATAGATAGATAGATAGATAGATAGATAGATAGATAGATAGATAGATAGATAGATAGATAGACAAGGTTAGAGGAAAAAATACAAGGTAAGATAGATAGATAGATAGATAGATAGATAGATAGATTAATAATAGGGAAGAACTGATTGTGTGAGAGAGAGAGAGAGAGAGAGAGAGAGAGAGAGATTGCAACAAGCTCTCAGGTTAATACAGGCCATTAGTGTGGACATAAACAAGCCACTTCAGTACCATTAGGGCTGCAGTGATACATCACCTCCTGCATCCCTCCATCAAAACTCACTTCACTACACTACATCAGTCCATACAACACTGACACACTTGGACACAACCCAGTCAGCTCTCAGACATATTTCACTCATTTAGAAGACGTTGATATGCCTATTACCTCTAACTAATAATTTTGTAATCCATTACTAAACTCAACTATTCTGATCTCCTATTCCTCTTTGTGTTTGAATGTTTATAACTCAATAAACCTATAGGGTTGAAGAGGTTCATAAAATATGTATATAATGTAATCTATAACCGTAGAACTCAATACATGAAATCAGGTTCGAATTCGGATCCAAATACATTTTACTCTGGACCAGGTCTAATTTAGCACACAATAAAAACTAGACATGTAATGCCTGTAAATTTCTGTGCTAAAAACATTGCTATGGGCTAAAAACATAGAAAGATCATGTTTCTATGTTATGAGAATACAGCTAAATTATGAGCTATATTAAACTTGCGTAAGGAACGGGCTAACCACATGAGATGTAATAGCACAGTTCTCCTTAATTGAGATGCCCCCTTCTGGTCAAGATAGACAATGACAAGCTTAATGATGGTGATGCTCCCTTGTAGTTGTAATAGGGAACTACAGTTTAAAAGAAGTAAAAAGAGGGTTGCAGCGGGGCGATTGGTGAAAAACACAATATTAAGGGTCTACTTAATGAGCTAAATGTTCGCCCCTTGTTCGGAAGGTCGCCAGTTTGAACCCCTGACCGATAAAGGTACAGCTGATGTACTCATGACCAAGGTACCGTCTTCAAGCACTGCTCCCAGAGTGCTGCCCTTATTAGCGCCCCACTGCTCCTTCACAGATGGGTCGAACGCAGAGGTCACATTTTGTTGTGGTGCACTGTGTGCTGTGCCGTGCTGTGCTCACAATGACAAATAACCACACACTCAAATTTATTTCATTTCATATGTGGGTCTTCAGATGGCATTTGAAGACGGAGAATCACTCAGTAGGTAGGCTTGAGTCTATTTATCAAAAAAAGTTATTTGTCATCATTGGTATTAGCAAGCCATTTGGTGAAATTGTGCAAAAGGGTACACATGTCTGCAATACTCCAGTACCAAGAAAAGAAAAGTTGGTGTTGAAAATTGGACGTTTAAGACGGAATGGGCCGATAAATATCCATTTATACTCCGCAAACCAGGCAACAGTCTGTAATGAGCCCTGCTCTTTAATGTGTTGCGTTTGATCTCTCAGGTAGACTTCTGGAGCTAAAATCAAAGTCGATTTTTTGTTTTTTTTCCTCCCGTCAAAAATGATTCGTTTGTGCTGAGTGACCAAAACAGTGCCTACAAAGCTAAAGAGGAAACTTAGATTGTTTTTTAGCTAAACAGTTGCCCCAAATTTCCCTAAAATCTACTGATAGGTTTGAAAAATGGATGAGACAGTGATCGTAAAGCCTGAAAACATCCATCCTTCTACACACATTCTCTCTCTCTCACAGACACACACAGCAAAACACACATACACACACCGTCAAACAGCACCTTGAGTAAACACACGTTCACTGTCACCGTTCAAGCTGGTAGAACTAAGCGCAGTGCAACCACACATACACACACACACACACACACACACACACACAAATAGACCCACAAACACAAAGCGCTGAGGGCCTTGGTGTTTAAACGGTTGTATGCATCACTCCAAACAACCTGCCAGCGGCTCTGAATCACACTGAACGCATGCCCACACACACATACACATACACACACACAAATGAACAATGACAGATCTTAAAGACTGGATTTGTGGCTGTCTTTACCAAGGTATGTCGGTTTCATTTGATCCACTCAATACAAGAGATGCTCTGTCTTTGTGTGCGCTTCTCAAGCGAGACACGGTTAATGTATTTTCCAGCGGCTTACAGGAACGGGCTTGATATTTATTTATGAACAGGGCTTTAATGATGTGAGGGTGCTTTCTCTGCGGGTGAAGTGGACTTCTCCTCTTGACCATGTGTGATCCTGAAAGCAACCCAAGGAGACATGTACTATGAGGACTTTATAGTGTGAAAATTGCGTCTGAGACAGATTAGAACCATTATATAGGATTTAACCAAACATTTTTCATTTCAAATATTAGTTTGTGAGACAATTACTTCCATCTCTAGGACCATCTTGTGTGCTGAAGCTGCTTTCATACTGCAATGTCAGTCCACAACGGGTCTGCTAATGTGTTTTTGATGAAAACGTGGCACAAGTACCTATGCCAGAGCAATCTGACTAATAGCAAAAGAATAAACCCCAGGAAAACTATGAGGGTAAATAACAATTCCTTTATGCAACGTCTCGGTTGAAATTTTTCCATCAGCATATTAATAAACGGAACAGATATCCCATAATCCCACAGCTGTAGAAGGGCCATCTGCTTAAGTCTCAGTAAAACCCAGACAGGAAATGCTATTCTCATGGCAGACCAAACCAGGCGATGGGTTTTAGCACAATGGGGGAAAAAGAATAAATACAAAATAAAGCTGAAATAATGTCTAATGACCTCAAAAGGGGGTCAAAGGTGGCCCATGCTTTATGACAGAACAGCTTGATGCTTTATCTATAGAACACAGTGAACTTGTCAACACTGGCCTTGTTGGATAAATTGGAAGGAAATAATGCAATTCCCTCTTACTGGGGTGGATTCTGTGATACAGATGCTTCAAATATTTGCACAATAACGCAAAAGAGTATCAGTCTGGAGTCTTCACTACATTTTACAGAATGAATCAGGCTTTAATACACCTAAAACCTGTAATAATTATTAATTCAACCCACAACCTTCCCATTTATACCTTTTAAACACTATTAGGTAAATGAGATAGAACTCAAGTTTGACCTCAAGCTCTTTGATCTTTTAAGCTCTTTTTCCCTTAAACATATACGATGTCCAGACAATTTGAATAAAGTCATTAAGTTCAGCAAAGCAGCATGTATATTTGTCCAAAAATCATAGACGGAGCTGAGCCAATTAACATTTCTACATGTAAATGAAGTTATAGTGACATAGAGGAAGGTCCCATGATCAGCAATGAATGAGCACTAAAATCGGGGGTCGAACTTTCCAAGGCCAAGTCTTCTGAAGTCATGACCAGCTACTGCACTTATGCATATGGCTTCAACATCGCGTAACAGCTTAACACTTAACGCATTCAATTTATTCCCGCAAAAATGAGAATGAGTTCATCGATTTGGAAAATGACCATGATGGATTTTACCTCACCAAAATGAGCAACTGATTCAACTAGAGAACTATCTATCTATCTATCTTAGCTGACTAACTAACTAAGCAGCCTCTGAAAGACAATGGTGAATAATTCAACTTATAGATGTTAGCTTGCATACGAAGACTAAACACGTAAATCAATAAACTGAAAGTTGTAAAACAACACATTTTCAACAAGCTAGACTTCTGCTAGCTAATTACGTTTACCAGCGCACGTCAAACAATACGGACGACCGAGTAACTCAATGAGAATGAAAGAACAAGTTTGCTGCTTCTAGCAACACTTAAGACATTACGAAATAGTGCGGTTCACATTACTGGGGTCTAAATCGTATTACATCAGAATCTGTCCGCATGGTGAGAATGGAAGAGGAATTGTATTATTTACAGTAACAGTAGAATGTACTGAATATTTTAACCCTCACTGTTGTTTTTGTCTTTTGGAGAGTTTCTGGGTCCTGATCGAGGGGATCAGACCCCCAGATACTCTCAGTAATTCAAACCATGACTAAAATCAACGAGGTTAAAAATGGCAAGGGCTACTCATAGATTCTTTTCTGAGAATTATTATTTTATTTTTAAAGCTGGTTATAAAATAATTATTCAACTAAAATTAATAAACGCTTCCCAATGGTGTATATTTCTGAGTACTGTTTATCAAAGTACTTAGACCCCATGTTTTTTGCATTGCTTGTAAATTATACAGTAAAACAATATAACTAACTATATAGTATTTACTTTACAACAAAATAATTTAAAATATACGTGTTTGGAACAGAGCATATGTGATTTGCAATGTGATTTGGTTGTGTGTTGAATCAGCGGAGACTGTCTGGTGTGTTCGCCTGAGTCCTCAGTTCACCACCAAGTAGATTCTGTAGAGTTCAGAAATGTAGACTACTTCAATTTTCCTTTTGATTTTGAAAAGATACATTCAATAAATCTACTCTGTGTGATCTATCCTTGTTACTGTAATAAAAAATATGTCTGAAGTGAGAACTTTCCCCGCAGTGAACTATTTCATGTTAGGTCATTGGGCTATGCCACTAATGTTTCAGAATGATGTGTCATTTATTACTTATTGTAATATATACTATACTTCTTTCACATATTTTTTCTTAATCAAAAATTTAGGTTCCATATATGTATATACAAATATATACATATATATATATATATATATATGTTGAAATTGATTTAGGCCGATATATCGCCCCAGCCCTGCCATCCAGCTTTTCCAAATGTCTCCAATTGGCTCTTTTCTTCCTACAGTTGCTCTTTTGCAGGATCCTGATGAAACTCATTGCCGTTTTGGCGTAAAAATACAAGGATTTCGCTGCCAGCATGCAAATGATGCAAATGTACTTAAGCAAGTCATACCCGGTTTGTAAGAAATTCAGCTTTTGGAACATTTGGAAACGAATCCAGATTGTTAGCTAACTGGCAGCTGCTGGAACACTCACGGTTCATCGCCAGCTGGCGGCAAAAACGTTAGCGCACTGCAGGTATGTGGAAAATAAGATTAATCTGGAATATATTTAGGACTGTATTATTGTTCAAATGGGCATGTTAAATTGCTCTGTTTTTCACCTTCTCACAGAACTACTGGTTTTGGAGTATGAATGTGCATTTGTGTGTGTGTGTGTATGTGTGTGTGTGTTGAGGTGCTGAGTGTGTGGGGGATTATCATGAGTGGTAAGAGAGTGTTATTTCATGAGTTTATCTGGCCTGTTTAATTAGGTCCAGCCCTTAGATAACCTGCTCATTCCTAACCAGTGACTAAACTGCCCACTGAAAACTGCTTATCAGTCAGGCACACACACGTACACACACACACGTATACACACACACACACACACACAAGTCTACAAGCACACAGCAGGTATTTTGTGTTAAATTTCAGTTGAAATCCTAAATTGTCTTATTGTTTTTCCAACCTTTTCAGTCCCTTTACTGATATGGATACTTGTGCTTGGGGTACCGATATGTTACAGAGTACTGATCTGGTATCAATATTTCATTAATAATCAGTTTCACTGATGACTGTTCTCCAAAAACCTATAAGAAACCTTCCAATCTATCACTAAAATGACCTCTGTATATGAAAATGGGTTATTAAAAACTAAACCTGCCTTGCCTCTCTTTCTCTCTCACTCTCTCACTCACACCCACACTATGTACCACTGGGGAATGAACTGATTCTCATCGTCTTAAAGTTTGTGAATAAAATGTCAGCCAGTCTGCAATGTACGTGTCTGCCTGCATAAGTGTGTTTGTGGAAACAAAGAGAGAGAGAGAGAGAGAGAGAAAGAAAGAGGGAGAGAGTAAATGAGACCGTTCACAAAGGAAGTGGGAAAGGGGGACAGCGATCATAAAAACTAGACAATCGAGGTTAGAGATAATGAGATTTGAGTGAAGAATGGAAATTCCGGATCGGGCTCATAAAAAACAAATTCGTGTCGTTAGCTAAATTTGTTTTCCTGCTGCGTTGTGGCTCACGTTCCGACTGCCCGTAATTTATTTGACTGCATTGTTTTTCACCTCCTGCAAGCACTGTATTCTAGAGCACTGTTGCAAATATACACACCATGCATTGAGAAAGAGAGTGTAATAAGAATTATAGATGCAGGAATAAGAATGTACTGGCCTACATTGATAGTGGAAAAAAAACTGATATAGTAGAGACAAGGTGTAAAAATGTGAATTTGTTAATGTGAAGTACATGGTTAGACAAGGATATATTTGGAACTTTTGTGTAGCCAAGTTTTGTGAAGTGAGACCTGATTGTCCTTTTCAAGCACATTTTCAAGGGAAATCATTGTCCATTGGATTGATATAATATTGTATTGTGATGAAACATGTGATTTACACCCCTAGTATTCACATCTAGTAATTATGACAGTTTGTGAGTGGGTGTGTACTGAGAGGTTGGCTTTATATTTACAGTATATAAATCATAGTTAAAACAGGTTTGACTGTCAAAGAGGCAAAAGATTTGGTTTGGTTACTAATGTTTGGGTTAGGTGTAGTTTTCGTATTATTTTTATTATGTTGTCATTATGGGAGTCAATGGAAGTACCCTACAAAGATAGCAAGATGCGGCTGAGTGTGTGAGTTCGTGTGTTTCTGGTAACCATTAAAGTTGCGTTCCCTTCCCACCCTCAATCACAGAAAGCGGCTCTCATCATCAGCGTCATCTTAAGGCCGTAATTACGTCGGCCGCCACGTCGGAGCATGATGGCAGCTCGGGGCTTTGATGGCGCGCCAGAGAATCACCTTTGAAAGTGGAAATTAAATCAGAGCTCAACAAGGAGGGAGAGGAATTGCAGAAAGACACTGCCATCTTGGGAGCGGGGACATGACAAACTGAGGCATGGCCATGCAATTACATGCCAGGTACAAAGATGCTGTTGGTATGTTTGTGTGAGTGTGTTTGAGGATTCGGGACATTTATGAGGAAGTGACTGTCCCCAAAAAGATGATAACTTGAGCTTTGTTGGATTTTGCCACTTCCAGGATATAAAAAAGCTACAAAAGTGAAGTGTTGATTTTAGTTACTGAGGTAAGGATTAGTGACAGTGATTAGTGTCATGTATGTCATACAGAGACTTGTTACCTCACAAAAGTCTCACTGATTGTGCCATGAAGAAGTTACTTGTCTGGCTCTCTAGTGGGAATCAAACAGTGTTACTGGCTCTTCTTTTCATTAATCTCCTGATTTAACTCTAGTAAGATGGGAGTCAAAGGAACTAACTCACAAAGATAGCCAGGCCTCACTGTGAGAAAACACAAAATGGACATTTAAGGGGAATTGTAATCAAGCCAAAACTAGTTGTTGGAATGCAGACAAGAAAAAAAAATTAACTGCATGCCTTCATAGAGAAGGCAGATGCCAAAAATTCCAAGCATTGCTGACACACAGTAGACTATTCAAAGGACAAACAGGTACATTTAGGAAATGGCATTTTTAGAGATTTTTAAACAGACATTTTGACCTTTTGCTGCACAATATATTGTGACAGCATCATCATTGCAATGTGTCACATCACAGGACATGCCATGTTAAGTAAGACGAATTAAATCAAATGTGTCAGGCTGTAACTTTTAAATACAAAATAATATGGCATTTTACCTGACTAATCTACAAGAGGACATAGAGGACTCCATAGAGGACACACAACAACATTATTTTTTACTCTCCTTATCTCAAGATCATAACTTATTTTTCTTTTTCAGGGCAGTTGGTGGCATAACAGTAGGGCGTTCGCCCCATGAACAGAAGGTCGCTGTTTCGAATCCCAGACCGGTAAAGTTACCACTTAGGTACTCATGAGCAAGGTACCGTCCCCGAGCACTGCCCATGTCAGCTACTCCCACTGCTCCTTCACAGATGGGTCAAATGCAGAGGTCACGTTTCGTTGTGGTGCACTAGGTGCTGTGCCGTTTTCACAATGACAAATAATCACTCACTTTTCACTTCTTGTGATCTCCACAAAACAAAGGTCGTTTTCTCGAGATCACGAGTTTTTGTCCTTGATGGCAAACGTGTACATGCATGAGCCTCCTTCTCATTTGACTGACACAGATAGATTCATTGTTAAGCACCAATAGGCACACTTTCATTTTAGTCCATATCCAAAGTAAAAAAGTGTTTTTTTTCGAGATCATGAGAAAACTAAGTCACGATGTCAGGAAAATTTTTCCTTATCTCGAGACCACAAAAAGAAAAATAGCCTTCCCACGTGTCCTCTAATGACCTCTGTATATTTTGCAAATGCACTCCAAAAACAATTTACCCCAACCCATTAAATGCATTGTATCTTTTATATCACAACATATTTACGACACATTTTTTGCACAATGAATTATTTTAGTTCTTATTACTACTAGCAGACACCACATGCATATTATGTTTATATCTAGTAGTATAGACAGAGCATACTTCCCCTTTAAGACCAATACCATGAAACCATTGTGTGGTTTTGTATAAATATTAAATATAAAATCTTAAAATAACCACAGCTGTATACATCCAACTTCTTCTCAGTGACAGTTTCTGGTTAAACTTTCTTTACAAAGGAAGACAAGTAAAAGTTTGTGGAAGTGCAGCTTTCTAAATCTCAGGACGCCCTTTAAAGACACCGTGTCAAATACCTTGACGATACTCGTCAAACTATTTAAACGCCTCAGGAAAGAGGAGCAGCGCCACAAGACACAAGACGCTTAAAACCTCCAAACAACGACGCGAACACACTCAAATAACAAAAAAACTGTTTGTCAGGAACGTGTTTTCTTGCTTCTCCTACGAAAACGCGAGCAAAATGCCGTTTTAAATGGGCCGAATTTCTGTCCGCTGACATTTAAACAGCACGTCGAGACGCTGCTGTTTGTCAGTTCCTATTATATTACAGATATTCACTGTCTGCACTGATAAAAAAAAGTATGACGAAAGTATGGAAAGTTTGAAGTCTGAAGAAAAAAAAAAAAATCTTCATTTCTTAGCCAGACTACGATAAGGCTGCTGTGTGTTTTCTCGTTTATCACCCTCGAAGAGTGACGAGACACGACTTTGGTGATGAAGTGAGAGGAGGGGAGAAAAGAGAAGACAAAAGATGGCGAGGTAATGAAACGGGGCAGGGAGAAGACGTGAGAGTGTTAAAAGATAACAAAATGAAGAGCTGACCTAAGGAATGAGGGGAGTGATGAAGAGAGAGAGAGAGATCATAATTATCATAATTATATATTATTATATATTACATTTTTTAGATGACAATTACATTACTGTTATAAAAGAATGAACAATAAATGTAAAAGTTGAATACATTATATTAGGCAAGTTCAATTTTTATAAACCATTTACTTCACACAAAATAAAACTTAAATAATGTAGAATAAAAAAAGGATAGAATCAAAAGAAATAAGGTAGTAGGATGAGGTAAAATTAGTAAAAAGTAAAATAATTAGTAGAATTAGTTGAACAATAATATTATATACATAGTAACTATGGTCTTTTTTATACTGACTGTAATGGCTGGGTTGTCCCCTGGAAAATAAAAGTAACCTGATATTATAGGGACATTGTTATATGTGAGGACTGGTCCTCATAGCGGGAAAAAGTGCCGGTACTGTGTGTGAGTGTTGGTGTGTGTGTGTGTGTGTGTAATCCCCTCACAGACAGCTTTGTTGCCTGACTGATGGTGGAGTGCTCCATATGAAGGGCTAATGGAGGGGTGGTGCACAGGGGATTATCCTCCCACATTCACACCCCCCTAATCTGGGGTCAAGTGGTACAATCCATTTTATGCCACTATCGAAATGTCTCTTTAACGACAATACATTTACTCTGGGCCATTATCTCTCAGGAGAGAAGCAGTTAAGTTATATTAGACTTACTCACAAAAACACACACACACACACACACACACACACAAAGAGGAATATATCAGTCCTAACTCAGCTCTCAGTGCTGGATATGTTATCAGGTCTCACATTTTTTACAGTTCTTCTCAGGCCATTCCATCGCTGAAGAAAAATCTTGCTGGATAACAGATGAGTGTGAAACAACAAAATCATCACACTGCTACACCTGGGAAATTTCTCCCTCTCGCTTTCTCTTGCACACAGACAGACACACACCCTGGCTCTCTTCCACTGACTATCATAATTGCTAGATCTAAATAATACTGCACCTTGAGCAGTTGGTAGTGCAATGGTTGGTCTCGCAATTGGAGGAGGGTCGCCAGGTACTCATGAGCAAGGTACCATCCCCAACCACTGCTTCTAGGGGGGCTGATATCAGTTTATCAGT
Source organism: Distichodus sexfasciatus (assembly GCA_032718565.1). Classification (NCBI taxonomy): domain Eukaryota; kingdom Metazoa; phylum Chordata; class Actinopteri; order Characiformes; family Distichodontidae; genus Distichodus; species Distichodus sexfasciatus. Next base: position 394,395 of record JAVGVS010000305.1, on the reverse strand, counting down.
TATTTTTGAGACTATCAGGCTCACAAATAGTCACCGGTGAGACCCCAGTGCAATTCGAAATAAAAAACATGCTGCAAAGCAAAAAAAACATTAATCAAGCTTGTAACACAAAAGCAATGCAGTGGCTGAGACAAATTCAGAAAACACCGCATGCGCCACATTTTACACTGCACATTCATAGATAAATATAGAAAACACATGCAACTTGGAAACGCTGCAAAGACACAACACAATGTAAGCGTGCCACTGTACAATCAGTTCCACTGATGTCAAATCACTAAAAAGCAACTATAAATAAATGCTGATGCCTGATCAAGGTTTTCATTTGGGATAGATGATTAATGTGTCGATGTATCATTACACCTCTAGCAAATAATACTACAGCTTGAGCTTTTCTATAAAAACGTCCTGACAGTGCCACAGAAAACAGACAAATCCCTGTCTCTTATGAGATAATTAGAACCATACACACACACACCCTCCCAACCTGGCCAACGTTACAGCCAGCAGTGTGACCTTGTTCAACTTGATCTTACTGCCCAAAATGAGGCTCATAAAAGTGATCAATCTTAACAATTGCACTGTTACCGTTCATTGTTTAAAAACATATTTAAAAGCTTAAGGGAAGTAAATAAGTTAATACGTTGACTTGGACTCCCCATAGCTTTAACGGTTGCCAGATATGTCCCCACAGTTGGACGAGTAAACAAAAGAATTTTAAAACAAACCACACGCAGACGCACACACATACACACTCCCAGACTGAATCGATCGCAGATCCTCGCGCTTAAAAGCCCAGCGGTTCTGACCAATCAGCTGCCGTTTACGGGACGCCTCTTGGCCAGGCCTGACCCTCGTCTTACTCCCTCTCCTCCTCCTCCCCCTCAGCGTCTCCTTCATCCACCCCTCTTCTCCCGCTCTTTCTCTCCCCCTCCCCTTCTCCTTAAAATGTTTTAATTTGAAACGCTTAACCCAGTTAACAGAGCTTTTATCTGTCTCCAATTAGCAACTGATTCATGAAATATTGAGCGGGGCCTGTGAAGGATTAAATTTTAATGCGCGTTTGAGGCGGAGAGATGTACAACAACTTCCCCCAGAGCCATGCAGGGAGACAGGCTGCACTCACAAACGCTTACACTCGTTTTGCCCAGTGAGGGATGGAGAGAGAGAGAGAGAAAAAAATGCTTGGCTGAAGCGAGGCCTGACTTCAGTCTCAAGCTTTGCTGGCTTTTACTAAGCAGAGTTAGGCCTGAAAGTGTGGGACAGCTTTCACTTCTTTCTTTCCTTTCCTTTCTTCCAAGAAGTAAGTTAGTGATATTGCACAGGACCTTTCACATTAAACAAACAAAAAAAAACAGTCACTGATTTAAAATGTTTTAAGTTGTTGCTGGACAGAAACACTTTAAAAATCTAATTAAACACAATGTTAACACAAAGAAACTATTTAAAACACAACTTGGTAACAATGTCTTATTTTTTTTTACACTTTTTTTTTCACTGATAGTATATGTTGTATTTTATTACCTTTATTGCAATTACTTATAATGGCCTTGGTCTTATTCTTTGTAAAGTGTGTGACATATGTAACAGAACCAGAACCATGTTTTTGAGCCCAAAACTTACCTCAGAATGTTTAAAAACTGCTACTGCTGCATGTGTAACAGAACCAGAACCTTATTTCAGAGTCCAAACTTATTTTTGAAGGTTTAAAAATAATGGCCTTAGTCTTATTCTTGGTTTTAATCTTTGTGAAGTGTGTGACATATGTAACAAAACCAGAACCTTGTTTTAGAGACCAAACATACTTTAGAAGGTTTAAAACCTGCTACTGTTACATATGTAACAGGACCAGAACCTTGTATGGTAGGCCAAACTTACTTCAGAAGCCAGTAGCTTAGTTTAAAAACAATTTCTGTTGCATAGCCTGTGTTGTAACACAACCAGAACTTTGTGTTGGAGCCCAAACGTACTATAGAAGCCAGTTACTTAGTTTAAAAATAACTTCTTTCACATATGTGACCCGATCTGCCGTAATGAGTCGGAAGTCGGCATTCTATTTATTTAGATACGGGCCGATTATGTTGAAAAACACCACAAAAATAGCGAGTTTTCTTTTTTGGAGACCAGATAAATTTTGAAGACCTTTTCTTTCATATAAGACCAAAAAAGAAAAATCGATATTTTTGATGTTTGTCAACATAATCGGCCCGTATCTAAATAAATAGAACACAGACTTCCGACTCATTACGGCAGATCGGGTCACATATGTAAAAGAAGTTATTTTTAAACTAAGTAACTGGCTTCTATAGTACGTTTGGGCTCCAAAACAAAGTTCTGGTTGTGTTACATATGTAACATAGGCTATGTAACAGAAATTGTTTTATGTATTTCCTTTACTTTATTTCTAATAATTTCATTGCAATTACTTAAAATACCCTTAGAATTAAGTCTCCGCTACTTATTCCTTGCAAAAAAGGTGCACATTCACAGAATGCTGAATAGTCTGACAAACGGAACAAAAAGCACAGATTGTACTGGTTGTTTATACATAAGACTAAAATGAAAGCAGGCTACAGGGTTTGCTATCTCAGCTGGATACGAAAGGTGTGAAAATTGAGAAGGAAACAGGATGCAGAGCTAAGAAACCAAAATACAGCATGAACTCGCACTGCTCACTAGTCATATATACAGAGAGATTTGTTCAAAAGCTTAAGTTGAGTGATCAAACTCACAGAATGCAAAAAGAGGTTTTGGAGTTTGTGTTGTTGTGTGTGTGTGTGTGCATGACAAGGCTTCAAAGGCTGATGGGCCGTGAGCAAACATGTTGACCTTTTCAAAGACCCAAGCAACATCTCTCCTAGCGCGGCCCTCTTGCCTCCTTCACCGAATGCCCAGTCCGGAGGATATTCATCTCCGTCCCTCCTCTCCTCCCTTCCTCCTCCTCTCTCATTCCCTTTTCTCTTCCACTGCTTCGTTCCCGCTTTAGGTCTGCATTTGTCATGAAACCATACTGCCTTTTTAACGAGGTGGCCTTCACATTTCAGAATCTTTCCCCTCTATCTTGCATTGGAAACGAGGATCGAACATTGGTGACCAAACTTATGATTAAGCTTGTTTTGGAGCCAAACATATTTTTCCAAGTAAATAACAACCAGAATCAGAAGCTTGTTTTGGGGCATGAACTTACTTGAGAAGATTTGAAAACTGCTACTGTTAAATATGTAACAGAACCAGAAACAGGACCTTGTTTTGGAGCCCAAACCTACTTCAGACGTAAGTTACTTAGTTTAAAACTCATACAGTTACATATGTAACAGAACCAGAGCCAAAAGCTTGTTTTGAACCCCAATCTATGATTTGCAGAACAAGAAAGGTTAAAAGTAGTAGTAACAAGTAGTAAGTCACATAACATAGTAAGTAGCTTAAAAGTAACTTAGATTAAAAGTGTTACAGTATGAAACAGAATCAGAACCTTGTTTTGTGATCTAAACTTACTTTAGAAGTAAATACTTAGTTTAAAAACAGCTTGTGTTACATATGAAACAGAACAAGAACCAAAACCTTGTTTTGAACCCAAACTTACTTTGTAAGTAACTTAATTTTTAAAATGCTTGTGTTCCATGTTTTGCCTTCAGATTTTTTGTTTTTTAACTTTATCATTGTTTTAAGAATGCTTTTTTCCTGCAAAACCCTAACCATCACATAACAACCTTATTTAGCTCCACGTTCTGATGCAACTCCTACATCCCTACCTAAGTAGGTTAGCGGACTGCTTCTGCGTTTTGATTGATGCTCGGTGGCACCCATGTTTGTTGATGGAAATGCTCATTTCTAAGACTTTGTTTTCAGTGAGTGCATGTGCATGTGGAGTGAATTTTGTAAAAGCAGAAAGAAATAAGAACATGCACATCATAAAGTCTCTGAGGGGGGCCGAAAAACAAAGTACAACATGCACGCGACTCCTCACAAAGGGGTGGTCAGGCGTAAAGTGGCCCCAAACTCTTGCTCCAGTGGAGACTGGCACCAAGTCTCTCTTCTCGGCTTCACTGCTTTAATTCTGATGGCACTAACTCATGAACTGTCGCTGCAAGAGTCTTGATTGAATTGAGCTGCCATTAAAATGTTATGAGTGCATGTAAAGCTGTGCAATAAATCATACATATATCAAAAATCACATTTATTACATTAGTTGAAGTATAAAGTTTGAAGTAGCACTGCAAAATATTGGACAAAAGTAAAATTTCAGTATTTTTCCTGGTGATTCATAATACAATAAGAATAATTTTGACTTTCCATAATTTTGGAAAGAATCTTACAGTGCTTTAGGGAAGTAAAATAGGAAAAATAATTAAAAATTAATTTAGTCATTTTTGAAAGGGAACCATCTCAAGAACTTCTAGGGTTAGAAGTTCGAATACTTCAATCAGGGTAAAGGATTTTACATAAGAAAGATTTCTCTTGTTGATTAGACACGGAAAATGAAAAGCGAGTTTTAGTTTTGTATCAAGCAGCAAAAGGCGTCTTCTCATTTCTTTTGGGTTTGCAGGTTTACCTTTTTTAGTAACACAAACTAAACTCTTCATGTAAACTCTGTCACACACTCACTTTACCTCTCAACATAAATGCTAACTGAACTTTAAGATAAACAGATATATCATATAAACTCTGGTATATATTTTGTATAATATTTTAGGATACATTTGCTTACACAGTGTTACGAATGCACCAGGTTTAAAATTCACCACATGTTGTATAACTAAGTGGCATCTTAATACGTACTGTAGAACTAGACAATTAACCAAAAACATATTGAAACCAACATTTAGAACATCACACTTGATCGTCTTAGATTAATCATTTAGATTAAGGTTTTCCCAAATGTGCAGGTTTTTGAAATGTTCTTTTATATTTATTATATATATAATAAACGATCATTCATTCATATAATTCGATAATTCAGAACTTCATGTGTTTGTGGAAAAGTACAGAGTAATTGAATGAAGAATGAAACAATAGTTTATCAAAAAAATAATTGAATGAGCAGCATTCGTCCTAGAACTTTACCCAAGGAATCTTTAAAATCGGACTCAATGACGTTATATCAAAAATAGGTCTGTTGTATATTATGAAGATGGAAAATTTGAGGTTTTTTAATTGTTGTATTATAATTTGTATAATAACGCTGACTGTAACTATTGCGCATGCGCACATCGCGATAACGAGGCTGAGTCCATATATTGTGCAGCTTTAGTCGATGTGGTCAGTGTTCATTTTACATTTGTTTTTCGAGGCCCAAATGAAGATAAACTGTAGATTAATCCTCAGAATGATGGTATTTATTAACTGTAATAATTAAAGAGAGTGATCCACGTGTTGTCCCACTGAAATTGACTAAATGAGAAGTGGCCAGATTTTTGGGAGCGCAAACCTCACTAACGTGCTAACAGATTCTCCCCTCGAAACATCCCCAAGCTGCGTGGAACAAGCACCTACCTTCTGTTGAGGGAATTCCAGTAGATGGGTTCCATGTTGGCAGCTGTGACACTTAAACATTCCAAGAGGAGAAGGAGCAGAAAAACCAGAACATGAACCCAGTTCAAGAGAGCCATTGATGCCCAGACTCCCATCTCACTCCTGAGGGAGAAAGAAGCCAAATGAAACGCGAAAAAAGACAAAAAAGAGACTTTTTTGAGGAGTTGAGGAGAAGCTTCAGAGACTGAAGAAAACGCCGTTACTTCTACATCCACAAAAATACAAACCTAACAATATGAATTCGACTCCTAAAAACTCTTTTGTTCCACAGGCGACGTTGCACTTCACGTTCTTAATTGTTGCCGCTGTCAGTTGTCAAAAAAAAAAAAACCAAACCCGGACGATATTCCCAAAACAGACTGGGATTTAAATCGGTGTTCTGATCCAATTCCATAAACAAGAGTACATCCTAATATAAGTGGGTTAGTGGATTCAGGTCCCAGGTCCGGATTGATGCTCAACAGCACCGATTCTTTTTTTAATTATTATTACTATTATTTTAAATGAATAAATCCCACTACAAACTACAGCAGTGTTTCCCGAGCCGGGAAAAAAAAATCCCTATTCTTTATATTGGGGAAGAAAAAAAAATCCCGATCGGATCAAGTCGGGATTTTTTCCAACCATCAGGTTCTTGATAGGTGAAGTTGTGCCACTTTTTCTGTTTTAGTGGCTTAGTCGCATCAGATAAACGTCCATAAATCGTTCTCCCCGCATCGTTTCTGTACAGATTCGGGATTCAAACTCATCCCGTGTAATTCCCAATAGAAAATAAGACTGATAAATAGGGAGAAAAAGGTCCGATCGTCAATGAAAATGGAAGTCTGAAGAAGGTTAAAAGGATGGAGTGGAATGATGTGGATCAGGATCCATGGAAGTCCGGTCCTGTCGCGTAGTCTCCCATTTGGAAAAAATCTGGAATTCCAGCCGGTGGCGGCGCTTAACGGAGCGCGTTTGGCTTTGAGGAGGTGTGTGTATGTGTGTGTGTTGGGGGGGTCAAATCTCAACCCAGGTTATGACCATGAACAGTAACAATCTATCCACGGGTCCTCGAAGATAATTCGAGACTAAAAAGCACCACCTGTTATAACCCCACTTCATCTCATCTGATGCTTGCAAGGTCTTTCCACACTTAAAAATGAATTCTCAAAATAAGTTTGGGTAGTTATAATGTGTTAAAAAAATATGGCAAGGGAGGGACACTTTGCACTATGTCAGCATTTAGATTGGGGGCGGCGTGGGGGTGGATGTATGGAGCTGCCCTTCCCCTTCATTTTTGATAACGCATCTTAATGCTGTGCTTTAACAGCACAGGAGGAAACACCTTGTAAAACTGCATCTGCATTGCTGAGATAAACTGCTGCACTTCAACGCGCAAAAATTAACGTCCTTCACTCAGAACTTACAGCTCCGACGCCCCCCGGTGGACGAAGCGGCGAACTACAAGCAAAAAGGACGTTGCGGAAGAACGTTATTACAAAATATAATACGTTTAAAAAGTTACGAAATCTTTATGAATTGTACGGATACTAACCCAAAATCTTTAGTTTTTCTGGTTGTTAGAAAAATGTGACAGGAAAACTGAACATAAAATGCAGATGTAAGCAAGTTAATGACTAAAATTGCTAAAAAAGAGAGAGAAACTTAGAAATTCCTCCAATTAATTAGCAACAGAAACTAAATTCAGTTTTAGTACTGCATTTAACAACATTTATGTAACGCAAAAAGACAAAATAAAGTGGAGCGGAGAGGCAAAAAAGATGTCAACGACGTGCTAATTAATTTCCTGCAGTACTTAAAAGTCTGATCTGTACCGATGTATATTGAAGTTAATCTAGACTTTTTAAAATTTATTTATAATAATTGGTTCATTAACCAGAGTTCATAATCACTTGGTAATGTACACAAAAACAAGAAATAAGTCATAAAATACGCTTTAAAAAGGGAATTAAAAGTCTCGGTAGTGTACTGAAGTATGGTGAAGCTGTTTCAAATATAAAATGCCAAAATAAACAACCAAAACTACGCTGAGATGTTTCTCTAAAACATGAGAACATAATGCATCATGACATGAAGACCAAGAAACAAGGCTGAATGACGTGCAAATTACATTCTTACAATAGTCAAATGACGCCAATGTATTTTCTTAAAAACAAACAAATTAACCTAGGAATTCTAAAAACTATCTGACTACGTCTCCAGCATTAGATAACGCAGAAACCATTGCGTTTTGGCTCAAAATAAGTAGCATATTGACGACAGGCAAACTAGACTTTTGAAAATAGTTCATGTTTTTCGGGATTTGAACAGCCATATAATAAGTTATATATTAAATCACAAAGCTAGAAATTCCTCTATTTGGCCAATATACGGATAAAACCGTTGGTAAAATATATTTTCAGGTTCAATTCTGATCAAATCAATATTAACGCTGCATATGGGGAAATGAAGCGGGCTGATAAAGCAAAACACGAAGCTCCTAATGACATGCAAATTAGATTCTTGCTTTTTCCACTCGGCGAAGTCGAGTTTTTCAGTAATCACTACAAGCCTGGAGGGCAAGAGACAGAACTACATTATCAAACTGGTGAGTTTGGGCTTATAGTAATAATAAAAATAATAACAAGAACATCCAAACGATGCCACGGTGAAGGTCATGAAGCAGGGAGGGTCAGAAGGCCTTGAGGGAGGGAAGACAAGAGCGGATGATGGATGTAGCTTCAGGGGAGGTATTTTCTAGCAGGAGACAAATGTGTCTCGAACGAGTGTGTTATCGCTTTGGCGCGGATCAAGTCACACTCCAACAACACTTCAGTCGGACTTCTTAGTGATGGACGAGGGTGAGATTTCACGTCTGCCAAGAGCGAATGTCAAGGTTGGCAACAAAGTTTTGATCCGTCAATCCTTCTGACTAAAACGTGAGGGTCAGATTCATCCCGACTCCAAAACAGCAACGAGTAAAGCAGTAAAATGCAACAACATTTAAAACCTTTATTTTCAATTGAACATTTTGATCTTTTCCAGAAAAAAAAGAAAGAAAGAAAAACAGCCACACTACTTTTCTCCCGTCTCGAGAGGGCAAAACAAAAGCCTATTCTGATTTCGTGTTAACTGCTAAACGCAACTCTTGCAAATGCAAAAAGTACATCAGGAGTCATCAGTCAGTTGTTGTGGGAAATAAAAAAAAAAAAATATCGTGATTATTCACTTTGAACGCAAAACAAACGGCTCCGGAAGTGGAAATCCCACTTAACGATTTAGAACCAGCATTGTTTTTAAGTTTTGAAATGAGATCCAGGCGAATTTGGGGGAGAAAAATATCCAGGATGCTTTGTTTTAAGGCTTGGAAAATAAATGGATGGAAGAGGAGGGGGAGAACTAGAAGTTAGCAAAAAACAAACAAACAAACAAAAACAAGCAAGCAGGAAATGTCCATTTACAGTATTTACACAATCTCTCCAAATGGGGTGGGGGGAGACAAGACTTTCTGAGGGTCTTCACTCCTTCGTACGGTCCAGAAGACTGGGAAAGAGAGTTAGGGTAAAGATGGGAGGAATCGGAAAGAGGGAGGGAGGGGGAAGAGGCAAAGTCAGCAAGAGTGGCGGGAACTTTGTCCTCGGACTTTGTCTCGCTGGAGGAAGGTGGACGACGTCCACGTCCTAACTTCCGGCTTCAGCTTTTACAGCGTTTGGCCAGAAGGTGGCTTTATACTGGAGCCTTTATCGATGATCGTAGGCCTCGTCTGTTTGGAGATAAAAGACAAACAAAACAAAGACAAGAGAAGGTCAGGATCAGGATCAAAAAGAGCACCTTTTAAAATTCTCCAATGTTTTTGTTTGAACATCTCACCCGTCCTTCCCACCGCAATCCCAAGTCTTGATAATCCATAATGGGTCTCAAAGGTAGCCATTCTTTCACCGGACTCGTCCTGCTCTTCGCTCAACTTAGAACGAGTCCCCGAAAAACGTTTCCTGTCAAGATTCCATCCTGGTTTCGCAAGTTCTTTTTTTCGTCAAACATTCACACGCCCCTCGTTTGGAATGGTGTAGAATCCTTCATTTGACGTAATACTCAAGTTTTTGTTTTTTTCGTAAAATAAGGAGCTATCAAGCGGGTTTGAAGAAAGAAAAAGTAATCGAGGGCGTTTCTCCATCCCAGACTTTCGCGTTCGCTCCTTCGTCCTTAAATCCTTGCTCGGAAAGTTTTGTCTTTTGCATATAATCCAGAAATCCAGAGCGGGGAGACGAAAGTAGATTCTAAGCAGGGGTCGCGCCCTCTAGCTCAAGTACCTCAAAATCGTTTCTAGGCCTCCAATCTTCAGAGTCTAGCGCTCTTTAAGCGAAGATGAGGATTTGAATTTCAGCAAGCCATTAATAAAAAATAGAAAACATCTTTGATTTTTTTTTTTTTTTTTTAAGTGAGGTGGGGGGGGAAATGAAGTCTACTGCTACATGGTGCAGGTCCTCGGCTCTAATCAGCCAGGATGAACAAAGAGCCGCTGCTGTGAAGTTCTGGAAGATCAGCGGCAAGGATGCGTCCCGTTTGTAGCGTTTCTTCCCCTCTTTGCGCACTTCGGAGGGGACAAGCCGAAGCTATTTTGCTTTTGTTTAGGAATACATTCATATTCGCGATACACTTCCCAAGGAGCGCGGAACACCACTGGAACACACGAATAAAACGTTCTGACATTTTTTAAAAAATAAACAAAAACGTAGCAGCCTCAAAAGTGCTTCGGAAACACAGAAGTCCAAATACTTTTGCTTGTGACGAGGTTTTAAAAAATAAATCCATCGGGTTTTTTTTTCCTTTCACATACAAACAGCAATATGAAGTAACATTAGTCACTCTGGCCTAACTCCACACACACACACACACAGTCAGATGGAGACGGATCACAGCAACATGGCAACTGACTGACCAAGCACACACTCACAAGGCAATTAAGTTCACATCTGGTCCTCCCCAATTTTGGACCCAGGGGTTGAGACAATGTTCCGTATGGAGGGTGAAGGGAGGCAGTAATGCAGTTACACAGTTTTATGGTGTTCGAGAACCTACACACACCCTCCCAAACCCACCCACCAACACACAAACACATACACATACACACACACACACACACACACACACTCTCCAAGGGGCTGCATGGCGCCCCCAAAAACTGGGGCAAAAAAACCCTTACAGCACCACAGACAGGACGAATCCACGAGAACCGCTGTCTCTATAGTGTGTTGCAAAAGTTCCGTCTGTTGTCTCATTAAGAAACTATTTACAAGCGAGCACACACACACACACACACACTTACTTTCATCCCTAACACACACTTTAGTATACATGCTCAATCGAGTAAAAAAAGGGTTTGGATTCACCAAAATAAAACATGGCAACATCTTTTCTACATGTGGTAAGAAAACTTTGTGCAGACGTCTTCTCGTCAAACGCGCACTCGCACCCTCAAGCACTTTTTTTCTCCTTTTCTTTTTCTTAAACAAGTGCAAATCTTCAAGTTTTTTTTTCTTTCAAAATTCGGATTTTTTTTTTTATAGCTTTACATTTTCTTAAGAAGAAAAATATCATACAACAGTGTTTTGTCTTTCAAGAGGGATTCCCTCGCGCGCTCTCTTTTAAAGCGGGACAAACCCTCTCGCGTTCCGGACCTCACTCGCGTACGACTACTCGACACATAATATATGCAACGATATATTCACACGTTTTTGCATCGTTAAAAAAAGAGAAGAAAACAAAATGAAACTCCATTTCAAATATTGAAACTCTGGTAATAAAGTGCAATAGCTTAGTTTAAGGTGCTTTTTAGTGAAAGAAAAGAGGGGTGAGAGAGCTGCCGCCTCTTCATCACCGCGCTTCCCTCGACTCGCTCTCCTTCGTCGTCTTCTCACTCTCTCTCTGGGACGCAGAGTGAAGAGAGAGACGTTGAGAAAGACGAGGGAGGGAGAAAGGGAGGGAGGGAGAGAGGGAGGAAGAAAGGGTGTGTCCCTCCATCCCTACTTCCCTTGCTCCCTGAGCAGTGCACATTCATCTGCTAGAATCCAGGGTTAAGGCCTCGGGGTAAAGACTCAAGTAGCTGGTGTGGGATCAGTAATCCTCCACCGTCTCCATATCGCCCAGCAGCATCCGATCGCCCGAGCCCAGGTACGAGTAGCCTGCGGGGATGGAGGAGAGGAAAAAGGGGCAAAGAGGTTGATTTTTTTACAAATAAAAAAGGTCAAGAAAACCTCCACTAATCCGACAAAGTTTAAACGAAGTCAAAGCTGGTGAAGACAACTATTCTTGACTGTGTTAGAAATGTCAGCTATGGTGTTATTTTTGTGCCAAAATTCTGAGCATGCAGTGGAACTTTGGCAAACAAAGTATCTCATCTTCATGCGCTCAACACTGTCTTCCTCATTTATCGGCATCGGCAGACAGAAGCACGAAAAATATCATCAAAAGTCGGTTTCCCAAGACCGTGACTTATTTTTAGTACCATCACGGACAAAAGCGTCAGACTTTACTTTGACCACACGATGTCACAAGTGAAAACAGCTAAATGTGTATCGGTACAGGAAAAATAATCATATCAGTGTCCGTCACTTGAAATGAGGTTCAAATATCTTGTTTTCCCAAGAAAACAACTTTCGTTATGTCGAGATCACAAGAAAAACAGGTCGTGATCGGATAAGAAGAAAAATAACGTTGACGCGTATGCTTTATCGAATCCTGCCGCTTGTCCTGAGAGACACACACACACAGCTCACCAAGGATGCTGGGGTCAGAGTGCAGCATCATACTCGGCTTCTTCTTCATTTTCACCCCCTGGCTGTCGTACACGCTGCTGCTTTTGCTCACTTGGCCCGGCTGAAACATGGACTGCAAAAACAGCACCTTTAAGTTCAACTTTAAATGCCACATTTAACTTGAAACATCTTGGCTTATTTGAAAGGGTTGGAGAGAAAAAAAAAAGCGGTGGATTTAGAAAACACTGTCATTTTGATCCATAAAATTAACAAGAGGCAGCACCCACCTGCAAGGGAAAATTCAGGCCAGCAACCTCTTTTGACAGCTGTGGGTGGAGGGAGAGAGAGAGAGAGAGAGAGAGAGAAAAAAAACATGAGATACAGTTACACACACACACAAAACACCATCCCAAACCATCTGTTCTGCTGCAGATCTACCGCGCTGAGAGTATTACTAGTACAACTATCGAGAGGGTCCGTGATTCACCATCGCTTTTTTAAAACGGTCCCAATAGAGTGAACGGACGCGACTCTGTCTCTACGCGGCTCTAACATTTCTAATGCAGCGAGTCAAACAAGAATGTGATGGCGGAGTGGGGAGCGAGAGCGTGAAGGTGGAGTGGGGCGCGAAGAGAGTCGAGCAAGAGCGTGGAGCATGAAGGCAGAGTCGTGCGCGAGCGTGGAGGGAGAGTCAAGTAGAGCACGTAAAAACGAGACATTTTGCTTGCCAAAGTTCCACTGCGGCACAAAAATGAAGCCACGGAAAAGTAGCCGCGTCGTGATTTAGAAATGAGACGGATGGATGAGATCAAGGTCAAGATCACAATTTTACCACGATTAATCATTGCGTACGTTTACGACCCTAATGTACGTGTACTTTTACTACTTTATCCTGCTTTTATAAATGTGACCCCTGGACCGTGAAAATGCTCTTAAACACATTTTTAGGCCAAACTGTTCCTTCTAATTAGGCCATGATCGATCGCTGAGCCCTGCGCCGAGACTGCGCTGAGATATCCCTCGTCCTCACCTGCTGCTGCAGTCTCTGGTGGTTGGCTTTCTGCTTGGCACGGCGCTCCAGGAACTGCTTGGCGAACTCTTTGGCTTCGACAGTGTCGCCCAGGTACGAGCGGATGAAGTCGTGCACCTCGTACGGCGACTCCACGTCCTTCAGGTAGGCCACGATGGTGGCCACTGCGCCGGGAAACCAAGTTGGCGTGAGTGCGTTTATCCATGAAACGTTAAGGAAAAGTGCCAAAGTGCCAGTGTGTGTTTGAGGGGTGGCTCTTACCGTCGAACGAGGAGGAGGAGTTGTTGGTGGAGGTGTTGAGAGCGTGCAGCATTTGCTCGCACCATGTGGTGAAGCCGTCCTGAGGCTTCATCCCCTGCAGCAGCTTCAGCAGACGCTCCTCTTCCTCTGTCCGCTTCCTCCGGTTCAGCATGTACTGCTCGCTGCGGATGACAGATTTAGTCAGGAGTATTGTGACAATAAACCTACACAGACATGTGTCGTGCCGCCCTGTGTTTGTGTGTGTGTGTGTGTGTGTGTGTGTATACATATATACTGTACCTGTGTGAGGAGTTATTGGGGATGTTTTTCAAGCCCATGCTGCGGTGGTTGGTCTGGTTCTTCAGCGCCTCCTCCCACATGCCCATTCCACCAGAGTTGACGTTTCCCAGTTTGCCCTCCATACTCGCTCCCGTCCACATTCCCATCGAGCCTTCGCCCCACTGCCCCATGGCCAGCTAAGGACAGAAATTAGACAAATGACTATTTAACCATTGCAGCTAACCATTACTTTGCGTCTCAATTAGTGAGAAGCAGAAGTGAGAGGAGCGTCGTTTGCGTCTTTGCACTCCGTCGTTCCACGCAACCGGATTGTGCGGTAAATGTTGACGGCGTGACCGTAACTTCTATGTGGCGACGTTTCAAAACCGGCGTAGTCTGGACGAAATTCACTTCCGTAATGTTAAAAAAGTCGGGGGTAGTGTAAAGGCTAGGGAGTTGGTCATGCGATCGGAGGGTCGCCGGTTCAAGTTGCAGCCGTAAAAAAAAAAAAAAAAAGTATTCCGTTAACACTAAGGATTCGAACGATTATCGGCCGGCCTGATTATCGGGGGCCGGTATTAGGCGTTTTGCCAATTATCGGTATCGGCGTCGCTGATATTAAGGTGATGCAAGGTGCGCTACTATGGCTCCACTGCCGTCTCTATGTGCCATTCGCTCCTGACTCGCTGCTTTATTTAATGTCCCCCCCACATCAGGCTCTGATCGGCTATACGTCACACGAGTAGTAGCCAATCAACGCTTAAGTCTTGTTGTCACTCACACCACACTCACACACGAGCACAGCGTGCAGCTCCGATGAGACAACGACAGAAGAGAGTTTCAGCTGAGCTTGGCGTTTGTCAAATTTCTGGACAGACTTCCTTATTTTTTCTTTGCATATCGGTTCTCGGCCCCGTTACCGAGCGATAATCGGTATTGATATCGTCCCTGAATGTTGGTCGACTGCCAGTTAACACACATCAAACGCTTCAAGAGCATGACAGCAAGTGTGTATGTCGTACCCTCTGCTGTTGCTGAGCTCTCTGCTGCTGCTGCTGTTTGAGGAGTCTCTCAGCTTCCAGCTCCAGCAGGCCCAGGTTCTTGGCTTGACTCTTGCCCAGAGAGAGCGCCCCAGCCTGGGCCGAGCTCCAGCTCCCGCTCCCGCTCCCCTGCACCGCGTGGGGCTGCTGGAGCAGCTTCATAATCAGCTCCTGCTGCTGACGGCACTGCAACACAAACACACACATAGAGAAACTAGAGGCTTTCGTCTAAAATGGGATTTTCCTCCCCGAGCCAATCCCGCATAAATATCTCCAAAGTTACAGGCTCTGGACTGGGGGTTAAAAAGGCAATTTGCATTTTTGTGGGTAGAGCTTTTCCAAATTGATGACGGCATGAAAGTTCATGTTTTTTCCAATACAAACTGTTTTGACACTGAAAATCAACGAAGAGCGACAGCGTCGTGGGCTACAACCCAGATTTGTCCAGATGTTCAGGTTTTCGTTAAGCATCCTGCTCAGGGACTCAATACTGATTTTGCTGGAGGTGTTAGGCCTGGAATATACTTGCCGTTAACTACGTACGTACAGAGTTCTTTGCGTCGGTTTTCGTGCACGTACTCAAAAATGAACGGAACGTACACGGAGATGCAATACCTGCGTAATTTATAGGGGGCAGTGTTGCGAGACGTGTTTGTTTGGAATAACAGATGACGATCTGATTAAGATGCAGGTATTCATTCATTTATTAGGTTTGCGGCCTCGACACCGACTCCTGGTGGTAAGAAGTAGAGATGTAGCCGATCCGATATGTGGATCGGTATCGGTCCGATAACCCGCTCAAACGGCTGGATCGGGTATCGGCGGCATTGGGCCGTTCTATGGAGCCGATCTGTAAATGCGTGTAGACTCAATTCGTTTTGCATGAGACGTGGCACTGCGGTAAAGTAGAGCTGAAACGATTGTTCCAATAACTCGAATAATTTCATTACAAAAATGGTCGAAGCAATTTTTCTAGAATCGACGCTTCATTTAATTCATTTTACTCGCTAGAGCAGCTCCGCTTGTGTTTCACACGGACGCTTAAGTGACCCACGACGTTTTCAGTGGCGTGATCAAGACGAGACCTGATCCCTCTGCATTTTTTAAACGCGCGCGCTGTTTTAATGCGCGCGTTACTCGCAAAAACGCTCCAGTTCTACTCACAATTCTGCCGTTTATTTAGATTTTCCATCGTTTATTCTGGAACGCGCACCCAACGCATCATTGTGACGCAGCTCCGGGGCACCCAGAGGATCGTGGGAAATGTAGTTCTCTGCAAAAGCAGCTCATTTTATAGGTTCAAAATGACAAACTCCGGTATTTCATTTTCAATTGATCTTTTTTTCCTCGATTTTATAATGTTATAGTGTAATCAATAAGAAGAAGTATTTATATGTCTAAACGAACAATTTTTGAGAAAAAATAATTTAGCATATACATGGGTGTGTGTAAATATTACGATGTTTTAGTAGGAAAACAGGATTTAAATCAAGCATTTCCTTAAGCATAACAATCTCAGTCATGTATTCAGACATTTCAAAGCATTATTTTGTGTAAAAAAAGACTGTGACTGTATCGGAATCGGCAGATATCCAAATTTACAATATCGGTATCGGACATAAAAAAGCCACGTATATCCAATATCCGAGCCACGTATCCGATCGATCCGCTGTTCACTTTTAAAACCATACAATCCCCCCAAAAACCTCTCTACCATCACTTATACGATTCAGAACTGCTTTATACCGTCATGAAACAGCATTTAAACCTCAAAGTATGCAAGCAACCCAAAAGCGCCACAATATCAGATGGTTCATGGTGCCGCTACCCAATAAATAAAACACAAACTGGACTTTTGGGGGCCGTTAAAGTCCAGTTTACGGGACCGTTAAACCCGTCCTGCTTTGGAATGTGGAGTTGAACTTGCCGCAGTGCCGGAATAACGGTGAGTGCCTTTAATCCACGCTCCCCTCCACCTTATAACAGGCTGTAACCGTCGTAAATGGAGGAGAGACGGCGGGTGCAGTGCTGCTCTCACCTGCTTGCGTCGGAACAATTCCTCTTCCTCTCTCCTCTTCTCCTCTCGTCGCTTCCGCTCCTCTTCCTCCCTCTTCGCCCTGAGTTCGGCTTCACGCCTCTCCTGGAGCTGTCACACACACACACACACACACCTTCCATGTAAGTACGGCGTGCCAGATTCCAGACGAATAAACGTGCAAGTCTTTAAATGAATCGCTTCACACGTGGAGGTGATGCGCGATACGGGAATTGCTGGCTGACGCCGATACCAATAAACGTGGAGGGCTTAGTCGAGCACGAGCGCTGGCGCAGTTGAGTGCGTAAAGCAATTTTGCTCGATAAAATTCCACTGCACACTCTGAATCTCGGCACAAAAATAACGCCATAGTTCTGACATTTCTAACACAGCGGCAAGTCAAGTGAGGGTGAAAGCAGAGCGGAGCGTGGGCGGAGCATTTCCTGCGTAGTGCACTACATTTTAAGAAAGTCACTTCCTGTCCTATGTGGTGTACCAAGTCAAATAGGGCGCGTGTGACACTATGTGCACTACCTAGTGCGTAGAGAGCCGTTAAGCTACAACAAATCTAAGCATGCTTATGTCTGCTGATGATTAAAACCACAACTTATGAGTTACTACATTACACACACAACTAGGGGCGGGCGATATATCGAATACACTCGACGTATCCCGGCTTGTTCCACGTGCGATGTAGTAAACGACTATATCGTGACCATCGAGTATAAATCCTAACGTTATTGTTAAACGGACAGCATATACTTCGCTTTCGCGTTCTGCTTTTCCGCCCCGTCCAAGCAGACAGCTCGCTCCCCCGCCCATCCAGAAAACTCCAAGCGCATGCGCGTTTTGTACCGCTTTCGCGTTTCGCTTCTATGCTCGCTCCCGCTACGACGTCACATCGATGCCAAAACTAGAGTGCGCAAAATGGCTTGCCGCAAAAATTTCGCGGGTGCAAATGTGAAACTCGAGAGCAAAAAATGAAGAATTGAGCGCGCGGTTGTGATCATATTGCGCGCAAACTGTATTTTTCCTCTCTCGAATGTCTTATTTCTTCTCGACGTGTTAAAACGTCCTCGCGCGCAAAGCAGATTACCGACGAGCGGCTTTTTTTGGGGGGTTTTGGCAGTTTGGGGGCGGGGTTTTGGCAGTTTCTGCCTGCGAATTCTATTGGCCGATGGCTGCTGGTTTTGTGATTGACTGCACGCTACAGAAAGTTTCTACAGAAAAACCAAATATGACGGAGGAAGAGAAACGGCGGCAGGTAGGTTAAACGCAAGTTATAGTTTATCGACCTTATAATAATAATTTAATAGTTAGGTCTTACGCGTTTAATAAGCACGCAACCAATGGCTCCCCTTGCCCACTTGTCTGTCCCCAATATAAAGTATAAAGTAAAATAAAAGCATTTACTATGTTAAACTTTGGCTAAATGTATTATATTGGTGTCATTTTATGCAATATAGGGCCGAATTTCTCATTTACACAGTGATTTAGAGGAAATTTCAAGGTATTGAGATATATATATATCGTGTATCATGATATAGCTTAAAAATATCGCGATATTATTTTTACGCCATGTCGCCCAGCCCTACACACAACTACAAACAGCCGATTCATAGTAAACTCGGTTTTCTTCAAAAGAAAACGTTAGAAAAAGTCTTTTGGGGGGAGGGAAATATTAATAAAATTAATACGTGTGAATGTGCTGAAATGAGGAAGGCAAGTCTAAAGCAGCACTTACTTTCTGCAGCTGCTCTAAAGTTGGACCCTGAGATGAATTGCTCATGGTTAAGTCCCACAGCCCGGACTCGGCACCTTCAACGCAGAAAGAAACGACTCATAATTGAATATTTTGAACTACTGTTGGAATGTTCGGTGGATGAAGAAGCAGAAATGACTACCCGACGGCTGCGAGGATGAGGTATGCATGTCCCACATGGGGCTGGCTTCTGGCACAGACACGGACCGGTTGATGGGAGGGATCATTCCCGTCTCGCTGCACCTAAAACACACAGGTGCGCACACAACGCAGCACATGAGGTGTTAAGAGACAGGCCGGAGGTGTGTGTTGTGTACAAATGGGAGGGGGGAGGGGAGGGCGAGGGTGCTGGAAAGCTGTGATACCTGTTGAGGTGTTGGAATCTGAGTTGCTGGTAAAGTACGGCGGTGGCAGCCTGCTCCAGCTGCTTCTTCAGCATCTCCTGGTCCATGTTGCCCTGTTACACACATATTGGCAAGTTACTCTAATGCAGTGCAACTAATTTCATCCGACACCGAGCCTGTCAGCTGAAATAGTTTGATAACGCTCTCCAAATGTGACCCTCCACGGCAAAACCAGTCGCTTGTCGCAAATTTTCACAATTTAGTTATGATGTCATGAAAGGGCATAAATCAAGCTTCAAAAGATACCTATAATCGAATGAATTGGGCGACATATGACTGAGAGATCAACATTCAAAGGAGTCGGGTTTCTCCTGTCACGCCAAGTGAGAAACGGAGAAATCTGCCTTTGAAGTTGACTATCGACGTAGCACTCACAGACGCTCGGTGCGGTCGCAGCTACGTTTGCATTTACGGTAGCCTACGCTGCATTCACAGCCACACGGATAGCCTACCTGCGTTAGGTTAACTGAACTCGGGAGACGAAGACGGATTGCGGAGAAATATCTTCACGCTAGTCAACCAGTGGATTTACCGTAAATATTGAAGTAGAGCGGTCAAAACAGAAACTTTGAACATTCTGCTGGAATTGAATTCCTCACCTCAAGAAAGTCACGTTTTTAGGATGAAAAGCGTAAGTTTTTCAGCAAAATTTATTCCCAACAGTACAGTATAGACCTTCCACTGTTTCAAAACACTAAAAACCAAAAATCCCAAATTTTACCCCACGCAACATAAAGGCTCGTTTTTCCCGGAAGCCTCCGTTGCGACAAGCGACTGGTTTTGCCGTGGAGGGTCACAAATTACGCACACTAGGGCCAAGATCTCATATCCCAACATGTCATTTCATATTCCGACAACGATGTACCGTATATCACAATATAGTACATTTTCTGTAAATTCAGTGGAATTTGTACAAGCAGAATCTTGGGTCAGTGTGCGTTCAACTCGCAACACTCCCCGCGTGCTCATACGGAACGCCAAAGGTGCCACAGTTCGGCTACTTTTCTTACGCAATGGACAGTAAAACTTACTCAAACACCATTTACTTGATATTTTCAGTGTTTCTTCCAGGACGCGCGTCCATCGCGTTATTGTGACACGGCTCCGAGCTGCATGGGGGATTGTGGGAAATGAAGTTCTTTCCCAGAGAGGCCAAAATTGAAATGTTTTTTTCCCCCATTCTATAATGTCAGAGCAGTGGTCCCCAATTATCTTTCCCTGAGGGCCAAATTATGTCAGGAAAGTCAGGCTGAGGGCCAACAAATCCATGTCACATAACGGAAGAATAAATGGGCAGTGAACAAACGTGAACAGTTATTAATAAATTATTAATAGATGGTATTTATTATTTGTTTTAGCTTTGTATAGTATAAAAGTGCTGAAATTTAAACGTGCGATTTACCAGCAGGGGAGGGGGCGAGGGTCCCGGCGAGAAAGGCACACGTCCCCACATCTTAATCACGTCCCCCAGCGGCTGGAATCCTTCATCGCAGCCTCTCTTGACCAGTAGGGACATGGTGAAGTAACCGGCCTGGAACCACTCGCACATCTCCAGCGGCGTGAACGGCCCTGCGGGAGGACAGATGCGGAACTCAGCGATAAGGTTAAAAAAAGGGGAGGGGGCGAGATAGAAACCAAATGAAAGTGTGTGTGCGTGAGGATGTCTATATACCTTGGATCTCTCCTTGAGGGTCCTTGTAGAACCACTTCATGGCCGACTCGTGCTTCAGCGGTAAAGCGCTGGCCGAGTGCGAGATGGTGAGCGCGTGGGAGTGTGCGTGTGTGTTGGGGTGCGTGTGGGGATGTGCGGCGGCGGCGGCGGCAGCGGTAGCGGCTGCGACGACGTGGCTCTCCTGGAGCGCTTGTGTGAAACACTCCTCTTCCAGAGAGGTGTCCTGGAGAGAGGCCACCATCTTCTCTGCCTCCTGGAACACACACACACACACACACGCACCATGGGAGGGGGGCTTAAGAACACATTCAGCTTTATTCTGAACAAAAACATTAGCTGCAGGAGAAATTCTAGCCATTTTTATAAACAGCCCCTGCATATTCAGAAGCCCAAAAACGCTAAAGAAATTCCATGTTCCGCGACTTCAATAGTCGACGGACGTTTTGTTGTTGCCGAGTCTCTACGAAACCTAAAAAGTCCGCGTTTAGTGGAAGTACCGACCTGCTGCAGGTGCTTCATGCCGTCCTCCTCCTCGGTGTCTCCCCCTGGCGGTGGAAGATCAGCAGCGCCGCTGGGAGGAAGCGACGCCGCACCGGCGGTGGAGCCCTTACTCGGCAGAACGCTGCCACCTGCTGGAGCTGCTTCTGAAAATGAGGACGAGAAGTTTTCTTTTCAGCAACTATCAAGCCTGAGACTCTCTTTGATTTCGGTGATGACCAAATAAAAAAAGAAGGCGTCCGACTACGGGCTACGTTTAATTTGGTCCCTAACGGCCGTCATGCTTTTAACGCTGGTCTGACAAAATGAGCCAAGTACCTTCACTAGGCTGGAGGCTGGGCTTTGGTGGTAAAGTGACGGAGGGCAGAGCCGACTCCAGCTCGGAGGAGTGGGTCGGCGCAGGAGAGACGGAAGATATCTTAACGTCTCTTACGTCACACGTTAAAGAAGGCTCACCCTCTTCTAAATCCACAGAAAGAACCAGGGGTGAGACGAGTAAAAATCGATAATGACTGGAAAAATAAATCGAAAATCCATTACGAGTGAGAAATAATGCCTCTCACCTTTCTCCCCAGAGCTGTCCTTCCTCTCCA
This sequence comes from Distichodus sexfasciatus, assembly GCA_032718565.1. Classification (NCBI taxonomy): domain Eukaryota; kingdom Metazoa; phylum Chordata; class Actinopteri; order Characiformes; family Distichodontidae; genus Distichodus; species Distichodus sexfasciatus. The sequence continues at coordinate 372,576 of JAVGVS010000305.1, read as the reverse complement.
CCTCGTCGTCCTCCTCGTCCTCCTCCTCCAGCGCTTCAAACTCCAGCTCCTGGTCTTCGAGAATCGCGTCCCTCGAGTTCTTCTATGTGTGTTTTTTTTTTTTTTTTTAAAACACAACCTTAGCAAACAGGCAAAAAAAAGTTTCTCTGTAGTCTTCCAAAATCACAAACGTCTCGACCCACCTTGACGCACATGAACGCCCCGGACGAGTCGAAGGTGCCCATCTCGCCGTCCTCCTCGTCGGTGCACCACTCGGGTAGGCCGTCTCTGTCCTCTTCTCCTCCCTCACTCCCGGTCCTCCGCCGGCCGCCGTCTCCGTCGCGGAAGTCGAAGTCGAACTTCCTGCGCCGACCCTCGCCGGGACCGTGGTCGCGCCAGCCCGCGGAGCGAGGACCGCCGTCTTTCGGCAAAAAAATGAAAAAGTGAGCGTGCGGGAAAAAATAAAAATAAAAAATTCAGAACCTCTAATTTGCACAACAATTATTTTTGTCATTGTGTTAATGTTTTATTGAGGTGTGTACCGTCTCTTCTGGCTCCTGCCACCCTCCAACTCGATCCCGGCTCTGCTGCTACACCTCCTCCGTCCTCCTCCTCCTGCTCCTCGCGAAGCGTGCGCCAGTTGTCGCTGTCGGAGCGAGCGTAGTCCTTCCGTCCACCCGCGCCACCGCCGCCGTCCTCGAAGCCTCCACGGCCGTCTCGTCTCAGCGGCTTCTCGAAGCGCCGCTCGCCCCTGCAACGTCAAACATTCTCAGTGGTTACAAGCTGGTCTTGTTGAGCGTGAAAGGAACCTTCCAAGGGATGTGATGAAAGACAAGAAAGTCATGGAGATCTAGCACATGATGCACACGGTGACTGTTAAAAAAATCAAAGAATATGCACAGAAAATGCAAGAGAAGATGCAAAAAAAGAACAAGACATAATCATAACAATTAGGTGATTAGGCAAATTAGAAAATCTTAAGGCAGTGTTGGATTTTTTTTTAGTTTCAGACCAGAGGCGGCACAAAAAAATGTGCAAAAACCAGAAGGCGGCACAAGAGGAGATACACAAAAAAAAAGCACAAGAAGTGACGCACAAAATCCCACAAAAACTAAAACCCCACCTGTCGTCCCAGCTCTGGCTGCGGTGCATCTCTCGGCTGCGGCCGAAACCCACATCCTCGTCCACGCCTCTTTGGTAGAAGCCTCCCTCTCCACGTCCACGGCCTGCAAGCACAGACATCAAGCATAGCGACTCGAACACGTTCCGCATGCAGGAAATAGTGGCGTGTCCGATTTGTCCAGTGCAGTAATACAATTCCGCCCTGATTTTCAATGACTGGGTAACTTAACAAGAGAGTTATTGGAACAAACACCTGGTATGCTCTTCATTTAGGCGGTAATTTATTGACGGTCCCTAAACGAAGAGCGCGCCTATGGGGTCAAGCTTATGGCGGCTTCGTTTAGGGACCGTCGACATATTATCGGCTGAATGAAGACCAGAATGTGATGCGAGACGGGCAGGTGTGTAAGATGTTCAAGGCTAGTTTCTACATACGTTCTGTATAACGACAAGCGACGTTAAACAGCCTCTCTTACCTCGTCCTCCTCGGGCGCTCCCACGACCTCGGGTCACGCCGGCCGGAGCGGCCCCGCTTCCTTTACCCATAAGCCTTAGCACGGCCACACTGTTGACAGACATGGAGAAGTTCCTCTGCGGACAGAAGATGAAAAGCTTACAATCAGTTTGAGCGTGCACACCTTCTTCCCCTGCCAGGTCTGTGAACGTTGCGTCTTTTGTGTGATTTAGTAATTACCACGGTATCAACAGTAAAATACAGTACAACTGTATTTTACACAATTCGAGTTCATCCACATTAGGCGTGGATTTGGGAGATAAACTCACCTGCTCCTCCTCCGTCAGAGGCAGCAGAGCCAAGGGCTGCTGAGGCTCGTCTTGCAGGATTGCAGCAAACTCCTTATCCTGCATATCCTCCGGGATCTACACACACACACACACACGCAGTCAAGACCCAAAACCCAATATAACACGAATACAAATATAAAACCAAACCAAATCCCCCAAAACAAAAATAACTGTTCATTAATTGTAATTAAGGTAAAATGTTTGGTTAATCGCGACACTGATATAAGGTCATAATCGCCCTGCCCTACGTTTCATACGTTTAATAGTGAAAACCTTTCATAACTTACAGTGCCTATTATTTTATCAGCATATTGGTTTTAAAAACGGCAGATACCCGGAACTTCCAAAATGTAAAATATCGGCATTGGCAATCGGTCTCACCGTCCGACTCTCTCACCTTGATATCTTTGATATAAAGTGCTAACATCTCCTCGCGGCCGTAGCGGTACTCGGCCAGCTTGGACTTTGGCATCGCTGGGGAAGGGGGAGGAGACGTGACGCTGCCCCCTCTGGATAGTGCACGGAGCCTGGCGAAAACACACACACACACATCATCACCATCCTCTTTACCTTTGTCCTTATTCTCACCCTCAAAAACGATTTGCATTATTCTGGAAGCCGTCAAATTACTTCTCTAACCAGCTACGCATCCGAACTGCCGGACTTCAGGAAACATCTGCTTCCTCGATCGCACAGCCACAATAGGGAACTTACACACACACACACACACACACACCAACAACAAGAGAAGAAAGAAGTTGCAGCAGTTACCATTCTGGTCCGAAGTTGAGCGTCTCCGCAGTCATATTCTCCTTGTTCTCGCAATTTCTGCAAATGAGAGGATGTGTAAAAAAATAATACCTTGTAAAACACAGCAATGTCTCATTCTGAAAATTTACATGCAAAATTTTATAACAAACCTCGTCCAAAGGCTCAGACTGCGGTGGAGCGACGTTACGAGACGCTGTAAGCTAGGCCTGGTTTCTCAAGAGCTCAGTACGAGTAGGTTAATAGCTGCCAAGTTCGGAGTAAAATATCTGAGAAATGGCCAAGAATAATATAAGAGCTTTCCAAAAATATATATTTATCTATATATATTTGCGCCACTCGGGTGCTCCAGTAAGTGCAGGTACTTGGTTTTTTTTTTTTAGTTTTTTTTTTTTAATCAGAGAATATTTGAGAAACGATGCACTAGAGTAAACTGTAACGTCATCTATGTTATTAAGTGTTTCTGATGTGAATTCTGCCACGACTGCTGGAACTTTTCCTCTCTATACTTCCCCCCCCACTTCTCTTCTTATATCCTGTGGGGGCTCCTTCACGTACACGTCTTTAGTGGGCTCCTCCTTTCACCCTGCAGGAGAGACGGAAAAAGAAGTGTAAATTAAGAGTCAGTCGTGTGAGATGGATGAATGAAATCCAAAATAAGGAAATATTTTTCAATAAACAATACTTTTGTCTAAAATCTGTTAAGATTGAATACACTGAAAGTTTGCCATTCTAACTCAGAAGCTGGGATGCTGCTGCACCTTTGGTATTAAGAACATTATGGCAATTTTCACGGCGATTTTTACCACAGACATACATCGGTTATCAATCAGTAATAGCGATTAGTAATAATCATGAAGATCCCTGTCTCCAAGATGCAAGAAGTGTGGTGGGAATAATTTTGGATTGTTAAGTGCCAATAGAGCATATGCAGCTTATAGAAGCAGCTTTCGGTGTTCCAAGCAAATCCACGACTCCTTCTGACGTCTCCTTGCTACAGTTACAATCTGTCTGTCCACAACAAAGCGTGTAACCACCTCAGATGCTCACTACAAAGAAAATGTCTGGAATCGTGCCAAATCTGCATCCTCAGGACTGAGTCAGTTGTCTTAGCGTGTTACTTTCACTGCCAGAGCGACTTGCCATTTCCAAATTATGGAGACAGACTCCCTGGAGTTATGTGTCTTGCTCAGAGGTCCAATGGTGGTAGTCCTGGCAGTAGGACAGAGTTGGACTGGAACATATGACCTTTTTATCCTGCCACCAGCCCACCACAATGCCTATTTGGCTGACACCCTCAAATTTAGTTTGGATGTTTTAAAGAAATGTTTTATCGGTCGGTCAGTCAGTAATAAAAATTTCGAATCAACAGAACTTTACTTTTCAGTTAGTTTTATGCTCACATCATGCACTACTTAAGCCTAAAGGGCTGAACGAGACCTGATCTAAAACCATGTCACTAAGTCCCCTCAGCATACTGCACCTTTAAAGTAACTTGATCGAGTGTTAATCACATAACGCCATAGCTGTTGAAACAGTTACATAACATACTTTATAACACTTTATAAAGGGCCTGAGAAATACTGGGGGAATAAATGGCATTGACTTTTTAAACGATTTTTTATTAACCAATGACATGGAAAAAAAATGTTCATCAAATCCCAAAGGAATGGTCTGATTTTGGAGGGAAATGCATGTTCATAGGAGGGGATTGTTTTTTAAACTTTTTTTTAGCCAAGGTTCCTTTAAATCTGAGAAGGTCAGATAGACTACTGTTGTAGATCGTTAATGAAAAGTTTATTCCTTGTATCAAACAGCAATTCTTTTTTTTTACAAATGTTTGACTTACATTGAAGTCTGACGGTAGCCCAAACTTCAGCCCAAAGCATAACAATCTGTTACATTATTTATACATATATTTAATATGAATATGTATATATATATATATATATATATATATATATATATAGATAGATAGATAGATAGATAATGTATACACACATATATATATATATATACACACACACACACACACATATACATTATATATATATTTATATATATTTATATATATATATATATATATGTGTGTATATATGTGTGTGTGTGTGTATACATATCTATCTATCTATCTATCTATCTATCTATCTATACATATATACACACACACATACATATATACACACATATATATATATATATATACACACACACATTATATATATATATATATATATATATATATATATATATATATATACATATAATAAAGTTCTGCCACACGTAAAATCAGCAGTGGGAACAAGCGAGAGCAGCTAACGGGGCCACAGCGCAGGAAACCCGGTCACCTTCTAAAATCGAGCCCGGTGATCATTCGAGGCCTTCATGAGAAACTCCTCAATGACGCTTTCATGCTTTTCATCATTTTAAACTAGATCCATGAGCGGCACAGCCAAGGCTTCTTTTTACGTTATTCTGCATATGCAGACCAAGCGAAACTTCCAGTCTCTCACCTTTCTGCAGGACGAGGAAACCGTAGAGGCCGCTTCACCAGCTTGCAAGACATGGCTTAGCTTAGCCGACATCGTTTTTTTTCTTTTTCCTGAAAAGTTGAGCCACGCTTTAAAGGTTTCTGCGTCCGCCTGAAGGCAGCGCTTCGCAGCCACTAACCGCAAATGTAGCTCTCTTGCACCTAATGTATGCACACAACAACACGATCGGTTGGTTTATTTGTCTCAACTGCGCCTGCCGACTTTTTTCACCGCTCGGTCGTCTTGTTTGTGTTTTGGCAAAATGGCTGTTCAACACGAAGCACCTGACCAATCTGCCCAATCAACGACGAGCGCCGTTAAAATCAACTTTCTGCGCAAGTTATGGATACTCTAATTATTACACATCGCCACTTAGTGGCCACTGTCTATATTGCAGGATTTACGTTCTTACTTTAATACATCACAATTAGGCAAAAATAATTTAGAGAAGTCAACTTCATAAAGAATAAATGTAATACCAAAGGCGTTAAATATGACGACATTTTGATTTTTGCAGCTGGCTTAATCAATAAGATCAGAGATGACGACTGACTCTTCTTGGGGCAGTTGTGGGTGTTCGCCCCTTGATCAGAAGGTTGCAGTTACTACCACTGGGGTACTCATGAGCAAGGTACCGTCCCCAAGCACTGCTCCCCTGGCGCTGCCCTCGTTAGCTGCCCACTGCTCCCTTCCACGGATGGGTTAAAATGCAGAGGTTTCCATTTGTTGCGGTGCACGTGCTGTGGTGTGTCTACAATGACAAAATAATCACTTTCTAATTTCTTTTCCCACCATACACTGCGTTTTTTGTGCAGATATACAGTATTGCCATGCTTATATAGTGAACAGTGCACTATTCCATAGCTCAGATTGTACATTATTATTATTATTATTATTATTATTATTAACATTATTATTATTAACATTATTATTATTAATCAATATTCATTGCACACATGCTCCACTTCCGGAGTATGTCTCCACAGTTGGCTAGTTGCTACTCACACGGTTTGTTATTGGTGAGCAAGCAAAAAAATGAATTTCTCAAATTAAATGCAAAATCAGATCCTCATACTTTTTTCAACACTAAACTGTATTGACTAACTGGTCAAAAAACATTTAATCAATTAGCCCATAGGTCACCTTTGGATGGAGTGTTCCTTTAAATCCAGAGCTATGTAATGTAATTAGCTTTTAATACTTCTTTATTTTTACCTTTTTGGGTGGAACGTTCCTTTAAAGAATGAAATTCATTATTTGGCCAATTTGTCCTTTGATTTAAAGCAGGCATCCCAACCTGCAAAAACTCATTTCAGGGAGGGCACTTTGCGCACGGTAAGTTGCACGAAGAGCAATTAAAAGCTGATTAAGGTCTCTTGCGCACAATATGTAAAAACATCACTGCATATAGGGATCGGTGTCCTTTGTCTTTTCGGGTGGAGTGTTCCTTTTGCTTTACTGTAGCAACGTGTGGCGCTGAACGCGGTGCAACTGCGAGGAAGATTTGCATATCACTCCTGAAAGAAGGAGATGGTGAACTGTGACAGCTTCTCCACTTCAGAAGGAGCCGTTTGTCGCTCAATTTGCGATGGCCACCGGCGCGCTCCTGCAGGCCTTGGCTTGTGTTCTGCTGCTGACGGCCGACGCTGAGGTTCAGGACGATTTCTCGCCCGAGTGCCGCGAGTTCCTCTTCATGGGCACTCCGCCCCGGGGTCTGGAGGACCACTCGCTGAAGAAAATCTGCCAGCGTTACAACGGCAAGCCTCGCTTCGTCACCCTGTACGACGTGGCCGACCACATCCCCGTTTACTCGGCATACACCTTCAAGCGCTCCGACGGCGCCAAGAAAGTCGACGTTCCGTGGATGTACGAGCCCCAGGTGAGGAACATGTGGACGTGGTGATTAGAGGGGTAATAAGTTTGGCGTTATGTATTTCATCGTTCCATATGGATGCAACCATTCAATTAAATTCAATGAAAAGTCAAAGAGAGCTAAATAGACTGCATTTCCCAAAGCAAAGGTCTGGAACATCATCTTTTCTAACATGCGTTCTGATATTTTGAAATAGCACAGTATCAACGTCTGTATGTTGTCAAGAACTGTCAGCGTTTTTTTTTAGTATTTCAACAATATTTATTAATAATATTCACATTCAACCAAAGAGAGCTGTAATAATCTCGTTAAAAGTAAAACAAGTTTTGCCTTAAAAATGAAATGGTGTCCTACAAATAATTTTAAGGGAAAAAAAATTACAATTCACACAGTTGCTCCATGTGTTTCTTGGGTACATACACTGCCCTCCAAAAGTTTGGAAACGCCCCTGGCAAAGTGCGGTTTTTGGACGATATCAGCATAAATCCTCATCATTTCTTGGTGCAAATACATTAAAGTAACTTGACATTGTCTTTGGATACCAGCAATAATAATTTTTATTTTGATTACGTAATAATGGCAGTATATACTTGTCAAAGTCAGACATGCCCCTTTGCCAGCTGTGATGTCTGGTTACTGGTTTAAACTGGTTTTTAAAAGATTTTTGAGTCAGCACACCTTAACTTCAACAATTGATTGGTTCATTGACAGCTCGGATGCCCAGATTATGCAGAGCTGTAATAGCTGCTGATGGTGGATATTTTGATGAATCCAAAATTTGCGATTTTCAAACTACGAATATGTTTTCGTAGTTTGTGTTGTCCCTTATCAGTGCAACATTATCACAAATTAAAAAGGATTCATGGCAATACTGTCAAAAACCCCACTTTGCCAGGGCCGTTTCCGAACTTTTGGAGGGCAGTGTACACTGACAACCATAAAGACATTTACATTAGACTTCGAGACATTACAGACGTTTATTATTGACCTAGTCTTTAGAATTTGCCAAATTTTCACATCATCCGATTTTGACATAAATTTTCCATTTCCATAAAAGATGTAAGAACGGACTTAAGTATAAGAACACATAAATCCGACACAGACAAAAACATTTGTGAACTACTCTGCCAGTGTTGGAAGCTACTACTAATGGTAGTTTTACAAGTTACAGGCCACTTATGATTAAAAATTGATAAGCTACAGTCTAGTTTATAATATAGTATAGTTTTAATATAGTAGTTATCTACACGACAAGCTACAAAGAAAAAGTAGATCTACGTTAAAGCTATTTCAAGGCCACAGATTCTTGCTTTCATCTTGGCCAAGGTGGACTACATTCTCCAACTCTTTCTTGCAGCTGCCATGAGTGCTCTGTACTGCAATGAGCATGCAAAAGGTGGACACGGCAGCCTATCAGATGGCATTTCTGTGGATTTAACACTAGCACTAGTCACTAACACTAGTCAGCTGAATATCAGCTGAAATACCCGTCTTTGTAAAGAGACATACAGTAAATTCTAGTATTTTGCCACACTACTATTTGTAAACGTCCGCTATTTGTTTTACTGGAATAGCTACAGCATTTAAAAAATAGCTAAGTTAGTAGCTTGAACAGCTGTTGCATATTTAAGCGTAGCTTTACAGGTTTGAAGAACAGAAATGGATGACAAAGCACTGAATAAGAATGTCTACTAAATGCTGCAAATGTAAATGCAGTAGTCTAATCTAGGTTAGTTACTCCCTAACACTAATTGCTGCCCGTGTAAAGTTTGTTAACGATCATATAAACATTTTCTGATTGGTTGATCTATTTCTCCAGCTCTCTACTCAGACAGGCTCGGGCGAGATGCAGCCCTTTCCCACAGACGGCCTTCACAAAAGCTTCGAGGATGCCCAGGCGGTGCTGGAGGACTACTCAAACACGGTGAACTTCGAGCGTGGCCACTTGAACCCAGACGAGCACCAGGCCCACCCAGATGACAAAGCCGCCACCTACACGCTGACCAACGTGGTGCCTCAGATACGCGAGTTCAACGTAGGCCCCTGGAAGGAGCACGAGCATGTCATCCGTCGACGGCTCAACAACTATTGCCGTGGGACAGCCTACGTGATCACCGGGGTCACCACCTCGGGACGGATGATCCGCAGGCACAACATCGACCGCTTGGCAGTCCCCACCTACCTGTGGTCCGCTTACTGCTGCGTTGACTACGACCACAACGCACCCTTTGAGGAGCGCTCCAAATTCCCGGCCTTCGCTTCTCGAGGCCTCAACATCAAAACAGGTTCGGATGTGGTGGAGATGTCTGTTCAGCAGCTGGAGGACTTCTTGAAGAAGAACACCTTCGTGGACAAGAAGTTTCAGATCTTCTATGAGGACTGTGTGCCTAATAACGCCATCATGACGCCATAGACTCACTTCGGCTGCATTTTGTTGTCGGTCTTGAAAAGGGCAACAGCCATGCAAGCTTTTAATTAAATAAAACAAAAATAATTTGAATACATTAAGTTAATTTATAGGATATTTTCTATAATTACATTAATCTTAAAGCAATGCAGTACCTGAAATATACATTATGCTTTTATTTCTTAGATCTGTGTATCTGAGGCACTTTCTTAAAGTGTATCTTCAGCGATTAAAATGAAGAAACACTTTGATGTTGTTAATATTAGACTATTGAGTTCTATAATTCACATTATTATATGCCTAATCAGTAGATTAATAATATGGGTAGAAATCTGGTGTAAAATCTATTTGGAATTTGTGTTCAGCGTTTCTTTGTAACCTCTCCCTTGTAGAATTTGCATGCTAACTGTTGTGTTCATACTCTGGTATAACTCTATACAACACCGTTCCTCTTCAATAAAGATAGATAACTTTCATGGCTCTTTATGGTCTCTGACTTTTAGGAGCAGTCTCCTGAATAGGTCACTTGTGCTAACGGGCAGAGCTTTTGAATATCACCATTTGCATCTACAAATTGACTTCTGTAGTACTCATCTTACTTAGGGTTGTAAAAGAAGGATACAGTTACAGAAAATTGTTCTGTTTAGATAGAGGTGTACTCATATTCTTAGGAGGGAACACATGATAAATTTACAAAGAGTTCCACTATAGCTATAATATATGAATTAAAAAAGAACTTTCAATAAAATATTTCCCTAAATAATTTTTTTATTTTGTAATCAAAAGGGAATCGCACACCGTATAGCATCTTCCTCTTTCGGCTTTTCCCTTCAGGGGTCGCCACAGCGAATCATCTGTCTCCATTTAGTCCTATCCTCTGCATCCTCTACCCTCACACCAACTAACTTCATGTCCTCTTTCACCACATCCATAAATCTCCTTTTTGGTCTTCCTCTCAGTCTCCTGCCTGGTGGCTCCAACCTCAGCATCCTTCTACCTACAGTATGTACTCATTGCCTCTCCTCTGGACATGTCCAAACCATCTCAGTCTGGCCTCTCTGACTTTATCTCGAAAACATCTAACATGAGCTGTCCCTCTGATGAACTCATTCGAGATCCTATCCATCCTCGACACTCCCAAAGAGAACCTCAACATCTTGAGCTCTGCAACCTCCAGTTCTGCCTCCTGTCTTTTCCTCATTGGCACTGTCTCCAAACCATACAACATGGCTGGTCTCACTACTGTCTTGTACACCTTTCCTTTCATTCTTGCTGGAACCCTCTTATCACACATCACACCTGATACTTTTCTCCACCCATTCCAACCTGCTTGCACACGCTTCTTCACCTCTTTTCCACTCTCTCTGTTGCTTTGGACCGTAGACCCTAGGTACTTGAAGTCCTCTACCTTCTTTACTTCTACTCCCTGTAACTTCACTGTTCCACTTGTGCTCCTCTCATTTACACACATGTCCTCTGTCTCGCTGCAACTAATCTTCATTCCTCTCCTCTCCAGCACATATCTCCACCTCTTTAGCCTTTCATCTACCTGCGCCCTGCTCTCACTGCAGATCACAATGTCATTTGCAAACATCATAGTCCATGGAGATTCCTGTCTAACATCATCTGTCAGCCTGTCCATCACCAAAGCAAACAAGAAGGGGCTTAGAGCCGATCCTTGATGCAGTCCCACCTCCACCTTGAACTCCTCTGTCACTAGGAAGCACATCTCACTGTTGTCTCACAGTTCTCATACATGTCCTGCAGCACTCTGACATACTTCTCTGCCACTCCAGACCTCCTCATGCAATACCACAGCTCCTCTCTCGGCACCCTGTCATATGCTTTCTCTAAATCTACAAAGACACAATGCAGCTCCATCTGACCTTCTCTGTACTTCTCCATCAGCATCCTTAAAGCAAAAATAGCATCTGTAGTACTCTTTCTTGGCATGAAACCGTACTGCTGCTCACAGATGCTCACTTCTGACCTAAGCCTAGCTTCCACCACTCTTTCCCAAAGCTTCATTGTGTGACTCATTAGCTTTATTCCTCTGTAGTTGCCACAATCCTGTACGTCTCCCTTGTTCTTAAAAATCGGCACCAGAACACTTTTCCTCCATTCCTCAGACATCTTCTCACTCGTCAAGGTCTTGTTGAACAACCTAGTCAAAAACTCTACTGCCACCTCTCCTGGACACTTCCGTACCTCCACAGGTATGTCATCAGGGCCAACTGCCTTTCCCCTCTTCATCCTCTTCAAAGCTTTCCTCACTTTACCCTTACTAATCTCAGCTACTTCCTGATCCACAACAGTCACCTCTTCTACTCTACTCTACTCTCTCTCTCATTTTCCTCATTCGTCAGCTCTTCAAAGTACTCTTTCCATCTTCCCATCACACAACTGGCACCTGTCAGTACATTTCCATCCCTATCCTTAACTCCCACCCGAAACTGCTGCACATCCTTTCCATCTATATCTCGCTGCCTTGCCCACCTGTACAAATCATTCTCTCCCTCCTTACTGTCAGACCTAGCATACAGGTCATCATACGCCCTTTGTTTGGCCTTTGCCACCTCTACCTTCACCATACGCTGCATCTCCCTGTACTCCTGTCTACTCTCCTCAGTCCTCTCAGTGTCCCACTTCTTCTTAGCTAACTTCTTTCTTACTGTACACTGTATAGCATATGATGGAAAAATAATAATTCACAATATATTTCCATTCTCTAAATAGATGGAAAATATGATACATTAAGTACACAAAATGGCGAACAAACATACTATAAAATATGAATTACAAAGCAAATTTACCAAAATATTTTTGGGAAATAATTTTTAAGCATGTGAGGAATGAAACCGCACACAGCAACCTATGTTGGAAAATAATAATTTCACAATATATTTCCAGCAAAAATTATATATTTTCTACCATATTTGTAAGCTTTTCGATATTGATTTTACATTGGGGAAAAAGTAAAAGCCTTAAGTTTAGCTCTAGTGAAAGCTGGTCTGTCATGTCTCACAAAATATCTGGACAAAAACACAAAGACAAGTTAAACAAGTAGACTTTTAATTAAAACAATAAAGCAAGTATATGACACAAATTGAGAGTAGTAGAGGCTGTTTAAACAGAGTTGTAGTGTAATTGGAGTGTAACTGGTGTGAGTTAAGGCAGTAAGATGGAGACCGCGATGCTAAACGAGCTAATAAGGCGGAGGACGCCGTCCTTGAGTAACATTAGCAACCTACCGTGATACTCATGGACGGCTAGCAAAAGCTAAATACTTTTAGCCGCTTGTTGTTTTTATTAATTAGTGCATTGGTTGCCTTTTGGAATTGGTCAAACTTAGCTTTAGTTACTTTCATTCTTTAGGTCTTACATAAAACCTTTTTACCCAGGGAATCACTTTTGGACATCTTTGCTAGAGAATAAAAGGGTTAAAAAGTGCAGTAAAATCAGCAGTACTTGACACTTGACAACCATGTTTGGTAACTCAGAGACTGGACGACTGAATATGAAACCTAATAAGACATTTAGGAAATACTAAACATGTCAGGAATAAAGATGTTCATGTTTCATTATCCGAACCAGAATATATGCATATTTAAGAGGATCACTTGAACTTAAAATGTCTAAATAGTGTTATTCACTGGTAAAATATACGCACAACATAATGGTGTGTATGGTTCAGTGATGGTTTTTATTTCATTCTGCTTTATCTCACTTGATTTTTACTGTTGTGGGAAGCTACTTTTAATCTGTGTTTCAAGATAAAAGCTAATTTATTAAAAGTAGCCAAAGCTACTGCTTAAATGTAGTAGTTAGCTACACTACATGATACAGATTTTAAAAAATAGCTAACTACTTTGAAGCTATTTCACGGCTACAGATTCCTGCTTCCATCATCGCCAAGGTCGACTCTATCCTCTGACTTTATCACGCAGCTGCCATGAGAGTGCTGTGATGCAATCAGCTTACACTATGTGAGCCCGGTAGCCTATCAGATGCCACTTCTGCAAATTCAGCACCAATCACAAACATCTTGTGTCTTTGAAAGAGAGAAGAAATAATGATATTTTTGTAATAATGTAGCATTTTGCAATACAACACTTGTTACTTGTAATGTTACTGGTAAATTCAGAAGTCGGTATAAAGACACAGTTCGAAAGCCTATCTGTACTTTACTTAAGCCTTTATTGCTTTCTTCCAACACACACACACACGTCTACATTACTACATCCTTCTGTGAGGTTCCTTTGTTCTGTCCCTCCTGGAGGAAGTTCATCTGAAAGGGCTCTTTTACATTTTATGACCCAGCAAACCATGAAGATAAAGGAGAGCGATGAGACTAAAGAGCCGTTTGGCTCAGGACTAGTGCAGAATGTAGAGAATAGTTTAATTCACCACGAGAATTGCATATGTGTCCCATACTGGAAATGTAAAGGTCAAACGTCCTCTACACTCATGCATTTTAATGCCATTAAAATAATGAACAATGATCTTTGCTTGTCTGGGTATTGCTGGATTTTGGAATGATGCTGCTATCATTTTTGTCCATGTTATCAGAGTTTATGTAGTAAATGCAGGAATAATCAGGGTAAAAGTGGAATGTGAAAAGCAGCATTAAATTCAGCCATGATTAAGTATAAAAACAGATGCACAATTGCATTAATATCTCCTTTTTAAATCAGTGAAAAGTCATGAATGATGCATGAAGATTTGCTATTTGAGAGCTAACCAGGGGAAAAAACTTTGGCAGTGGAGGTTGATTTTACATAAAAATGAAGATCCAGAACAGAATTTAGTTTGAAGAAAGCATAATTATTCAGGTATTTTACATTTAAAAAAGAAACAAAAGTGTGGTTCTCCATTTACCATCACTTAAGCATGAATATTACACAATATCATAATGTTTGTTACCTCTACAGTTAAGTGGGTAAAAGACAAATATTTATTTGTCGTATTTAATGCTGTGTACATGATGAAATAAGTCAGAAAACGGTTGATTTTAAACAAGTTTGCTGTCAGAATGTCATCCAAACTATTGTTCACTTTGTTTAAAAAAAAGGCCTTTACTGAGGCCTATCTGAGCACATCTGAGCTTCGTTCTACAACAGGCTTTGTAATAAAACCTTACAACTTTGATATTCAACTGTACAAAAAAACTGACATGAACTTTGGGACACTACATAACCAACAATGTAGTGACAAATTTTCCCAGTGCAATTTCCCAGTGCAATTAATTAAACTGAAAACTAAGCGTAAAAGAAAAATCACATTTTGGAAATCTATCGTATCATTGAAATTCTTCAATTCCATAGTCCTTCATATTCTGGCCTAAACCTGGACTGAACATGTCCCATCTGTGATTGGATACTAGATATTCCTGCTGGCAGGTGGTGAAAGTGCCACTTTGTCTCTTGTACCATAATTTCCAACACTGCTGTTCCACTAGGCTGTGTCCTGAGTTTGCAGCTTTTCTCACACCAATGTAAAGCCAAACACCTTTGTGAAGACTATGCCCCATCTCTACCAACAAAGAAGTCCGGCAAAAATGAAAAAATGGAGCTAGTTTTTCACTAGAAACAGCAGAAAAACCACACTCCCCTCAGCATAAATAAAGGCCCTAGGGAGAAAGTGTGTAGGTCATAATCTATATTGAATTGCACATCATAGAGAAACTCTTGTTGTACCAGCATTTCAATACTCCAAAGGGCAAAGCAGCATCTTTACAACCCAACACAGTGTGTTGTCACAAAGCATCACATCATTCTCTTGCTGCTAAAATGCACACAATGTGTTCTGTTTGATTCACAGCCATATATTCATAGTCTTATATAACAGTCACTTTTCACTGCTGAATATTAATCCTTTTTTTGCCCAATATCTTTTGCATATATTACTATTTTATTGCATGACATATACAGACACCCCTCGGTCAGGAGATTGTTTCCAAGAACCCCTGCAGATACCGAATTCCTGTGAATGCTCAAATCCCTCATTTTTAAATGGACAGTATTTGCATATAACCTACGCACATCCTTCCATACATTTTAAATAATCTCTAAATTACTTATAAAACCTAACGCAGTGCACATGATGTGAATGATGACAAGAAAGCATTAGTTTTGAGCATTTTAATATGGAGTTGGTTGAATACTTAAAAATGAAAACCTCTTTAATCATACATTTTCATGAAACTCCTTAATACCCATCCGGGATTTGTAGTTAAATTCCAATTTAAAGAGTCCGAGTGTTAACCTGAATTATGTAACATACTAATTGTGAACATCATTTTGTGAACAATTATCCTGTATATTTTTAAATATATGGTTTTAGCACCAACCCCCACATTCTTTGTTTGTTAGCACATACTTGGCAATGAACTTAATTCTGATACAGATTCTGATAAAGTCATGCCATTTTAAGACATTTGGTGTTCTTAGAGGTTACATCATCAAATAATTACCTGCAACCATTGGACTGGCGTCTCAACAGCCACTTGTGGATCCCGTCCCAGGAAGCCTCATCAGCCTGTTTTGCTTATCAGCATGCTGGCATTCAAAGTAAGGCAATAGTTCAGACTTCCATTCGTTTTCTCATTCAGTCCAGTCAACGCCGTAGCACGAGCCTGAGCAAGCCAAGTACGAGTCTGTACGCCAAAATGAATCTCGTACTGAGCTTTGTCGCTCTGGTCACCGTGCTGCTGTGCCCTCGCTGGACAAAGGCGACTGTGGTGCAGGACTTCAACCATGTGGAAAGGTGCAAGGACTCGCTGTACATGGGAACACCTCCCAGGGGCATCATCGAGACCCACCTGAAAAAGATCTGCCAACGTTACGCCGATAAACCTCGCTACGTGACCCTGTACGACTCCCGCAAGCGCATCCCTGTCTACTCCGCTTACACATTCAAGAAAACCGAGGGGGATCGGAGGGTGGATTATCCCTGGATGTATGAACCTCAGGTAAAAAGAGATTCCGCTTGTTCGCTTCTGTTATTTAGCTGATTGAAACTGTTTGAACATTCATAACTAGTAAGAAGTTTGGAAAAGCCAGTTCATTCTTTAGAGAAGGGATTGATATGTCAAATTTCTGACTGGTACCATATGGTACCAAATCTTTATCACATATAAGGAAGGGATTGGCTTGTCCAGTCCCTTCTTTATTTATAATAATAGTGGCCATCAAACCCAATAATAAAACTGCACTCTCTCTAAACCATCTTCATTATTTTTCACAACATTTACACCTGTACTTTGGTGCAAGTTGAAAATTCAATATATAAAATAGAAAAGACCTAGTTACCGATATGACAAAACATTTTGGTCAAAGAAACAAATTGGCAAATTCCTGTAAAAACCTGTGGAAATGCGAGGTTATCTGAAGTTTATTACAGAGTTTCCACCATCTGAAGGGAAACGAGTTGACTTAAAGATCTGCTAAATAAAATAGCACTATATAAAACAGCAATCTGTCGCCAGAACAGACTTCCTGCAATCAGGTTTTTTGCCAAATTCCAGTCATTTCTGTGCCGAAACGTTTGATTCCTCGTTTTAAAAAAAACCCAAATTGACAATTGGATGTTCCAGCCTGTGGAAGTTTGGTTTGATTTCTTGTTTTCAGACATAAGACTTTGTATTTATTACCATCTGATGGCTTTGTTGTTTAGCTTGCAGAGACAGATGGCAATGGAAACATGCTGCCCTTCCCCACTGGCTACTTGCACATGAAGTTTGAAGACAGTCAAGCGGTTCTCGAAGACTACTCTGACGTGGTCCTGTATGAGAGAGGGCATCTCAACCCGGACCAGCACCAGTCTGACCCGCATGACCGGGCCGCCACGTACACCCTCACCAACGTGGTCCCCGAAATCCGTGAGTTTAACATCGGCCCCTGGAGGGAACACGAAGAGCGAATCCGAGTTCGCCTCAACAATTACTGCCGAGGCACTGCTTACATAGTGACAGGGGTCACCACGGCCGGACACATGATCCGCCGCAACAACCAGGACCGCGTGGCCATCCCCGAAGACGTGTGGTCAGCCTACTGCTGCACCGACTACGACCGCAACGCGCCACATGATGTCCGCATCCGCTTCCCAACTCAAGCCGCCTTGGCCAAGAACGCCAAAGAAGGCAACGCCATCCACGAGCTTACCGTGCAGGACCTGGAGAACTTCTTGAAGAACAGGATGGATGTGGACCAGAACTTGCAGATCTTCTACGACAACTGCATCTCGCCTTCACCCCTGCCTCTGTATCTGCACCACACCATCTGACAAGATGTAACATCACCAAACAACATGGCCACATTGGTGTTTTCTGCTGCCCTGCTTTTGCTGTCTTTGGGACTTCTCTGCACATTTTTGTACTTTGCATCTGTCCTTTCCTCTCGGTTTATGATGATAAATCTATAAATAATCTTTTGGATGCAACAGACATGGGGAAACTGTAAAAGTGAAAAAGTGATAATTACTAACATTTAATTTTTAAATAATTTTAAAAACAATTAATTGGTTAAAATGTGAGGTGTACTGGGGGTTTGACAAAATTTTTATAATGGTAAGGATTTACAATGACAATTTATTAATGATAAATTAACAAAAAAATTGTCTGTGGCATTAGCAGGCCTGAGATGTAATTGCATGCTGTGATTTCTTTGCTGTGATTGTTTTCATTTTTCTTTAATGTTTAAAACTTTTAAAAGTAGTTTATATCAATAGTTTTCTAGAGCCTTCTTTTACATGGCTTTTTATCTTCAGTGAATTCTGCAGAACATAAAAGGCAATAGCTGATATTTGCCTACACTCACAATGGCTGAGTGACATTTAAATTTACAATTATCAGCTGCAAGATATGGACTTCATCCCAAACCGCATACTACTGTACTAACTCCTAGACTAAAGCAGAGTTTATGACTTGTATGAATTTCAGAGATGTTTTGGTGTCTTTTGTGTGAATAAACTAGTACCACCATGTCTTATTGCCTCTCCTTTTTGTAATAAATTCATAAATACATCAGCATCATAAATACGCCTCATTCAATGAATATCATACACACAGCTGGCAATGAATATGTAAATTGCAAAGTTAGGAATCTACTTATTCTTTTTTAATGAGGCGTACAAAAGAATAGTTGCTAATGGGCCATGTAGCACCTCCTGTTTTTAGGCCACATTAGCATTTTTAGGGCTATTTTGGGACTGCTCTTATACATAAATTGTTATAACTCCCATTAGAAGAATGTACATAAAGTGGCATTCAAAGCAAGGGGTCTCAGACTCTTGATCAGGAGGCTCGAAAAGTTTTCAATTCTGATTTTTGCTTGGGGAGGTGCTCATAAGCAAGGTACCGTCCCCAAGCACTGCCCCGCACCTGCTAGCTGTCAGTTGCCCCATGGACAGGTCAAATGCTGAGGTCACATTTTGTTGTGGTGCGCTGTGCTGTGGTATGTTCACAATGTCAAATAATCACTCACTCACGTAACTGTTAGACTGTTACGGAGTTGGCCCTGTACTTGGTAATTGCCAGCATAGTGTATGACTAGAGATACAGAAATTTTGATGTGGTCTATGAGCTGCATGTTGGACCTCAAAAGAGCATCCACTAAACGTCATAATTAAAATTTTCTCCTTGCTAAGCCATGTAAAAACGCAACCTAAGCCTTTATATCGGTCCCAGTCATGGACACAATATGGCAGTACTTGTTTCTGCTTTGAGATATGTGTAGATGTCCCCATATACGGTCATGAGCAGAGTCCAGGACTTAAGCATCAATATGCCAAGGGAAGGCGTGGCTTCTGTCGTCGTCTCTGCCCTATCTAACAAACTGCATCAGGTCTGACACTAAACTCCTCTTCGAGCTGTGCAGCAGCTTTGTGCCCGAGCCAGAGATAAGTCATTGGCAGCGACATGAGAGTGTGGCCGCTGTACGTGGCTCTGTTGTTGCCCTTCACTGAGGCCGGAGTGGTGCAGGACTTCAACCATGTCGAACGGTGCAAAGACTCACTGTATAAGGGCACTCCTCCACGAGGCTACCTCAACCATGCTTACAAGAAGATCTGCCAGCGTCTGCAGGACAAGCCACGCTATGTGACCCTCTACGACTCCCGGAGGCGCATGGCGGTCTATTCTGGCTACACCTTCAAGAAGTCAGATGGGGAGAAAAGCGTGGACCAGCCATGGATGTATGAACCGCAGGTAAGCCAAGGGCAGGGCAGGGAAACGTTCGCCGGTAATGGCTGGCATCTCATCTCTAACGTAAAGCTCAGCTGAGTGGTAATCTTTGTGATAACTGGGAATGAAACAACAACAGGAACATCGGGTCCGCCATTCTCAGAATTTATAGATAGATAGAATTTACCGAAAGCAGCAACGCTCATATTCCTGATGCGCTTGCAATGTGCTGTTAACAACCAAATACAATTAATGGCGCCCATTCAATTAATGGTGCCCATTCATCAATGGTGTATGGAGATAAAAGTCAGAGCAAAAACATGGCATTATTATCATAACTTTCAAATGGTAATTGACCTGTAATGTCTCACTGGATATCTGGATATCCTCCCTGGAGCTTTTTGTGCGAAGGAGCTCAGCAGGTTAGCGGAATATTACTCAAAGGTGCCTTTCATGTGGCACGAAAGTAATCTAATCTAGCGGCAACCCAAATGAGGATGAAAATGCTCCCGCTGCAAAGCTAATGCGCTTGGACAGAATGAACGAGCCTTGCTGTCTCTCTCTTACTCTCATTTTCTCTCTCCCTCCTCGCTCCTTTTGCACTCCAATTCCCCTTTACAATTGCTCATTGGTTATTAGCATTATTGATGGCTGTAATATTGCATGTTTAAACACATAGCATTGTTCAATAGCAATAAAAGCAAACACCCACTGGGGAATACAGAAGACTGGAATGGATAGGTCTTTATTACCTAGCTCTTTGTCATTCGTATTTCTCCTTTCTTTCTCTTGCTCTGTCTCTCTTTTTTTAGTTGGCATCAGGCCTGGGCAGCAGCAATATGGAGCCATTCCCCCAGTCTAGTATTTTGCAGAACATCATGGACTCTCAAGCCACCCTGGAAGACTTTGCCGATGTGGTTCAGTATGAGAGAGGCCACTTGAATCCTGATGAGCACCAAGCTGATCCAGTGGACAAAGCAGCCACGTACGCCCTCACCAATGTCATCCCCCAGATCAGGGAGTTCAATATCGGTCCCTGGGCCCAGCATGAAGACCGCATCCGGCAACGGCTCAACAACTACTGCCGCGGCACTGCCTACATAGTGACCGGCACCACCACGGCCGGCAACATGATCCGCAGGAACAACAACGATCGGGTGGGTATCCCGGAGTACATGTGGACGGCGTACTGCTGCACCGACTTTGACCGCAATGCCCCTTTCCTTGACCGCTACCGGTTTCCTGCCTTTGGTGCCTACGGCCTAAACGATCGCATCAACAACGCCGTGGTGGAGGTGCCCCTCAAGAGCCTTGAGAAATTCCTCAAAGCCCGCATGGATGTGGACAAGAACTTTCAGATCTTTTACAATGACTGTGTCCCTGATGAACTGTAGCTTTAATTGCCTAGTCAACATTTCCTTCCTGTCTTTTTCAACAATTTGGTGGGTGTATTTTGGTTTCCTAGAAATGTGTTAGTCAGTTTGTGGGGGTTGAGGTTTGGGACTCCACATATTTCATTATTGGAAGCTAAGATCTTGACATAAAGAAGTCAGACACCAAACTAAATTACTTGTTTAGGTAATTAAGTCATGAAGACTGTAGTTTGGAATGTAAGACTCTCTTTTCAGGTCAACATCTCCGTGCCCCTCAAGAGTTTCCTCAAAAGTCTTAAGGATTTGGACAAATGACTGTGTCCCAGATGAACTGTAGGTTTAGTCACCTAGTCATCTTTCTTTTTCCCTGATATTTCATTATTCATTCAAGACCTTGTCATTTGAATTCAGACACCAAACTAAATCATATGTGAAGATTATAGTTTGAGATGTAACTTATATTTCTCAGACTCTCTTTTAAGTTTTTTTCTCAGATTTTCTTTTCAGGTGCTCAATGCCTGTGGTAGAGGTGCCCCTCAAGAGTCCGGAGAAGTTCCTCAAACTTCCAAATCTGTTACAGCGACTGCCTCCCAGATGATTTGTAGCTTTAGTCGTCTACTCATCTTTTCCTTCCAGTCCTTTTTTAATGACTGTGGGTGTTGGTTTTCTTGCAACGTCACTGAGCATTAGTCAGTCTGCAGGACCTTCTTCTTCTTCTTCTTCTTCTTCTTCTTCATCTTTTGTCAGTCTGTGGGACCAATACATATATGTTCTTTGATCTGTGAAGCTATGTTTAAAATCAACAACTGTGATTAAACCAAGTTACTGCCGACTAAGTTTTATACTTTAACGAAAATGGGTTAGAGAAAACGAAAGTTCACAAACGCATGTTAGTAGTGTTTTTTTTTTTCTTCTTCAATGCTAAGGCCACGTCATTAATAAGTCAGACACCAAACTATACCATATGTGAAGGTATTACATCATTATACTTAGACTGTACATTGTGATGAGAGTTTTTCAGACTCTTATTTCAAGTCTCCAGAGTTGAAGCAGCCATGAAGTCTACAGCAGAGGACAATTATATCATAATTAGTTTCTTACTTTGGATGCTATCTGTTAATTAAGCAGTGCCTCATACTAATAAAATAATCATTCTTGAAATAGGACTTTCTTTTACATCACATAAACTCAAATTCAGCGACTCTCCTGCATAGCTTGGTTATTTTCCTCCTGTAACACACTCTTTCAACCTTGAATTCTACTGACGAGTTGTGTCAGCCGTTCAACCTCCCAACCGTGCAGGATTGTGTTGTTTCTGCTGACGTAGGAACTCCCACGCTCGTCAACTGCAGCCCCTGTCTGGGTTGTGACGTCTAGTCTAGATCAGGGAAGAATGCTGTTTCGGTGCTTGCATTTACATTATTCGATTTACCGAGGAGCTAAGGGAAGGGAATTCGGCTCTGAAAAACCCCAAGCTCCGTTATAAGCCTTCTCTTATTGAGTTGAATTGAGTTGAGTTGTGATTTGGGAAGTCGTGGTGCGCAGGCCCCGAAAGCCACCATGTAATTATTCGAACCTTGTTTACAACGTACCGTTCCTCACCCAGTGTAGTTAAAATAAAGCATCTACATATCAAATTAAACGTGTAAAACGCCTCGATTCGAAGCCCACCCCCCCAAAAATTGAGATGAGTTGCAGCTGCTAATCTTTTGTTTCCACAAGATGGCGCTGTTGTCACATTACACCAACACCTCCAAAATCTTCCTTAGGGTATATTGTGGGAAATAAATAAATAAATAAATAAATAGAGATTTTTCTACAAAAATATTATATATGCAGGGGTAACGCAACGGTTAGGGAGTTGGCCCCGTGATCAGAGGGTCGCCGGTACTTCAAACTAGAAGCAGAAAAAGAGATTATTAGGTTACATGCAGTGTTTAGTTTACAATTATGGTGTTGGAGGGGTTTTTTTTGCCCTGAATGTGCATAAGATCTGCAACGGTTTCAATATGAAAATCTACTAAATAACAACATTATCTTTTATACAGTCTGAGCTAACATACTGGATGGGTCACGCTTCGTGTGTTGTGGTGTGGTCAAATAATCACTTTAATTCACTTTAAAAGTCTTAACTAAGTAACTATCGGATCATTTTCCTGGCAAAATGACCAAATGAGGTGTGGACATGTGCACACTTACAGCAGCACTGTATTTATATTAGATTTGTGTAATTATAATGTTTAAACTTCATGCTTTATACTTCTAATTTAGTCTTTATAATTAAAAAAAAAAAGTCTGAGCAAGACTACTGCCTGAGATATGTTCTGCATGTCTCATGCACCAAATGTTCTTAAGAGGAAATATGTAAAAAAAAATGTAATTTTTATTTAATATTTAGATATTAATATTTAATATCTTACGCAGTTTTCACAGAGATTCTGACATTCATGGCAATGGCAATAAAGAATATGTAAATGACAAAAAGCGCTCCTACATGAGCTTTTTGCTGCATCCTTGCACAAGATTGACTTACTGGATTTCCTTAATTTCTACAGTTGTAAAAGCATTGCAAAATTAAAATGTCAATTTGCTTAAGATCAAATGTATTTAAAAAAAAAACAAACTCAAAGGGGTCAGCAGTGTAAACAGTGAAGGCCATTGACTGCCACTGACTTGTCCCCTGTATGAATGTTAAGCAAGAGGTGAAACATGCCAGAGCTCGTTAAACACTTGTGCCAGACTCGCTGTCTCCGGGGACCAAGCACACGGTTTTGGGCAAAGACAAGGCTGTCACACGCCGTTCGGCCATGTCCTGCAAAAATGCACTACCTGTTCTCGAATGCTGTCAGTCTCAGGTAAGAGGGGCTCACTTTTTCTTTTAATCCGGCTGGGTGGCTTTAAATTTTGTTAGTTCGTGCATGATGATTTATGCATGCGTTATGAAAATTAAGAATAAGGCTTGCAGTACAAACACACAGCATAATGAAGTGCATTTTAAGTGATGGTTTTCCAAAAGTTTGGACAGAGTCTTTAGATATGATCTCCAGAAGCCTTATTGTACCAACTGCAAATGATACCAAGTAGATCTATTTGGAAAGAGTTTGACATTCCACAGTGATTAGGTGCTTTTGTAAGAGAGTACATCTGCATAAAAATAAAAATAATAACAATAATTTAAAAAATAATTTAAATTAATAATTTGTTGTGACTTCTTGTGAGCTAAAACAATCATTTGTACTTTCATAAGCTATTTTTAGGAACTGTTAGATCAGAGTAAATGATGTTTAATACCAATAATGTCTTGTTTATTAGTCATGAAAACTGGACGAGTTTGCAATATGACATGTTTGATTTAATTTGTTTTGCCTGACATCACACAACTTGTGATGTGACATGATGGAGTGAAAAGAGCAGTAAAAATGATTAAAAATGGTCAAAAATGAAGACGTTTTGAGCTAAAGGCTGATATTTGAATGACAGAAATCAGTTTATGTATTTAAAAAAACTTGTGCAACCTTGGAGCAGATGATGAAGGTGCAGCTGACAGATCTGCAGCATCTGTGATGCTTGTGTCAATATAAACCAAAAATCTCTTGTGGAATTTTTCAAGCACCTTGTTTAAATCCTTGCCAAAAAATGTCAGCCAAAAGTGCAAAGCTAAGGGCATCTAAGGACTCACGATTAAAGCAAAAACTTTGCATCATTAAGCTATTTCAGAGAATGCAATGTGTCAAACGTGTGCAAGACAAAGTCTGAATAAAGTGAGAAAGTATGTTTTAAAATTTTAATTTAATGCTGTATTCTATTTATGGTTACTCTTCAGTTTAGTTGGTGTTACTTTGATTACTTTCAAAGCTTTAAAGACTTGTAGTTGATGACTAACTTCAATGTACAAATATGGAATAAGTGTGAGTCCAAACTTTTGATTAGTGTGGGATTCACAGACGCGGGATGATGATGTCACATTATAATGCTGGTGTGTGATGTCATAAATATTAAAGTTCTGTATCTCAGACCAGTATTTTGTTTTATAGTCAGACTAGTCCAGTAAAAATCTGGCCTTGCCCAGCACGGTGCAATGTGTGTGTGTCTGACAGGGGGTTGTAAATTTGCTTATGCTGATGTGTACAGTAGTACTACTGAACTCCTGTGTGCGTGCAGATTAGTGTGTGAACGGGTTTGCACACTTGCGTGTGGGCAGTGTGAGTAAATACTCCAGTTTGGGCCCCTCCCTCTGCTCCCATTTTCCAATGTATTTGTCTGAACTCGTACCCTCACATGAGGATGAGTATCTGTGTTTACACAGAGCCGAGTTCCCAGGACGAAGGGCTAACAGCGGTGGTTCTAAAAAAAAAAAAAAAAGGGGCTGTGACCCCCTCAAAACCAACAGATCACGGCTTTTTGTAACAAACAGACTGGGGAGTTTACACTTAGCATCAGGTCTAGCCAGAGTTTGGTTCAGGAGAGTTCAGCCAAGGTAGGTTTTGAAAATCAATCTGTAGATTTGACTTTTTTTTTTTGCAATGATATGACCACAAAACTTCCAGACATGGTCAAATGAAGGGTTGTAACAATAAATAAATTGTCACTTTGATTTAATGGTCATCAAGCCCATTGTGGTACCTCTACGTGGTCACGAGTACCTAGGTTGTACCTTTACTGGTCAGGGATTGGAAGAAATGGAAAGAAGTCAATCTAGATAGGAATGTCAGTTAAAATGAATGATTATTTGTTACAGTGCACCACAACGAAGTGTATTTGACAAATCTGTGAAAGAGCAGTGGGCAGCTGATGTGCAGCGCCCGGAGAGCAGTGCTCGGAGATGGTACCTTGCTCATAAGTACCTCAGTGGGACCTTTACTGATCTGGGACTTGAACTGGTGACCCTCTGATCACAAGACCAATTCCCTTACCGTAGCGCTACCAACTCCCTCAAGTAGTTGCCTGCCTTGCCTGTATAACTCTCTACAACTATCACTGACATTGAATCGAAACTAGTTGCAATGTGCTTCTAGTGGACAAAGTACACAATGAGTGTCACTCACTGCATGATTTAAGGGATCCATCTTTCTCAAACGTCATTTATCGGTAATTAAGCAATGTTACCAGTGTATTTGCATTATTTACATACCGACAGATAGTATTAGTCATGTCCTAGTCAAAAGAGTTTGCTTCAAATATGAGTACAGGCTGTTATGTTGCCGAATCTCTGGATGACAGTTTTCCCAGGAACATTGCAGTAAACGCCAACAATTCAGATAAATAGCAGTTGAATAGCAGATTGGCCAACAAAGGTGTTCTCTGCTGTGCAAAACTCAATCTTTGCTGGTATTTTTGCTGAGCTTAGGTGTGAAAGAAGATCCAGTTAGTCTATAAGGCCAACAATAGCTAATGTTTATTTGCTTCAGACAACAACCTGTGAAATCTCATTTGGGAGTGATTAGCTCCAAATGGTGACGTCAGACGACTTGGAAACAAGTAAAACAATAGTGTTCTGAACTTCTGGGCAAAGACATACTGAGCTGTTAGTGTTAATATACTTTATAAACCGTTCAAATCTAATACAGGTGAATGTTGCTGACAAGTACGAGAAAGCTAAACAAAAATTAGCATTGTTCAAATTGTGGTTGACTTTGTTAGTGTCATCAAATAACACTTCAAGCAGTATTTACATTCCAATAATGTCCTTCCAAATATGACCGGTTGTGTTGTGGTATCTTTGCTATACAGACCTTAAGAGAGAAGAGTTGTTCAGCTTTAAAATGGCTGCTAATAGCGGTTTAAAGAAATTTTGGTTCCATAGGTCTGTCGTCTGTGGTGCTGATGGTACTCGTGTGGACAGGTGGACGCCGGGCATCGCCCCTTCGACCCATCTGTGACCCGCGGGTGCTGGTCCGCTTCATCAGAGAGGCCCAAGACGCAGAAGACGCCATGGTGAGGGCTGATATTCACCTATATTTTTGCTTAAATTTGTTATTAAGAAAGTGAAGTCATTTAAACAGTATAATATCTGGGAACAAATCTCAAATAAGAAAACATCGGTGAAGCTCAGAATCGTTGTGAAAACTGCGTAAGTGGGTTTTTAAAGAACGAATTCGGAACGTTGGAGAGTGAGGGCCATTGATACAATCATAATAGTGAAATAACGATATATTGAACGCAGCTCGAACTCATCCACCAAAAACCTGTCTTTCAGTGAAGTTTGGTGGCGGAATAGAGATTTTTATTTTGGGAGCGTTGGAAACTTCCGAACTGTCTGTCTGCCACTTCTTTATTCTCTCTGTGTCTGCGTTTCTCAGCGAAGCTGCAAAGAGGGCTGTGGAGCAATGAGGACGTACACGGTTCCTCTGACAAGCGTCGACTTTGCAGAGTGGGAGCAGAAGGACGTGAGCAAAATTCCAATTTTTTGCCCTTTCTCCCCAACTTACGAAATCCAGTTCTAGGGACATTTCTGGGAAGAAAAATCTTTTGTACAACATTTGTTTACATCTGTGAGATTTAGTTTGCTGGCCCAGGCCTGATAGAATCTCCAATTTGGGTATTAAAATTAGAGCAGAACTAATGCTGGGGGTGTAAAAGGATCTTGATCGTTTTTCAAGAAAAAAGATTTTGGATTACAAAGATTTATTCTGCATAAACTGCAACAAGAATGCAAAATTCTTTATCATAATATTAAGATTGCTCAATATAGAAAAAAAACCCTTATTGCCCAGGTATAAGCAATAACTACCCTTTTCAGTTAAATGGGGTATAAAGAGAAATTAGCATCAGTTAATTTTCTGGGTCTGGAAAAATGTTTTGAAAATGTATGTGTGTATACAGGCCGAAGGCCAGGCTGCTGAAGTGCAGACAGGTCTTTCCCTCATGATCCAGGCCCTGTATGCGGTGAGGGAGTCAGTAAGTAACATGGCTCTCTGCAAGCTTCTGGAGAACAATATCAGCAACATGCACAGCCTGAGCCACATCATCCACAGCCTCCTCTCCCAGGTACATGTGCAACTGATGATGTATGTTGGTGCATGTTCTAAATGGATTCTCCTTATTAATGGGACAGTTGGTAGCGTAAACGTTAGGGCATTTGCCCCATGATCAGAAGGTCGCCGGTTCAAATCCCACGACCGGTAAAGGTATCACTGACGTATTTATGAGCAAGGTACCCTCCCTAAGAGCTGCTCCCTTGTTAGCTGCCCACTGCTCCTTCACGGATGGGTCAAATGCAGAGGTCACATTTCGTTGTGGTGCACTGTGTGCTGTGTTCACAATGACAAATAAACACTCACTTTCACTAAATGTAGGATGTGTTTTGGGCATAAATAGTGTCATCTGCCATTGCTAAAAAGCGCAGTCATTTTGTGCTGCCTTAAAACTGCGACTCGCTGACTGCATTCCTGACTCATTTTAAGACCAGCACACCCACAAAGTATGAAAAAGTCTTGGCGTTCCCCGAATGCTTTGAACAATTTCCAACATCTCCCTTGTGTTAACCAATCCTGACCAATAGGAGCTCTGGTCAGCAAGTTGGCAGCCAATATCAAATCAATGTTGGCCAATGTTTGAAATGTCGCAAGACATATTGCAATGCGCAGTGGCGTCGCAGTGTTGTTGCAGTATAGTAACCGTAAATGACCAGCCAAGCCTAGTAGAGTGACATTCTAGGAATGTTAAAAGCCCAAGTTCACTGAGGTGGATTTTCCCTCTCTCTCTTCCTCGCTTTTCACTCTCTCTTTCTCCCTCTCCCGTTTTGACCCTTGGCCCTTGGGGCACGTTTCTGAGAACTGGAGGCTTTTTTTCTTCTGCCAGAGCTCAATAGTTCGGTGACAGTAAAGTGTACTGTAGTGAGGCTGCAGTTCACAAGCAGAGTTTGCATTGAAGGTACACCTAGCAACATTTCTGTGGTTCAGACAGGTTTAAGTCGATAGCCAACAGGATATAGTTCATCTGAAACCAGAACATGTCAAATATTCAGGCAATGGACCAGCATGGACTTTAAAACCTTCCAAGCCACTTACACCCCTTGCTTTTGACCAAGAGAAATTTTACCCTCATAAACCGGCTCAAAGTAGCACAAAATCCCAGTTTTAAATATGGTTTAATTAAACATTTTCTGCAATGCTGCAGTTACAAGAGAGAAGGAAACTGTGGTACCTGATTTCCTTAAAGCAGGTTTAACACTAAACTTGTTTGCAAGTGGTCTTTGTGGTTCAGTTTGAAGCACTTTTAGACATTTGACTTGCATCAAACTACAATTAACCAGCCATGCAACCCACTTTTTCTACAAAACGACATTAAGGCAAACAGTTAAGCTTGTTTGCCAGAGAAGGTTGGACACTAAAACTAGTTTTGTCTTAAAAGTCCATCTCTCTCTTCACTCCCGCAGGCTCAGTCCCAAACCTCACAGAGGCTGCCAGGACAGACCAAAGTGCGATTGTGGACGGCCTCCTCGCTCCCCGAGCTTCTCCGAGTTCAGACAAATTTCCTACGGGGAAAAGTAAAACTCCTGCTTTCTGCAGTTCCAGCCTGCCGCTCTCAGAGCAGCTGAGAGGAGTTAGGCGGGAAGTGGAAAAAAGCCAAACGCAGAATGTTCACAGTGCGTTACTGTTTTGAGGTCATGAGGAAGGACAAACTACAGGACTGTTTTGAGGTCATGAGGAAGGACAAACTACAGGACTGTTCTGAGGTCATGAGGAAGGACAAGTTAAGGGACTGATGTCTGGATTTTTGTCTGTAAACCTCACATACTACTTCATCACTTCATGAAAGTGAACCATGGTATAACTATGATATATATATATATATATATATATATATATATATATATATATATATATATATATATATATATATATATATATATATATGAAATTGCAAACCCTTATAGCATCACAGATGTGTTGGGGTATTTTGTGCCCACTAACTAAAATATTCAGCATATATGTGTACTGTAGTGTTACATGTTAATTGACTTATTAATTCAACCAAACAAATGTTCCCAAATCAACAGAATTGTGCTTTGAATTTCTTGTATTACATGACTGTCTTTTTGGCACTCAAATGAATAGTATCGCGCATTGAATTAAGTGCTAAAAACGTACAGTAATGCAATATTTTAGCTGTTTCTTGTGTTTTTTTTTACCGTGTGCTGTGTTTACACATTTGTCTTTACATTTTTGCACAACAGTGCTGGGTTTTTATACTATGGATTTGTGGACTCTGCTGCTATTTTTGTTCTGTGTAAAGCCTGTGTAGGTCTGGATAGTAATTATATACAAAACCGCAGGCTCCGCGTCCCCGAAACGGGAGATGTGACGAATCGGGAGACTGGAATTTATTAGAATTTATTGGTCATATATGTATATATGTATATACAGTATATATCCGTTTGTGTGTGAGCTAAAGTTATGACGGTTCCCTGAAGCGTCATGCGTTAAAAAGAACAGAGACCGAAAATTCTCCTCTTATACCGCCATCTACAGGATTGAACCGGTATTGCAACTGAATGCCGAGTTTGCTTTTTCAAAATGCATCAACAATTATCAGTATTTCTTACAGATTTATGACTTTACACTTTGAGGAAATATTAATACGCTAACACAGTCAAGATGGATTTATGTGTAAGGAAATAAGAAAATATAAGAAAATATAAGAAAAATGATTTTACGACCTCAGCTTGAGTAAGGAGGCGGAGATGCCGGACTGTTTAATAATGTCATTTTTTAATGTTCTTCAGTTCATATACACAACATACAGTGTGTAATTGTGTAATATCCTTTATATGAAATAGAAATTTTAACGCCAGTCTCCAACTTCGATTACTCTTGTTTTCTTCTCACCCCGTGTCGCCGATTTCGGAGGAAACGAATGAAAAATTAAACGGTGCAAGTCTCTACTTTTCTCCCTTTTTTTTTTTTTTTGCAAACCAGCATAGCCATTTGCACTTAGTAAATGTTTGTCCATTTTTGTGTTGGATTATTTTCCCCTTTCCCTCCTAAAACACGCCTGGCACCGGCAGACACGAGGTTCACCGTTGAGGCTTGGTGAAAATGTGCTTGGCGTGTCTGACGGCCACCTCTTTATTTCGACCTATTTTTTTTATACATTAGAAAAATATGGACGGCTTCATTTCTCTTTTTCTAAATATAATATGCAGCTCATATTTAGGACAGGGGCGTAGTTCGACGGCCTGGCCAATGAAAAGAAAAGAAAAAACAAAAACCAAACACTCCCACCATTTGGGCATCTAGAAACTTGCGACCGAGTAGGGTAGCGGTTATCCCACAGTGTGATTTAGTCAATCGAAGAATAGAGAATGTTTAAAATGAAAAAGAAAAGAAACATTTAAGACTGTGACTCTATGCGCAGGTTTGACTGAGAAAGGTGATGCGTATTTAAGCGTTTCAAATCATAAACCCTCTTAGGAGGGAGCCTAAAACGCTCTCCAAAAGGAAACGGAAGGCGGCCAATTCTTAAGCTTCACACCGGAAAATTTCTACATTAACATTTTCAACCCTTTCTTTCTCTCTTTTGACCGATGCTGGATGTTGGCCGTTGGCAAACGCCTGGTTTCCAACGCTTGTTACCTGCAATGTGCTCGGCGCAAACACATCAGTCGTTTTATTACGAGTGACGCCCGTATCCGAGACGCCAAAACCTTAATTCGGCTTCACATGACTGGCCTAATATTTTGTGTTTCTAAATTTCTATCGCAAAAGTTCAGTCCGTTGTCTTTTAAAACATGGTCAAACGAAACATATCAACGGCTTTAAAAATCCCAAATGTGAAACGTCTTTTAACGCTAGTCCCGAGCGCTCACTCTTGTACCTGTACTTGAAAAAGATACATTTGGCCATTTACCTGTAAACCAGACATAAAACAGAATATTTACAAAGACCGTGTCATCTCTTACACCTCGAAAAAATTACAGTTTGTTTGATGTTATTTTTTAAAAAATTGCCCCAAGATTTTTTTTTTCTCTTTGTCTGGTCCGGCCTGATAAAATGGAGTCTCAAGTGTTTCCATCTGTCCGCTGAGCGTATGTTTTCAGAAAGAGACGAATAAACAGAAGAATGAGATGAAGATAAGATGAAAATGCACCCAGGTGGACGTCTTCCTCAGTGACCCTGTCAGGCTCTTCCCCGATTCTCTCATGCCTCCGTCTGTTTTCCGTCGTTTCCTTGCCTGGGGTGGTAGCCGTTATGGTCTCGGAGGTCAGCGTAGTCCAAGATCAGACCGGGCCTGTTCCTTTCCCCCTCTGCTACCTTCTCCATTGGCTCCCTCCATTTTTCAAAGAAATGATAGAACGAAAAACAGATTGGAGCTAGTAGCCAGTACAGGAACAACAGAGTGCTGCAAGCGCTCTGCGGCGCTGAATGACGGTTGGGGACCTCAGACCAGAGTGGGGGAGAGTGTAGAAGAAAGGAAGGAAGGAAGGAAGAAAGATAGTAGATAGAAAGATAGAAAGAGAGATGGCAGGATATGGTACAGTGAAGAAATCTGTGGTAAATAAAGTGGATTCAAAAAAGTACAGCATTCTCAGAATGGAGGAGGAAGATAGAAAGAAAGAGAGAATTAAATTAAAAAAAAAAAAGATGTTGGAGGGGTAGATTTATAAGTCCTTCCATCATTTTCGGACTGGGCTGTACAGCTTCGGTGATAAATGGGAGAAAAGAAGGAATCTATTCATCCCTTTTTTATTGTGATCATAATCAGTTTCCATTTTCCTGATATGCTTAAGTATCTACAGAAGAAATGAACCTCTGAATGAAGTGCACGAAATAGAGCCCACGTTTTAAAAAAAATCAGAAGAAGGGAGAGAGAAAGAGAGGAAAGGCTTTTCAAGAAAAAAAGAGGTCAATAATAAAACAAGACAAGAAAAGAAGTCTTGAATTTGAT
Source organism: Distichodus sexfasciatus (assembly GCA_032718565.1). Classification (NCBI taxonomy): domain Eukaryota; kingdom Metazoa; phylum Chordata; class Actinopteri; order Characiformes; family Distichodontidae; genus Distichodus; species Distichodus sexfasciatus. Next base: position 339,650 of record JAVGVS010000305.1, on the reverse strand, counting down.
TGTGGAACATTTCTGTTCGGGTGTCCATTTTCCTTTTAGAAAATAAATCATGCAAATTACCCAGAGAGCAAACAAGATATAAATTTTAATAATTCTATATTTAGACTTTTTTTATATAGATACTCTTATATTTCTCTTTCCCGTACGCGGAGACCAGCGACAGCGCCAAACCGAAAGCAGATTGAACAACCGAAGAAAGAGGGGGGATAAAAGAAAAGCGATCAAGGTTTTGGCACTTTTCTGATGACACTAATTCCTCCGTTAGGATCCGGATCAGGGGCGGTCCGCTCCAGGCCGGTCCACAAGGTTTGCCGTCTGATTGGACGATTATCACAGTACTTGGCACGAAATGCTGGTAAAAACGAGATAGAATCTTTGTTTTTTTTCCCCCTCCTCATTCATATTTTTACAAGGTTCTTAATAATACATGTTGTACACATACTTTTTTCTCGATTTAGAAAAGTGTTCAACGTAGGCAAAAACCAGAGTTCTGTACTTGGTGCTAAAAACTCAACAAGGTGACAGAGGAGACAAATGGGACGAAAAACTAAATGAGAAGGGGCGGGAAGAGTAGCAACGGGATGGGAACACAGCAAGCGAAAGAATGCACAGAGATAAGAACAGAAGCAGAGGATGAGGACAGGGACTGGAGTGCAGTGGCCAAAGCAGTGCCTGAAATTGTCAGAGGTCAAACTCATAGTTTTTCCAACTGAGAAATAGAAGAAGGAAAAAAAAGACAGGGAGAGAAAGAGAGGTCAGGAGTTTCAGGATCACAAGAACGCTGCGTTGGACAGTATCTCTGAAGAGCACCGGTCAGGGCACAGTTAAGTCTCATGTTCAGAGGGTGGCAAGGTGCTTGGTCCCCCTTGGGAGGAGCTACTATACGCGAGTGGTGGAGTGCTGATGGGGCAAAGCATTGTTGGAGTGGCTGGAGCCCGGGGCTGGGGCGGGAGGGTACGTGTTGAATGCATGGAGCGGCTGCATGCCGGTGATGGTGCTTGGGATCATGGACAGGGTGTTGGCCGTCATGAGAGGCACATCCTCGGGCGCTCGTCGCAGTGCCAGGGTGTAGTCTGGTTGGCACACGGGCGCCCGCAGGGGCTCCAGGTCGCCGTGGAGGCCACGAGGGGCCAGGGGCGTGCCATGCTCCAGCTCCACCCGCTGCTGCTTCATCTGCAAGGACATTAGCTCCTCCTCCTGGCTGAGCGCCAGGTCGTTGTGCGGTGGGGCACCCACTATCCCCGAGGTGGGGCCAGCGCCGCGTTGGGGAGACAGGCGGCGGTGGCGGCGTTGGAGCAGCTCATGACGCTTGTCCCGTTTGTAGTAAAGTGCAGCGAAGGCCAGCACGTTGAGGAACAGGAGCGACGCCCCTACGGCTACCGTCACGCTCAGTTCCGTCGAGTAGTCCCGCGTGGCATCTGGAAAAGGGGGGAAACGGGGACGTTCTGAGCCTTCGGGTTCTGGGTCAGGCGGGTATGTGGACACCACGGGGTGCCTGGTGGAGCGCGTTCCCGGGCTTTGTGGTGGGCCTTTCCAGCCAGGCCGATGCCCCCCTCCTGGTGGAAGGCGAGTGGTGATGGAGCTGATGATCTCCTCGTGTAGGGTATGAAGGTGAGGTACCAGTTCCAGCCAGAAGGCCACCTTGTTGGCACGGTAGTTGTCACGAACCCGTGGCTTGAGGCCAATGTGCAGGTACTGCTTGTCCTTGGAGCTGAATTTGGTCCAGATGACCTCCTCAAAACGATTGGGCTTTGTGTGAATGAACTTGGTGTCCTGGGGCACGGGGATGTTGGGATCCCTGCCAGAAAAAGACACAGAGTAAGACAATATGAGTACAAACAAAGAGGCACAGTTTACATTTATGACTTTTTATCATGTGATCTAATCCAGTGTGATCTTTGTTTTCTAAACATAAGTACAGTATTCCTGGAGCAACTTTGCGTCAAGGGGCTTGCTCATGGGCTCAAAAGTGTTAGGATAGAACCCACTTGAACCTACACTCTTGGTCCATAACCAAGTATCCTACCACTAGGCTACCATCCCACTAAGAAACTCACGTGATACAATGTGCATACAAATGTAAAACTGAAATGTCAGACATTAGTTAGCTACTCAGCTAACTAGCATGCTAGCAACATTAGCTAGCTTGCTTATTACTGATACAGCTAACTGCTAGTTATCCCAAACAGACCACATCGGAACTAGTACTATGTATCGCTGTAGAATGTAATTTGACACACATCCCTTTATCTTCAGTAAATCTGCTAGATTTGTAATGCAGCAATCACAGTTGAATGTGTCCAATGTGCTGATCAGTTTGGTCAGGCAAAACTGATGACAGGCGACAACCAGCTTGGGTCTGACCATTTTTAGAATGATTCCTCAAAATGAATTAATGTTAATATAAAGACTTTGAGACATGCTAAAAGTCCCCATTGATTTTCATTTAATGCCCACATTACTATCTTTTAAGTGGCTCTTTAAGAACCACTTCTGTGAAATGCAGATCTTTTGAAGTCATCAGTTGCTCAGAAACATATATTAACACAGAGCGTTTCAGCCTTGTAGAAGGATCCAGTCAAAAACAGCTTTTCTGCCCTACCCAGTGCAAATTTGATCTTATCTTTGAAGTCTAAACATCAAAAGGTAGCTTCCAAACAGATCGTTTCTATTCTGATTCGCAGCACATTCACACACGCCAACACAGTCATTTCCGATAATCAGCACGCGTTGTTGGCATGACTAAACGCGCAAATCCTATCAGGTAAAGCCAGGAAATAAATCTGATCAAAATATTCTTCTCCAGTAAAGATCTGGGCCCATGTTTAAACAAGCATGTCAGGGTAAAAATGGAGCACACTAATGGAGCTTTTCCTTTGACAATTGGGCACCGTTCCATATCAAGCCATATCAAACCAACTCAACCTGACTTTGGCCTTGCAGAACCCAAGTTTGACTGTCTCCACCCTCAAGTGACCTTCATGCTCAGAAACATGCTCTTAAGCAGACACTACATCCGCAAACATGAGGTTTGCTTTTGTGCTAGTGTGTTATGAAAAGAGAGCCTTAAGTGAACAGCAAAGCTACAAGGAACAAAGGTATGAGAAATGCTTTTTCAGGCAGACAGTACAAGGATGCTTATTGTTTTTTTCAGGCAGACAGCCACCTGCAGCATGATCTCAAAAACCTGGTGAAAAAGGAAAACATGTGCAGAGATAATGAGGTACTATGGGGTACACTGCACTGCAAAACAACACTTATAAAAGTACACTCTTCATACAGGTTCCCTTGTGGTGAGGAATATGAAATCTTTGGTGCACAACATACGTGCCAGCTGGTACAAGACATTTAAACCCAGTATGTGCTGCTCAGTTTATGTCTAGTCAGCTTACGGCTGTCATTGGCTGTTGGTGGGCCTTGATACAATCTGATGAAGTACAAAGGATGATCAGCGTAAAATATGTTTCAGTGACGATTAATGGTGCCAATTTTTTGTTTTAGCATATTGTGTTGTTTTCATATTACTGCAATTGCAGTGATGTTCAACAAGATATTTTGCCCAATTTGCACACATGAATCAATATGCTCAAACAGGAATGTAAAAATCTAAAACTCATCAGGTTTATGGCAAACTTGTTTATATGTTCAGCCTCTGAGCCGCCCACATTCATGCTATTGGAAAAGTGAAGTATAAAAGTTTGAAAACTGGCAGGAGGAGGTTTTACTAAGGCTTTATGTAACTTCCTCATGCCGTTTTAAAACTTTACAGTGACTACGCCGTGGCAGACTGACCCAGTCTTGGCAAAGTTTGTCCAGTAGGTCATGACCACAGCGCTGAGCATCACGTCATTCTTGGAGAAGTTGCAGGGGAAGAGATCAGTGGCTCCCACCATTGGCACCCCAAACACGTAGGGGATTTCATCGCCATGGGCAGCATCTGCCCACTCCGGCCGGGCCTCTGTCTGGCAGTGGTGGTGAAAGGTGTAGAAGTAGACCGGGGACTGGAACTCGGCATGCAGCTTGGCCGTGGCCACCGCTGGGGCCACCCACTGGTGGTCGGTGAAGAGAGCGAGCAGGGTCTTGCGACGCATGTCACCGTTATCCCTGTCGGCCCAGTCGGTGTACATGAACTTGATGGTCTCCCGTAGGATGTCTTTGCCTAGAAGGAAAGTGGAAATGATTCAGTTTGGATGTGGGACACATGTTCCAATGCAGCCAGAAATTGTGCAATAAAAAGACAATATTCTACTGGGATCTTCTCTTGAAGAGAAGCTTCAAAACCTTTGCCATACAGAAGACATGGGAAAAGCATAGGTGTTGTCCAAATCCAATTCATCATAGCACCAGGTGAAAAAGTCTAAAAAGGTTGTACCTCTCTTCCACAAGGGTGTGTTTTGGATAAAAACATGCAATAATGGAATCAGTGTGTTGCCTGTTCTCTTTATGGTAGATAAAAGACGTTTTTCATTCTGTTTTTCTAAGGAAACTTAATTTAAGGTAACAGAATTCCACAAATACTTGCTAACCATTATGACATTTATATTTCCAAAATCAATCATAATATTTCAGTCATAAAAAACTAAGTTCAAGTGCTGCTGCGTGTCTACACGTTGTGTAACCAGATATGTAAGGGCATAGTACTTGATAATTGATGATGCTTCCTTAAAATAACAATGAAATATTGTGCCTGACTATACATTTATTTGTTTGAACACATCTGGAAAATCTCCCCACATAACAAGATCATAAAGACAAATTTTATGTCCAGGTTCCTCTGAGATAGGTGAATATTATCCCTTGTTTTGTGCAGCACTAAAATAGCAATGCACCAACAATGTGCTTGACTCTGCCTCATTTTAAGAGCAATATGTTCATGCATGTAATGCACAGAAAAAGCCATTTACTAGTAAAACAATGTTGTGGCAAGTCAGGAAACTGTGACAGCTTCAAATTAACAACTTTACATTTACAGCATTGAGCAGGCGCTCTTTTCCAGAGCAGTTTCCATTTCTTAGTTTCAGGTACAGTCTCCCTGGAGCAACTTGAGGTGAAGGGTCTTGCTCAGGGATCCAATGATTGTAAGGCTAGATGTAGGATTCAAACCCATGACCTCTTGGTCCAGAGGTGATGATCCTAACCACTAGACCACCACCATCCCTTTATGATGCTCTGCAATGGCTGAACGTCTCCCCAGCATTGCACTTAAATGGCAACCTAAAAACTAGGGTTTGAAAATCACCTCACAAGGAAGAAATTTTTGCCTTGCTCCTTTAACATGCCAGTTCTGCATGTGTGTATACATGGACAAGTGAAATGTACCATCTGGGTATCCATAGAGGTTGTCCACAAAGTTGGATATGGTGTAGTCAAAGGAAGCGGCGGAGATGCCATCCTCCCCCTCGCTGTCATCCACAAATTTCAGCCCCTCGCCCTGGTTCACCCCCAGTAGGATGTCATAGTTCAGGAACTCCCCCTGTACAGAACAAAGATGCATTACACAACCACACAGACAAGCCGAAATGGCATTAGCGCACACTTCAACAATGCCTCAAGTGCCCAATATACAGTACACGGATAATACATATGAATTAGAAATAACAACCCAGATATAGCAAATTGCAGTACAGCACATGGGAACAATGCCTCAAGTCAAATCTGTGGATGGATAAAACATATGAATTGCAAACAATGACCCAGATACGAGATACTATATGGAAAGTAAAGAACACACACACACACACACCACCAATCCTTCTAGGCAACATAGCAAAGATGCCTTGAGGCAAAGCCATGAAATACTTACACGTATAAAGTGTAGCTTTATAAACAGTTTCCACTTCCCTCAAATGTTGTCAGTTGGAAAAGATGTGCTTGGTGCTCTGGAGTTTGCTTCCTTAGTTCTTCACCAAAGCTAGGAATGTGAAGTTAGCTAAAGTTTAATGGTAGCCAATCACACTAAATTAGCTTTACATGTTTGCCTTATACTGTTTTGGTTGCTAGAAGCTTCTGATGCTTTCCCCCCCTTTCAGCTCCAGTGTAAAACTAAAGATGTGAGATTTTGACTGTGTTAGCAAAAATCTGATCAAGTTTGAGTTTTCCCCAATCCATTGCTTTAAAAAAGCTTTGGGGTTGTAGGCGTTATCTGTGAGATCAAAAATCATGCTGTAATCATGATGGTAATTATTTCAAACTCGCAGGGGATGGAAGTCCGTCTTCAGAAAGTAAATGTTCTACCAGGTTGTTTTACTTAAGGGGAAATGGCCCAACCATGCTAATATGTCTAACAAGGAATGGGAATAATTTGTCAATAGGAGATCGCCCAAAGACACCAATGTAATCCACATCACTGTCTTTTGAGGACCTTGTGAGTACCATTTGTAATCTCTGATGTGAATCTAGAACATTGATGTTTAGAGCAAATCTCTGTCCAGAATGTTTATATTCAGAATATGAATTACCTGTCCCTGCATGCTCATAAACAATAAGAAATAAATTATGTCCAGTTTTTACTCTATACATACTGTAAATGTCATTCAGAAGATGTGCTTCATGAAACATCCTCAATGGCAGCTGAGTTTCATGAAGCATTGTTAATAACCAGAATGCAAATACACAGGAATTACTCTGATTTCCCTCATATTTGAGAAATTTCCATCTTGTTTCTTATTTTTGAAAGATTGTTATGTATTCAGCTTTCTAATATTACAAAATGTTATCTATGCTCCATTTTATCTATGGCTGCTTTCTTGCCAAATTTTGTGAAATTTCATCTTTGTTAGAGCCTCTAAAGGGACCAGTGAGGAAAAAAATAGACATGAGTTTTGTGTGTGCATGAGATGTTTTTTGAAAATTTATTCTGGGATTCACGTTTCAACTGTGATTGCTTTGACTGTGTACGCAATTGCTTTACTGTCCTCAGATTATCAACGTCCATTTTAAATAATGTTCAGAATTAATCATATCTAGTTAAAAGAGCACAGAACTAGTATAGTGAAATTCAGTTAGGTCATGTGAAGACAAAGGAATTGTGGATGCAGTCAACGCAATCACAGTTGGTATGTAAATACTGTGCTCACACAAAAACATCTTATACTCACAGGAAAACATCTTGTGAGCAACAAAACATCTTCTGTGCATGTGAAAACACCTTGTGAACACACAAAATCCTCTTGTGTACACACAAACACACCTCATGCATACAGAAAAACATCATGTGGGCACACAGAAACATCTTGTGTGCATGTGAAAACAACTTGTACGCTTGCAAAAACATCTTGTGTGCACATGGAAACATCTCATCCTCATGTGAAAACATCTTGTGCTCAACTTAAACATTTTGTGTACACACGAAAACATCCTGAGCACATCCAAAACTTGAATCTATTTATTTTCCTCACTGGCCCCTTTAGGGACTCCTTGGCTTCCCTCGTAGAAGCTGCCAACCTTTTTCTCAGACTCGCAATTCACTTCTGCAACCGAGGGAGGCAAACAATGCCAAAGCAGAGCGAGCGACTGCGTTTAGCCTGGTCCCCGACCTGCTGCATGAGGATCTCAGGGTCATCTGGCACCACATCACCATCCACCACGGGCCCAAAGGCGATGTGGTAGCGCGCCGGCTGGATGTCTTGGTCCACCAACTCCCGGAAGCTCTTCCTACGCAGGCAGTCCACCAGCTCAGCCGTGTCGCCGTAGCTGCAGCCAACCTTCTTGGCCAGGATCTTGGTGTACATCAGCGGCCGGTAGTTGACAGACCAGCTGGAGATGGCAGAGCCGCTCTGGGCAATGGCCCTCTGGAACAGACCTGAAATAGGCAAGAAACATGAATCATGCTGAGTGCTGTTATTTAAAGGGAAGCTCTGTGTAATGGCGGTGAATGAAAGCTAATGGTAGATTTCCATAGTGTTGCAGCAGGGGAATAAGTAACAAATTACAAATATTCATGTTAGTGCAATAGTTTTTTGGGGGGGATGTTCTCATGAGTAAGGATTATTTCCCCAGTCTTTCACGTGACATCAGGAGATGCAAGGACTTAGCTCAAGGTTGTAACAATCCAGAAATGGCAAACCGAAATATCACCAAAGTTTGAACTATTGTAAATTAAAACAGGCAGAAGACCCAGGTCACAGTTAAAGAGATTCAGCAAAAGTAACTGATTATTGTAATCAATCATCAGGCACAGGGTCAAAATCACCGTCAGCAGGTATTTCTCAGGGAAGGCAAGATTTACAGTCAAAATTACAAATGAGCAAGAATACAGGAACACCACTAAAAAGGACTGGTACGAAGCAATGACCTGCAGAGAAAATTGTCTAGCTCTTTGAAAGAAAAATCTGAAGAAATCAAGGGCAGCTGAAGACTATAGGCTGGGAATCAGAACAATCTCAGCTCAAATATACAAGATTCAAAATACAAGATTCTGGAGTGTTTCTGTCAAACTTTCTGCTCATCTTTTCTGTACACCATTTATAAAGTAAGGCACTGGTGTTGGTCAAGAAGGCCTGGCTCGCAATCTTCTTTACAGTTCAAGGTGTTGGATGGAGTTGAGATTAGGGATCTGCGCGAGCCTTTCAAGGTCTTCCATCCAAACACATCCAACCAACAAGGTCTTTATGGACATTGCTTTATGTACTAGGGCATAGTCATGCTGGAACAGAAAAGGGTCTTCCCAAACTGTGTCCTCAAAGTTTGAAGCACATCGCTGTCCGAAATGTCTTGCTATGCTGAAGCATTAAGATTGCCCTTCACTGGAAGTAAGAGGCCGGGAGCCCAAACCCTGAAAAAGTAACGTTCAGGCAAGTAACCTTCTTCCGGTATCTGCCAAGCCCAGAGACATGTGATTCATCACTGTTTCACAGTCCAGTGTGCTTTACACCACTAAATTTGATGCTTGCCATTGGACTTTGTGATGTGGGGCTTGTATGTGGATGCTGTGTGTGGAAACCCATTCCATAAAGCTAAAAAATATCAATTTTAAAATATTTAGTTACTGGAAGAGCTACAATGTTTTGAAAATAGTTACTGCAAGAGCTATGGTGTTTTAAAAAAAATTTATCGATTTATCGATTTTGAGTAGTTTTACTTGTAGTTGAGAAATATTTCAGTAATGTAGTTTACATGAGTCCAAATCTTGCTTGTGCAGTTTATTGGGGCATTTTTAGAGGGAGATAAGGGCGTTCAATTAGCGAGAAGAACATGCTGCCTCTCTGCATGCTGCTGTGCTGTTATGTAAAGAGCCTTGTCCCCATGTTTTCATCTGAAGATTCTGATATTAATTATTAAACGAACCCCCCCCTCCCCCAAACTCTCTCTCTCTCTTTCTCTCTCTCTCTCTCTCTCTCTCACACACACACACACACACACACATTCACACATTCACACATGCTGCACCCATCTTTTCTCACCAAGGGATGCAGTCAGAGAGCAGAACACTGCGCTGTGAAACAACGTGCTCTCTCTATTGCTCTCTCTCTCTATATCACACACACACCACTGTGTTGCCCCCTCCTTAGTTCTTATCCCTATGAAATCAATTAAGACTCAGTTCGGCTGCAACCGAATGCTTCTGCACCACGCTGGCCGCAAACACACACACACACACACACCAACACACATTTACATGCCCCTCATTATGAATCTGTCTCACACCATATCCATATTTATCACCCAGCTCTCATTATAAACCCCGTATCAATCTCAGCCTCCTGTGTGATCTCATGATAACACCATAAATCAGCCTTCATTTTTCTCTCTCTCTTCCACACACACACACACCCACACACACAGATATCAGTCTTTCTGACACACACCGTCTCATCATGTTTCAGTAAGTGGGGGGAACACAGGCACGCTCACTTTGCTCTCATTACGCTGCCATATTTAACTAACACTAATCTACAGTGTCATTAGACCATTTCAGACACATTTCTCTCTATCCACACACACACACACACACACATACATTAGAGTAAATTGATTTCTGTTGGTCACTAGCACAATTATTTTGTGCCGCCTTAAAATAGCAAAGCGTCAACAATAATGCACTCAACTCCACCTCTTTCCACCTCTTTTCCTTTTTACCTATGTATTTTACTCATTCTCTCTCTCAAATCGTTTAAAAATATTGAGTAACTGGAGGCTACAGCGTTTTGAAAACAGTAACTGAAAGAGCTGCAGTGTTTTGAAAATAATTACCGAAACAGCTACAGTGTTTTGAAAAAGTAACTGTAAATGCTACAATGTTTTGAAAGTAGTAACTGAAAGAGCTGCAGTGCTTTGAAAATAATTACTGAAAAAGCTACAGTGTTTTAAAAATAGCAGCTGTAAGACCTTCACTGTTTTGAAAATAGTTACTGGAAGAACTACAGTGCTTAAAAAATATTTAGTTACTGGAAGAGCTACAGTGTTTTAAAAATATTTAGTTACTGGAAGAGCTACAGTGTTTTAAAAATATTTAGTTACTGGAACAGCTACAGTATCAGTCTGTCATAATCTTAACCACTTAATCATGTTGGGGTCGCGGAGACTGGAGCCCACAGCGCAGGGCGAGCTACAGTGTTTAAAAAATATAATTTCCTAAAAGAACTACAGTGTTTTGAAAATATCTAGTTACTGGAAGAACTACAGTGTTTTACATCGTCACTAATCGTCACTCCCCAACACTTTTCATTATTGACCCTACTGGCACTTGACATCATCAAAGGGTTCTTACCCTCAGAGTGGTGGGACAGGATGAGCAGGTTGACGCAGGAAGCCCCCGCTCCGGAGCCAAATATAGTGATCCGCTCCTGATCACCCCCGAAATTCCCTATGTTTTCATTGAGCCAGCGCAAGGCCTGGATCTGGTCCAGAAGGCCATAGTTGCCTTTGGCCGACTGGTCTCCGGTGCTTAGGAACCCTGCAGGAAGACAAAAAAGTGGTCAAAGGTGAGGCTTAGCTGCTTGGATTTGGTTGGATGGTTGGTGGATTTTACAAAACGGAACCTGAATGGGAAGAAGTAGATGATCTTGCTACACCTTACAAAATCAAAATAAAATATAATGTAATTGTTAATAGAGTATTTTAACAATATTAACAATTTCCATAAAATTACAGGTTTGCAAGTTTCTTCCTTCCTGACATATTATATATTTTATATTTTGATATGATGTGTACTACTGTGCAAAAGTCTTGAGCCGCACCTTGTTTCTTCATATTCTGCTTCTTAAGAGCCAATTTTTCCTTTGTGTGTGTTTTAGTGCCAACTTGAGGAATGGTGTTTGCATGTATGTTTGCACATGTTGCAATAAATCACTGTATCTACTGCATTTGGACAGTACCGTGCATTAGTGGTGTGTTCTCTGAACGTATTCCGCACTCGGCCACTAGTGGCTGCCATATGTCTAATTTCCCTGTCAGCGTCTGTTGATTGTTTGCTTTAATGTGCTTCACCTGGGTCTCTCGCGATGCAAATGGGGTTGTCCCATTTAGTTCAGATTAAATCTCTATGAGTTCCTTGAGTTTGTACCCAGTTTCTGGTTTGTGTTTTTGAAGTGTTTTGATTTGATAAACTTTTCTTGGATTTATTGTTCAATGCACCTGCACCAATGGACATGACCTTTCAATTCAATCCAGTCGTTCACCAGTGACTATTCAACTTCACACTACATACTAAGCAGATCAATTTTTAAAAAAAATCCAGAGCAACTAATATCTCTCAGTCGCAATGACATCTTCTTCTGGCAACTTACAGTAAAAGTCTTGCTCAGAAGCAAAATGGCGGTTTTCGTTCATTCCAGGATTCGAACCCCCAATCTTATAGTCACTCACATAGGTTTCCAGTCACTAAGACCTAAATAATAAACTAAAGAGCATTTATATCCGTGGTCTAACTTTTATAGAGTTTCCTAATTGCTCCCGTCCTCAAACGACACACACAAAGGGTAGGAGGCAAGCATAGTCTTTATGAGCGCCCCGATCACTGCATTAAGAAGCTCTTAAAAACCCACGATAAACAGGCTGCCGTGTCTTCTAACCCACACTCCAGCAGGCTTTTCCACTAACACAATTCACAAATCGGCACGAAAAACGGAGCGCCGACGCGTAACACATTTTAAAATATTAGCCTAAATCGAGTTAAACCCCGTTACATGGCAGGATTCGTTTTTTTTCTATCACACTTCCATCTGAATCAGTGCTAAAATGAAGCATCGTCCACGACAGCAAAAGAAAGGCTTTTTAACGGCGTGCGAGAGGAAAGAAGGGGAAAAAAAGAGAAGGGACTGGGGGAAAATGAAATAAATGAATACATACAAAAATAGACACGAACTTAAAAGCTCCCTGCCCTTCCAGACCTAATATTCAAGAGAGTGAGAAAGTGGGGGAGTTTGTAAGTGTGTGTGTATATGAGATAGAGAGAGAGAGAGAAAGAGAAGCAGCAGGGGGCAAGGCGGACAAAGCCAGCATTAAAACACATTACGCTCATTTGCTACTAAAACACATTTCGTCGTCTCAAAACAAATTACAGAATTAGTCAAAGGACTTTTTTAGAATTCGACCCACTACTATTGACCACCACATAACAAGAAAAGCGGTACACAAAGGAACATGGAATACAGACATGAAGGCACAATGCAAATATTTCTAGTAAAGGAGAAGTTAATAAATGACATATTGAAGACGAACATCTTTAATGACAAATTAAGAAAGCGTTAAATAACTGTCAAACATTACACGATATTTGATATATTTTAGTTTAGCTCATGGTGATTTAATGTGATTGAAGGTGACTGTCTTAAATCAGTATTCAATATGGTCTTACATTGATTGATTGCTGGCTCCTGAATTGATCTGAATTAAAATTGTAGCAGACATTGAATCGTCATCCACTGTATCGCAAGAATATCCTATTGTGATGAAAACTTGTAACTTACATTAACGCTAAAGCACGCTCAAGTGAGAAGCAGTCCGTCCCGTTTTAAATGGCGCCTATTCGCGTCCGCCCATGTCACCTAAACCAAGAGCGGCGCCGCTTTCGGCCCGAGCGAGCGGTCGTTTGAAATACGAGGCTCTCATTTCCCAGTAAACGAGTCTCGTTAGCTTGGAACACTCTGACCCCCAACGCCTGCGTTACCGAGGTCGCTGGCTGAAACGCTGTGGTTGTGGAGGTATAACGGAGGCCGGAGGGAGCAGCAGAAAGCTTTACGCTGATTGAGGCAATGTTTCATGGCGGCTCGGGTGACTGCAGAACAGCTGTGCGAACAGTAGGGTCAGTGATTGGCGGTGTGATTGACAGGCCGAATTGAGATGCTCAGCTATCGGAGAGAGGTATTGATTGGTGAGCCTGCGTCTCACACACACACATACACACACACTCACACACACACACTCTGCCGCATCTTATTTGCTCTGTGAGGCACTACCATTGACTCCCATAATAAATAGATGTAAATAGTACTACAGCTACATCTAACCCTAACCTTAACCTTCACCTCAGTTACCGAAAGCAAATCTTTTCACTCCTTAGTTTTTCAAAAGCTGTGCCTTTTTTACCCTCATTCGGTCCTCACAAAATAATGTATTCATAAAACCATGAAAATCAGACGAGTTTTTCCAACGAGTTTTTTTTGTCCTCGCCCACATTTTTGTCTGGTCTGGAGGTGATTATAGCTGCCAGTTAATATATTACAAAGGATTCAGAAAGTATTCAGATCTCGTCTCTTTTTACACGTTTTATTTTCTTGTGTATTCATATTTCAGTGGATATAATTGCTCTTTCATCTCTTCAGTCACCCGTAATGATGAAGCGAAAACATGTTTGTTCTTTGAAAATTCAGAAACCTTATGTCCATTTTATATTCAATCCACACAATGTACGGAAAGCAAAGGCCTGCGAATATTTTCTTTATATATGTGACCCTCCACGGCAAAACCAGTCACTTGTCGCAACGGAGGGTTCCGAGAAAAACGAGCGTTTATGTTGCGTGGGGTAAAATTTTGGATTTTTTGTTTTTAGTGTTTTGGTCTATACTGTACTGTTGTGAATAAATTTGGCTGAAAAACCTACCCTTTCCATCCTAAAAACGTGACTTTCTTGAGGTGAGGAATTCAATTCCAGCAGAATGTTAAAAGTTTTGTTTTGACCGCTCTACTTCAATATTTACGGTAAATCCACTGGTTGACTAGCGTGGAAGATATTTCGCAGAATCCGCTCGCCTCCCGAGTTCGCTAACCTAACACAGGTAGGCTATCCGTATGTAATGCAAAGGAAGGCTATCAGAATGCAAACGTAGCCGCCACTGCACCAGCGCTCCAGAGTGCTACGTCGATAGTCAACTTCAAAGCCAGATTTTTCCGTTTCTCACTTAGCGTGACAGGAAGAAACCCGACTCCTTTGAATGTTGATATCTCAGTCATATGTCGTCCCATTCATTCCATATAGGTATCGTTTTGAAGCTTGATTTATGCCCTTTCATGAAAACATAACTCAATTTTGAAAATTTGCAACAAGCGACTGGTTTTGCCATGGAGGGTCACATATATAAATATATTCTATGTCAAGCTTCTGAAAGTATACACTAGATTTCATACACTTCCTCAATCAGTTAGGTGGGCTTTCCCACATGAAACTTGAAATGTCGCTGGCTATGCCAGTGAGTCAAGACGATACAAGCCTTGACACAAAACTTCAGCAAAAATGGTTTCAATATGAGGTGCGACATTTCTATTTTGCTAATTAACGTCTTTAGTTTAACCAGTCTGTGCTTGTGTACTGACTCCACATTCCTCCGACCTGCCTCCCTGACAAAAACAAATCAATTATTAATTTCTTTTAAAACTGTGTGAAGTTGAGCACAGCTTCTGTGGAAAAAAATAAATGCTTGAATCATTACATAAATGAGCTATATGAGCTCCAGTCAAATTCAAAATACTATAGATATTTTCGCCTTTAAAGTACGAGAGCTGGACTGAGACTGGATCGAGATGTGATGACTGTGCAGGTCAGGGATTTTTTAAAAAAACCTAGTCTTGGCTGGATAATGTGAGATGGCACACTGTCCTGCTGGAAGTAGCCATTAGAAGATGCTTCATGGTGGTCATGGAGAGATGGAGCTGGTCAGCAATAATACTCAGGCACTCAGGTTTAGAGTTTAAATAATGCTCAGTTGATATTAAGAGGTCCAAAGTATTAGTGGATATTAAAACGGTCCAGAAAGAGGTCAGAATCGTTAAGGCAGGGTGTATTCAGCCATGTTGGGTTTCATGTTGGGTCCAACAAATTCTGACCCTATAATCTCAACGACTCAGCGGAAATTGAGCCTCATCAGAACAGACGACGTTTCTCCATTCTTTCGTTATCCAGTGTTGGGGAGCTTGCGTCCATTGTAGCTTCAGTGTCCTGTTCTTAAAAGTTAAAAGACTGTCTGCTTAAAAGTTTGATGTTTTGATGTGTTGAAGCTATTCTGGCTGGTCGTCTTGGTTTGTAGGAAGTTGCAATTATTTCTCCATCTCTCCATTTAAACTAGTCTGACTTTTCATCTCCGAACCCATCAAGGCATTTTCACCCATACACAGTAACTGCCTCTCACTGAATGTTTTTCCCCCTTTTTTCAGGCCATTCCCTTCAAACCCTAGAAATGAGTGCTCATGAAAAATCCTGGTAGACAAGCAATTTTTGAAATACTGAAACGAGTCCCGACTGGCACAAGCAACCGCACGTTCAAAGCAATTTGGAGATTTAATATTCAATGCTTTCATGCAAATAAAAAATTAAAATAAAAGATCAAATGAACCTGATATAATATAAAAATATTTACTATTATGAAATACATTCTCCCAAAAATAACCTTTAAATGTGTAAACATTTGAAACTATTCTCTTAGCCGTACCAATGTTTGGTTTGTATATCAGCAGCATGAATGCATTCAAGTCCCGTCATCCGATTGGCTGATGAGATATTTGCTTTAACGAGCATTTGACGAGGTAGCTAACGATGTGGCCGGTGAATATTCCCTTCATTGGGCTGTAAACATGATACACACACACACACACACACAACACACACACGATCCGTCTGCCATCACATTAACCTTCTCCCAAGCTGTTTGCTGCTGTTGCCTGGCAACCAGCCACCGTCTCTCTCCCTCAGAGTGATGCGCTTTGCTGCTACATGGATGGTACGAGACCCCTTTCAAGCACGGGGGGACGCGTCGCCGAAAAACAGAATTTCTCTTTACCCTATCCGCACTTTCAGAACCGTTCATCTCTTCATCTATCTTTTCTCGCCTCCATCTCTTTTGGCCTGACCTCCAGCGTTTGGGCATGAAAAGAAGCATAAACTTGGACGTGTGCAATTCATTAAAAATAAACACGCATCCGCTGTTGGAAAAAAAGTTCGAACGAATTCTCTACTAACCTTTGTGGAACTTAAAAAATGGGAAACGGGAACGTACTTCAATGCATGTTAATTATTATCTATATCAAGCTCAAAGGGTCATTGTGGGGAAACACATCTATGATGGTCTCTCTCTCCTGTGGTTATCTTGCTGAGAAGAGCAGCTGAGGCTGGACTCATGTGATATTCAACAGCCGAAGTTCTGCTAACTAACGCCTCGACTTCCGCTTTCTTTCCTTCAGTGGAGAGAAAAGAGAGAGATGCGTAAAAGAGCGGCGAAGATCTGGTTTTAAAATTGATGTCTCAGGTTTTATAGAGCCTTTCCTATTCATGGTGGAGTTTCACAAAACATTAAAGGTGCTGAAGAAGCTGAGTTATTGTAGTGAGTATTTATTTTTAATTGGCATGTGAACATTGTAATTGTAGATTTTGTTCGGAGCAGATCTCAAATAAGAATATATTAGGGAATGTCAGAAACTTCATAAAACTCTGTATAAATACACAAACATACCACTTTTTTTCATGTCCGGACAATTTTACAATTGGAGGATAGTTCAAGAATACAAGATAGTCTCTGAGCCTTTTAAACAGAAAACAGAAGATAATGTTGGTGTGTCTGAATACATACAACTGAGATTATTCTCTGTTATGCTTAAGGAAATACTTTTAAATACTGTGATCCTAACTAAAACAGTGTAATAATTACACACCGATATGTATATATGCTAAATTATTAATTATTAAAATAACATCTCAAAATGATTCGTTTAAACACAGTTCTGTAGAAGTTTTTATGGCGCTTACAATGTAGAACATGGAAGCTGGCTTTTACAGGTGTTGAGAAAATAACCAGTATAATCATGTGATTTTGGGTTGTAGTGTGTTGGCGTTTTGTTCTGCTCTATTTGCCTTATTCTGCTGATTGTCAGTATCAGTATGTAGGAATCAGCTGAAATGTTGAAAAATGAACCAATTTGACTTTAGCAAATGCATCAATATAATTTAAGTGAGTACCTCAATGGTACCTTTACTGGTCTGGGATTCTGAAGAAAACCTTCTGATCATAGGACCTGTTTCTAAGAACTGTTATGTTGCCAACTGCACCTCTGTGGTCCAAGTACTCCTGATTATTAAAGGGAATGGGAAGTGAAGGGGAATGGAAGCAGACTACATGCCTCTTTAAAGTAACATAGCTGGATTCGAACACACTCTAAATGTGCTTAGGCTGATTAAAAAAATAGCTCAAAAAATAGCTAATTTTTAGTCTTTCAACGGAAAGCACATTTGGCATTCTGGATTTTTTTATGTATCTCTCTCTCTCATTGGTACTGGTCCAAAATGAAGCTTGGCTTCTCAGAACATAACTGGTGGGGGACATCGCTCACACCAGGGCTGGGAAAGCTTCCTAAACGGTTATATGCGCTAACACTGCTGTTGAGCCTTTTGTCACTAAAATTAAGTTGTACAGAGAGAGAGAGCAAGAGAGAGGGAAGGCAGGGAGGAATGTAGAAGCGAAGTACAGTTGGTATGGAGAAACGCTGAAAGGGAATGTGGAAGAGAGGCTGGAAGAGATTAAGGGCATTCACATGAAAGGAAAAAGGGGGAGATAGAAAGGAAAGAGAGAGAGGATGGAAGTGAAGAAGGTATAAAGGTAGGATGAGGGAAGGCAGGAAATGAAGGAAGGCAGGGAGAGGATGGAAGTTAAAAGAGGGAGGTTCAAAAGAACAAACAGAGGAAAGGCAGGATGGAAAAAAAGGTAACATAAAAACAAAAAAGGAGGAGGGAAGATGAAAGGATAGAGTGGAAAAGAAGAAAGGGAGAGAATCATTATGGATGAGAAGGATGAAGGGAAGGAAAGAGGAAAGCGGGAAGGAAGGGAGTAAAGGATAAAGAAGACAGGAAAGGAGGAAGAAATGAGGAGGAGGGAGGGAGGAAGATAAGGAGAAAAGGGGAGGAAGTAAAAAAAGGAAGTACGGGAGGAAGGCTGCAATGAAGAAAAAGGGAAAGGAGGAAGAAATGAAGAAGACTGCAAGAAAGAACAGAGGAAAGGAAGGAAGGAAAAAGTAACAGGAAAATGAGAAACGAGAGGAGGGAGGAAGAAAGGATAGAGTGGAAAAGAAGAAACAGACAAAGAAAGGGTAAATGAAGGAGGGCAGGAAGAGAAGAATGAAAGAAGGGAGGGAGGAAGAAAGGAAAGAAGGATGGGAAGAAGAAGAAGTGGAAGGAGAAAGAGAAGGAGGATGATTTTAAAGAAAAAATAGAGGAAAGGAAGGAAAGAGTTAGCATGAAACAAAAAAAGGCAAGAGGAGGGAGGGAGGAAGGAAGGAAGGGAAGAAAGAAGTGGGGAAGAAAATAAAAAAGGGATAGATGCATTGATTTTGGGTCAACTTTAGACCTAAATGTGGTCCACAAAGAGAGAAATATCAAATAGTTATGAAAGAAAAAGTATCAGTTATAAAATTACTGTATTAATCTAGTTCATGATCATCATTCTATATCAAATGAACTTTTGGGTACAAATCCGAAGTTTGGAGAGAGAGGGAAAGACAGAAAGAGAGAAAGAGAGAGAGATTGCTGCACTAAGCAAAGAGATTTACGAGAAGCTCTGTCCTAAAATGAAAGCCAAGAAAGACGAGCCCTAAAAAGAGGATGGCGAGAAGAGCAGCACGACGATATTAGACTCCATGCCTGGGACATGCAGAACTGTTTGTCCTTCTTATTACAGGAGAGAGAAAGAGCACGCACTTCTCCTTTTTGAGCGGTGCCGGGTTCGGCTTCTAAAAAAAGGAGCGCCGGCGCACTCCGAATAGCTAATCGGTGACGCCGCGAAAGCAGCCGCCTCGCTAGCACCGCGATAATCCCTAGAGATAAACAGCATTGCCATACCAGAGACAACAAGTTTAAGGAATGGAGGGAGGAAGTATGGAACGGAAAGAGGGAGGAAGGAAGGAAAGAATGAAGGAACGGAGAAAGAAAGGATGGAATAGAGGGAGAGGGAGGGAGGAAGGAAGGAAAGTAGGGACGTAGAGACAGTCAGAAGAAGTAAGATAAATGGAAGCAGTGAGGGAGGGAAAGAGGGGAGGAAAGAGGAAAGAAGGAAAGGTAGGAGGGAGGGAATATGGAAGAAAGGAACATAGGAAAGGAAGGATGGGAAATGTGAAGAGAGGGAGGAAATAATGAAAAAAAGAAAGAAAGAAAGAAAGAGGAGAGGAACGGAGGGAGGGAAGGAAGGAAGAATAAGAGGGAGAAAGAGGAGGGCTGGGCAAGGCCATTGTCAATCACAGGTTACATGGCAGCAAGACATTTACAGCAGAGAGCCACCAGGTTTCAGAAATCATGATGCCTGCTGGTCATAATACATGCATACGCTGGTGGCCGAGCTTTTTGAATTCGCTGGAGTCAGCATTTCAATTAGGTCGCGCTTTTAACGGCAATGCAATCGACGAGGGAATGGGTCAGCCGCTTGAATCAGAATTTAGCGCTGCTGACATGGAGACAAGTAAAATGGCACAATTTTTAGGAGGACTAATGGGGAAGGACACAATGCAGAGGACAGAGGAAGAAGGGAGGGAGGGAGGAGGTAAGGGAGGCAAAAAGGAAGGACGAACACAGACAGGAAGGGAAGGAAAGAATGAAGGTTAAAGGGAGAATGGAGAAATGCTATGAGGGAAAACTGCAGGAAGGGAAGAAGGAAGGAAAGGGAGAAAGGCAGTATAGGTAGGAGAGAGAAGGTTTGAAGGAAGGTAAAACAAAGGTAGAAAAAGGAATGAAAAGAAGGGAAAAGAAGGAGGAGAGAAAGCATAAGAAGGCGAGGAGGAGGAAAGAAGGGTAGATTTCTGCGAAGGGAAGGAAGAAAGGAAGTACATGAAGCTAGGAGGGAAGGAAATTAAGAAAAGGAGGGGGAGGAGAGAGAGAGGGAGAGCGAGAGAGAGAGAGAGAGAGAGAGAGAGAGAGAACGAGATGTTGAGGGAGGAGAAGGAAAAAGGGAAGAAAAGAGAGAGATGGAGAGAGGGAGTGTGAGAGAGAGAAAAAGGGAGAGAGAGGGGAAGGAGTGCAAGGAGGAAGGGGAAGAAGGGAAGGACGGGAAGGTAGGAGGGAATGAAATTAGAAAGGGAGGAAGGAAAGAATTAAAACAGACGGAAGGAAGAGAGGAGGAAAGAAGAAGGAGGAGAAAGAATGAAGGAATGAAGTAAGGGAGGAGGAGAAAGAGTAATAAGAGAGGAAGGGAAGATGGAAGTGCAGGGAAGTTAGGAAGTATAGGGAAGAAGGAAAAAGAAAAGAAGGACGGGCATTGTTATAGTTGTTATAGTTAGTTACTATATTTCAGAGGTAGGCAACAACTCCGGTCCTGGAAGACCGATGTCCTGGAGGTTTTCCATCCAACTGGAATTCAGAACATTCACACCTGGTCCCAGGTAGATAACCACCAGAAGAGACTGACTGTGGTGATGGAAAACCTCCCAGACACTAGCCTACAGGGCCAGAGTTGCCTACCCCTGCTATATCTGTGACCCTCCATTCAAAATCATGTTTTCATGAAAATCATTATGTTTTCAGGGCATAAATCAAGCTTCAAAACGATACCTATATCGAATGAATCGGACGACATATGACTGAAATATCAACATTCAAAGGAGTCGGGTTTCTCCCCTGTCACGCCAAGTGAGAAACGGAGAAATCTGGCTGAAGTTGACTATCGAATGAAGCACTTACAGACGCCGGTACGTGTCACAAGCATGGCATTTACGCAGCCTACGCTGCATTCACAGCCACACGGATAGCCGCCTACCCAAAAGTAGGTTAATCTGAACTCGAGACGGAGACGGATTCGAGAAATATCTTTCACGCTTAGTCAACCAGTGGATTTAGCGTAATATTGAAGAGAGCGGCCAAACAGAAACTTTAAGATTCTGCTGGAATTGAATTCCTCACCTCAAGGAAGTCACGTTTTTAGGATGGAAAAGGTAGGTTTTTCAGCAAAATTTACTCACAGCAGTACAGTATAGACCTTCCACTGTTTCAAAACACTAAAAACAAAAATCCAAAATTTTACCCCACGCAACATTAAATAGTCGTTGGAAACTCATAAGCATGTGTTACTGGTTTTATGGAGGGTCATATATGTATAAATAATTATTTAAGAGTTGCAGGCTGCTCTAGTGAAACGTAATGACAACACTGGTTAAAAGATCTCTGCTTCATCTTTGTATTTTTTTTTTTAATTATAGATACTTTTTCTGCCCAAAAACAGTATTTACATGACCAAAACACACCAGAAGGGCAAAAATGATGGATAATATTCCCTCATAAATGAAAGTTCCTAACTCACAGCGGCGAGAAGAGAAAATATAACTCGGTGGAAAAGTCTCGTGTGGAATTAGGAACTTAATTAGGGTAATCTGTTACTGCAAATAGGGCGGCTGGATAAAAAGGACAGAGGGAGGGAGGGAGAGGGCGGTAGGATGAGAAAACAGAAAGAGACAGAGGTAGAGAGGGTGAAAAGAAAAATATGAGAGGGAGAAAAGGAAAAACGAGAGAAAACGCGAGAGAAAAAAGAGAAAGATGGTGAGAAACAGAGAGAGTGAGAAAATGAGAGAAAGAATAATGAAAAACAGAAAAAGAGTGACATAAAGAGGAAAAACAAATAGAGTGAAAGAAACAGGAAAAGAGAGAGTCAAATTGGAAAAGCAGAGGGATATACTGTACATACAGAGAGAGATAAAGCGAGAGAGATGAGAAAAAAACAAACATAGAAAGACAGAAAGAGAGAGAGAGAGTGACAGGACAGGAAAAGAGAAAAGAATGGAATAAAAAAAGGATAAAAGAACAGAAAGAATAAGAGAGCGATAAGAAGAGAAAAAAGAGAGAGAGGAGGAAAGATAGAAAGCTACAGAGAGAGAGAGATGATAGAAAGAAAGAGGAAAGAGAGAAAGAAGAGACGTGTGACAGGGAGAAAGAGAATAAATAAAAAGAAAGGAAAAAGAAGAGAATAAATGAGATAACGAGAATGAGAGAAAGAAGAAGAGAGAGGCCTACGAGAAAGAAAAGACAAACAGAGAAGAGATAGAGACAGAGTGATATAAGTTCTGATAGAAAAGAGGAAAGACAGACAGAAACAGTCAAAGGGAGAAAGAATGACAGAAAGAATACAAAAAAGAGTTGGCAAAAAGACAGATAAAGAGAGACTGAGAAAGAGAGAGCAAATATGTGTAAAAGAACAACAAAAACGGGATACAGAAGAAGGAATGGATACACAGACTGGAAAGAGCAAGAACATGGAAGATTTTAAAGACAGTGATGGTGTGGAGGATGGGAGGATGATGGAGAGAAATCGATGGATAGAGATGGAGAGATGGAGAGATGGGGTGAGAGTAGCAGCCTGCCCACCTTGCAGCATCTTCCCAGAGTCTAATTAGTTAATTAGTTAATTAGTCTGAACAGATGGCTGTAGTATCACAAATCAGCAGCTCTTTGGGGGGGGCTGAGAGAGAGATGGAGAGATGGAGTCTGAGAGAGAGAAAGGAGGAGAGGGGAGGAGAGAGAGAGAGAGAGAGAGAGAGAGCAAGGGAGAAGGGGTCGAGAGAGTGAGAGAAGGAAAGAAAGATTGGAAGAGAGAGAGGGAGAGATGGAGTGTGAGGGAGAGAGGGACAGGTGACAGAGAAAGAAAGAGAGATAGGTGAGAAGGTGAGAGCAGTAAAGAAAGGGAGGAAGAGAGAGAGAGAGAGAGAGAGATGGAGGTGAGAGAGAGAAAAGAGGAAGGGAGAGAGAGAGAGAGAGAGAGAGAGAGAGAGAGAGAGAGCGAAAGAGAGTGCAAAAACAAGGGGGTTGAGAGTGAGAGAGGGAAAGAAAGGGAGGAAGAGAGAGAGAGAGATGGAGGTGAGAGAGAAAAAAAAAGAGGAAGGGGAGAGAGAGAGAGAGAGAGAGAGAGAGAGAGGAGGTTTAAGAGAGAGAAAGCGAGTGCTTGAGAGAGAGAAGGAAAGAAAGGGAGAAGGAGGGAGGAAGAGAGAGAGAGAGAGAGAGAGAGAGGTGGAGGGGAGAGAGACAGGAGAGGTGACAGAGAGAGAGAGAGAGAGAGAGAGAGAGGAGAGAGAGAGAGAGAGAGAGAGAGAGGAAAGATAGACTGAAGGATGGGAGGAGAGTAAAGTGAGAGAAGTGAGAGAATGAGAGAGGTAAAGAAAGGGAGGGAGAGAGAGGAGAGTGAGAAAAAGAGAGACTGAGGGGGTAGAGCTAGAAGGAAAGAAAGGTAGGAAGAGAGAGAGAGAGAGAGAGAGAGAGATGGAGAGATGGAGAGATGGAGTGTGTGAGAGAGATAGGGGGAAGGAAAGAGAGAGCGAGAAAAAGAGAAAGAAAGAGAGGGACTGGAGAGAAGGAGGGATATAAAGGCAGGGAGGAGGAGAGATGAGGGTGCGAGAGAGAGAAAGAGAGCGAGGGAGAGGTGAGTCTGGCCAAACAAGCTGTGAACACTAACACAGCCAGACTGCTGCAGCTCTTTTGCTATGTTATTCCGAGCATCTGTGTGTGTGTGTGTAAAGGCTGGTGTAAAAGCAGGGTGTGTGTGTGTGAGCATGTGTGTGTGTGTGTGTATGACGGTGTGTGTCCATTCCGCATTATCATTTGTTTGAATGAATTCTCTGCTTCACTGCAGATACAAAAAGCTCTTTCTGATGGTTTATTTTAGCATCCATTTCTCCTTCCACTCTCTATTCCCCATTTTATGTCCATGCCTCCCCATCAATATCTGTCTTTGCTTCATTGCTCCACATCTCTATCTGTCCATCTTTACCTCATTTCACCTCTTTACTTTCTAATTTCTCTGCATCATTAATTTCTCGCTCCCTCGCTGTCTCTTCCTATTTTATATATGTCTCTTCTTTCTGTCTCTCACCACTCTGTCTCTCCATCTTTTCATCAGCTTTTATTTCTCTCAATCTATTTCATGTCTGTTACATATCTCTACTCTCTCTCTCTCTCTCTCTATGTCTCTCTCTCTCCATCAATCTCTCTCTGTCTTTACCTCATTACTCCTCTCTTTCTCCACATATCTCTCTCTCTCTCTCTCTTCAAAAAACGCCTTATCCAATCAGAAACAAGGCTGGAATAACACACACACACACACACACACACAGTCTTGTATTACTATCTTTGTCAGGTCTTTCCATAATAACTAAAGTACATAATTTTACACCTACACCCAATCCTAACTCCTAACCTTAACTCAGTAACCAAAAAGCACATCTTTTTCCTTTTAGTTTCTCAAATAAAAACAAGTTAATATTTTCTATAAAAGAGCCCTCGTGGGGACCTCTCAAATGTCCCCACAAAGCCCAAAAAAACAGATAAAAGTGATTTTAGGGGACAAAAGGTCCTCACAATGCTATTGTAAATACATGAAGACACACACACAGGAAGGGCAACACACAAACACTGAACACAGCACACACACACATAATCCTCTGCAATAGAAAAACCTCTTTGGTGTAGAGAGGGAGAGAGAGAAAGAGAGAGAGAGAGAGAGAGAGAGAGAATCTGAATGTTTAAAGGTTACTCTATTCGCCCAATACCTAAAATGTTCAAGCGTGTAAAGATATCGAGGACACTGCATCTCTCTCACACACACACACACACCCACACACATACACACACACACACACTGGTGGGGAAAGCTCTGGTTTTTGTATAGAAAGCTTGAAACAGGACATAGAGAATAGGACACTAAATACAATCCCACCGCTGAGGGCTGTCACAATGCGGTTTACACACACACACACACCCGCACACACACACATACACACAAACACACACACACACACACCACACATCCTTGTACTTATACAGGAAAGGAGGACCTACTGACTTCTATTACTGTATCTAAATAATACTACACCTAACCCCAAACACAACCCTAACCATAACCTCAGTGACCAAAAGCTAATCTTTCTACGCGTTTAGTTTTGCAAATAAACTTGTATTTATTTGGGAAAAAGCAGTTTAAAGAAGTGAGGACCACTAAAAAGTCCTCACTTCCCAAAAATGTCCTCATTCTGCTGGTTAAAAACTCATTTTGGTTCTCACTAAGTAGCAAGTACAAGAGCACACACACACACTCTGGTGGGGAAGGCTCTGGTTTTTGTATAGAAAGCTTGAAACGGGACATAGAGAACAGGACACTAAATACAATTCCCACCACTGAGGGTTGTCACAATGCGGTTTACACACACGCACACACATGCACACACACACACACACACACACACACGCATACACACACACACACACACACACACACACATACACACACAAACACACACACACACACCATTAGTCAGTGGCACCCACTCAGTAGCATGAACAGGCTTCCCAAAACCATAAAAAAGAGAGAAGATCATTAATAAATAGAAAGATAGATAGTTACCTTTGACACTGTTAATTAATAATCTATCTATCTATCTATCTATCCTATCTATCTATCTATCTATCTATCTATCTATCTATCTATCTATCTATCTATCTATCTATCTATCTATCTATCTATCATACTTATCAGTTGGATGATGTCATAGTCATCTGACCTTGTTGCCACCATTGTGAGTACCGAATTGATGTTTTAGATATTTCTCATTTTGATGCCCAAGTGTTTAAGCGGTACAACGAAAAGATCACTATTATTGGGTATAATATTTTGAGTATAATAACACTTTTTATTAAACAATATCCCATGAAATTACAGATTGTATGAAACGTAAATACATGGGAGGTAATGTTAATACTTAGTAACATTCTATAGTCTGTGTGCACAATAGCAAAAAAGTATGTTTCAAATTATTGGAAAGGGAATATTTGCGTGTGTGTGTATGTGTGTGTGTGTGCGTGTGTGGGGGGGATTAGGGTTAGGGTTTGCTGTAAAAATATGATAATTCCTCTTCCATTCTCGCTATGCGGGAAGGTTCTAATGTAATACGATTTCAAACCCCCGTAATGTGGACCAACTTGTCCATTCATTCTCATCAAGTGAGTCGTTTGTTTGTATTTTGTCATGAACCCTAATGTGTTAAGTGTTAAGCTGTTTTGTGAAGTGGGAACCATATGTGTAAGTGCAGTAGCTGGACATGACTTCCAAAGACTTGGCCTCGGAAAGTCGGACCCCCCTGATTGAGGAGATGTAATTCGTACTCTGGCGGAGAGGAAGTGATGTCACACTTACCCAGAACCCCCAGCCTGTAGTTCATGGTGACCACGATGACGTTGCCGTAGGCTGCGAGCACGCTGGCGTCGAACATGTTCCCCGCTCCTTCCATGTATGAGCCGCCATGGATGAACAGCATCACTGGCTTCTTCCGCCGATCTCGGATATCTGGAGCACGGACACATACACATTAACATTCATACTGTATCTGTACAAACACACAGAATTAAAGAAAATACTGTATATATATAGAAAACCATAATGAATGAGTGTATAAGAGGGTAAGATAAGATTATCTATCTATCTATCTATCTATCTATCTATCTATCTATCTATCTATCTATCTATCTATCTGTCTGTCTGTCTGCCTATCTATCTATCTATCTATCTATCTATCTATCTATCTATCCGTCCGTCCGTCCGTCCGTCCATCCATCCATCCATCCATCCATCCATTCATCCATCCACTGACCTATGTTCAAGCGATTTATTTCCTTCAGAATAAGTTGTATGTGAGTATGTTACCTTTGACATTAACCAAATCTATCTATCGATCTATCTATCTACTGTATCTATCCATCCATCCATCCATCTGTAAAATGACATAACAATGACAGTGTTTGCTTATAACTATATCAATTCTAAGCATGTTAAACCACATTATATCAGATACCAATGTTAATTCTGTGTAAATGATTATTATGCATTGTTTGGGTAATAATCACCAAAAAGTCTATTGTCAGTGCAAATGCTGACGCAGAGAGAGGCGTTGTGCTTTAAACAGGTAACACATCATTTCAACTTTCAGCTACATTTTCTTCTGCAAATTTGTGTTGTTCCTTCTGCAGATTAATTTCTTTCCTTCATTCATTTATTCATTATTCAGTTCAGCTGTCGCTATCGCCTTTGCAATTCCCTGTTCAGCCATCAGAGGCAGCAATGCCTGGTCTTCTCCGTCCTCGTTTATCTTCGTTTATCCTAAGGTGCTACACCTGTGTGTGTGTATTATAGTCTGCTTCTTCTCTTTGTCTTGTGTTTTTCATGTTTTCGTGTGGAATTGCTGTCTGTCTGATTGAGCCCAAGTTTGTATTTGCAAATCCACCTTTTCAATTTGTTTTTAACCCCCATCTATACAAAAGTAATTTTCCAGTGTCTTTAATCACTTCCCTCATAACATCTTAGTGTGTTTGTGTGAAGTTTTGTGTGTGTTCTCTCTGCTGACATCTTCGTCTGAGCTTCAGACATTTCTTTTTCTTGCAGGTCGTCTTGTTGCAGGATTCGCAACAAAGTGCTTTTAGAAATTCAAAGAAATGCAGAGAAACATTTCCTTGCAGTGTTTTGCTATTTATTTTATGGCTCTGCATTTAAATGTGGCTGAGGATGCACTAAGGAACTTCAGAAGAACAAGCGGCCTGTGAAAACATTGGAATTTCCATTTGTGTGCTAGCAGAAATAAATGGGAATCTATTGTGGTGCTTTATGTAATGGTAAAGTACTAAGTACCTTTCATTTGGGGAACAAGCGTCTAAACAAGAACCAAAAGCTGGAAGCAGAAACCTCCAATGATTCATCAAATGTAGAAATGTGAATCTTGGCTTCTGAGATATCTGCCTAATATCACATGTACTTTTATAGATGGGAAACAAATTCATACAAACCTTTTCACTAAATCTAGACAGCAAAGTACGAAACTGTACCTAAAAGAGCAGTGGAAAAGAACATCTTTAACCTAGATGTACCTTCAAAATGAGAGTAAAAATATTCACATTTTGCTTCCAAAGACCCAGACTTTACTGTGGCTTTTTGTCCTCATTTTGGAATGTAGTATTCGGGGCAGTTGGTGGCGTAACGGTAGGGTGTTTGCCCGGTGATCAGAAGGTCGCAGGTTCGAATTCAGGGCCGGTAAAGTTACCACTGAGGTACTCATGAGCAAGGTACCATCCCCAAGCACTGCTCCCTGGGCCTGCCCTTGTTAGCTGCCTGCTGCTCCTTCACAGATGGGTTAAATGCAGAGGTCACATTTCGTTGTGGTGCACTGTGTGCTGTGCTGTGGTGTGTTCACAATGACAAATAATAATCAATCACTTTTCGATCACATCTGAACATAAATCCCTGTCTCATTTACCTATTAAAATATAAAGAAATGAGGGGTGGAAGATTTTTACCCAGGTGAAAAAATTTTGAATTTATAGTTGTACAAAGTCTCTATCTTTGTCTATCTATCTATCCATCCATTCATCTACAATGTAAGTTTAATTACATTAAGGAAATAGTTTTAAGAAACTTAAATTTAAAGTTGTCTATCTATCTATCTGTCTGTCTGTCTATCTATCTACCTATCTATCCATCTATCTCAGATGGACATCTGTCTGTAGCTTTATTGGTCTCTGTGACATCAACTTGTCCAAAACAAGCCTGTTTGTCTTTCTATAAATGGACGTATCAGTCTAAATTAGAAGAAGTTGGTAATAGGTCTGCGACTCAGTTAAAACACCCCTCCTGCTGAGGGAAATGGTCCGAGCCAGAACTCTGCTCTCCCTCTCTGCGTTTTGTTGGTTCTGTCTGTCTCTTTTTCACACTTCTCCCTCCCGAATCCCCCTTTCGTCTGTCAGCTTGGCGCGTTCCGTCTTTTAACGGCTTCCTCTCTCTACTCTCTGGCTGCTTTGGTACGGCCCATCTCCCTCTGCAACCCTCTCCCTCTCTCTCTTTTTCTGCAGTGTGTGTGTGTATAAGGTAGTCAGAGTTGTCCAGTTAGCCAGTGCGTCTGCTCTGTGCAGGATCTGTGGATAATTCATATGAAAGCCAGACCAAGTGGAAACACAAATAACAGCCACAGCATCTGTTTACCCTAATGAACTGCTGGAGAGGCGAGAGAGAGGGAGAGAGGAGGGGAGGGGAGCAGAGGGACGGAGAGAAATAATGGGGGGGGGGATGAGGGAAACAGGAAGAGTTAGAGATAAGAAGAGATGAGGACAGAGACAGCGAGAGAGAGATAGAGAATGAGACATGTAAAATGAGGAATGGATGGAGAGAGAGAGAAAGAGAGAGGAACAGCAAGAAAGAAAGGAGGGAAGGGAGGAAGGAAGGAAGAAAGCGGGTGATACAGAGAAAGACTGGGAGGTAAAGAGATGAAGAAAGAAAGAAGAAACAAGGATTGCTGGAGAGAGAGAGAGAGAGAGAGAGAGGGGTGATTGAATGAGAGATTGACAGGCAGAGAACGAGAGAGGATTGAGAGAAGACAGATGGAGGAAGGGGAAACAGAAGTCTGAAAGAATGTGTGTGAGAGACTGATAAGAGAGAGAGAGAGAGAGAGAGAGAGAGAGAGAGATGCAGCTCAAGAGGGAGAAGGAGAAGGTAAGAATGAGTGAAAGATTGAAGAGAGACAGAAAGGGTAAAAAGAGAGAGGTTGGAAGAGGAAAAGAGGAAGAGAAAAGGAGTGAAGGAGGAGAGTGAAACCCATCAGAATATGTGAAAGAGAAATTTAGAGAGAGAGAGAGAGAGAGAGAGGAAGAAAGAAAGAGAAAGAGAGGTGAAAAGGAAATGGCATATAAAAAGAAAAGTTACACAAACCAAGGTCCTTTCACGGACACACAAAAGCATACTCTCTCTCTCTCTCTCTCTCTCTCTCTCTCTGTCTTTCCCTCTCACACACACACACTCGCAGCTGTGATGCGGAGTCGCTATGGAAACTGCCTCCTGGTGTCTGATCTCGGCTCCGTACCACAGCACTGACTCACTGATGCCTGTTGCCACGGAAACAAATTCCATGCACGTATTTGCACACCCGCCTGCATCAGCACCTGAATCTCGGGTTTCACAGGCAGTACGGTGATGTGCACACACAGACACACCGTGCACACACAGACACACCGCACACACGCACACACACACACACACACACACACACACACACACATTGCACACACACACACACAAACACACACAGATACACAACACACACGTATTTCATTACCACAATCATGATCCCCGAAGGAAAACATGCAAAACTGTTTCATCGATAAACACACACACACACAAAACATGCTTACAACATACTTAACACGTATACATTCTCTTCTATAACTTCCATTTCTCTCTCTCTCTTTCTCTCTCTCTCTCTCTCTCTCTCTCTATCTTCCTCTGTCTGTTTGTCATTTTTCTACATCTCTCCCTCTCTTCCTTTTCCTCCATTCCTCTCTCATACTCTCTTTTATTCTCTTTCTTCATCTGTCTGTGTCTCTCTCTCTCTCTTTCTCTCTCTCTCCGGTGAATTTTCAACTGCCACTGATTTCCCACAGGAGATGTAAACAAGTTCAATTATCCCAGTATTACCATAGTATGACACGCACACAAGACACACACGACAAATACCACACAAGACACATACCACACACTCTCAAAACCACTCGCTCGCCGTTATCAGTCTGTTCTTGGTGTGTGAGTGGGGGTGTGTGTGTGATTCCTTCACCGCTCAGTAAAGACATGATTTAAGCCGTCTCATAGTTAGAAGGCTAATTATGAGCTCATCTTAAACCGTCACATTGCCCAAAGAAACAAACAAGCTTCTATTGTCTTCCCTTCATCACAAACACCTGCCAGCTTTACAGTTCCATGAAAGAGTAAAAGCTAGTCTAAACCTTTAGCAGTGTCACTGTTTTTGTAAGCTGTTTAAGTTTTCAATTCTGAAGGAGATGAACTGGAGGAGGTATCTTGTTTTATCTTGTCCTGCCTTATCTTGTGTTACTGTTATTTATCTTGTAGAAACGTTGTTTATCTTGTGTACACACCTTATTTATCTTGTAGAGACAAGTTGTTTATCTTGTGTACACACCTTATTTATCTTGTAGAAACACATTGTTTATCTTGTGGAAACACATTGTTTATCTTGTGTACATGTTATTTATCTTGTAGAAACAAGTTGTTTATCTTGTGTACACACATTATTATTTCTTATAGAAACAAGTTGTTTATCTTGTGTACACACATTATTATTTCTTATAGAAACAAGTTGTTCATCTTGTGTACACACATTATTTATCTTGTGGAAACACATTAGAAACTGACACTTGTGGGATTTTATCGACCTGATGGAAGAATTGTTGTGATTTGACATCACAACAAAAATATAGACTATCATAATCCTCATAACACCATCTTTTACATGCTTTAAACAGCTTCAAGAAGATATTACAACATATATTAAATCATATTCCTTGTGAGGAATCTTTACAT
The DNA here is from genome assembly GCA_032718565.1 of Distichodus sexfasciatus. NCBI lineage: Eukaryota > Metazoa > Chordata > Actinopteri > Characiformes > Distichodontidae > Distichodus > Distichodus sexfasciatus. The sequence goes on along the minus strand of JAVGVS010000305.1, from coordinate 307,866 downwards.
TTACTTGAGTATTTGTTACAGCTGTACACAACTGCCGGAAAGTCAATTGCACCCAGATCCACTAACTATTTCAGCACCTAATCATTGAACAGTGTCAAACTTTCCATTCGTTTCTGTCCATCATTAGTTAGAAATGCTTGCTTTTTTGGACAGGTTGCAAGTTTAAGATGAGCTCCTAATTGCTTTTCTAAATAACAGACTTCAAATGTGGTTTGCTATTGTCTGATTTTTGGATTTTAGTCTGTTCTGAGCAAGCCGTACCTAAAAATAATTGAACTACGCGTCAAACCGGGGTGCAAAAGTGCATAGACGCTCCTGCTGTCGAGGGCCGGAATTACTGGAACCCAGAGTTGGCGAAAATGAGGTTATAAATGGATCTCTGACAACGTTAGCCTCTTCTAGTCTGACGAGGCGAAGAGCCGAGCTGCCGACATCTTATCTGGGACAAGCTGAGTGCGAGAGAGGGAGGGAAAAGAGAGAGAGGGAGAGATGCAAAGAGGAGACGAAGAGAAGGAGACGAAGAGAATCTGCCCCACGTTGGCTCCATGTGACAGTGTTAGATACATGTCTCTCTTGGAGACAGGGACATGGGGTGGAAAAGAGAGAGAGAGAGATAGAGAGAGAGAAAGACAGAGGCCTCACTATCCTGTCGCCATCAAACCTCCCCCAAAACACAAGACCGCTATTCTCTCTCATCTCCTTCAAGTCTGTCACTTGCCACTCTTCCTCCTCCTCCATGTATGCCCTCTCTCTCTCTCTCTCTCTCTCTCTCCATCTTTCTCTCTCTCTCTCCCTCACCCTCCCTCGTTTCTTCTCATCTCTCCCTCTCCTTTTCTCTCTCTCCCTCTCCCCCTCCTTCTCTCCCCTTTCCTACTGTCTTCATCTTTTGCCTCCCTGGTCTCTTGTTTCAGGACTTCATCCTCTCTCTCTCTCCCTCTCTCTCCATCTCTTCATCTCTTCTCCCACTCCGCCTGCCGCCCACACACACCCTCCGCGTCTCTAGTTCTCTCAAAGCCCCATAAATGTCATTTCATCATTCTGCACTCGTTACTTGGTCTCTCTCTCTCTCTCTCTCTCTATATATATAGGATGGGAGGGGGAAGTTAAAAGTGAGCGATTTGACCCCTTATTTTCCCCCCTCTTCCTCATCCTCCTCTCCTCTCTCTCCTTTCTCTCCTTCTCCTCTACGCGCAATTGGATTAGCCGTATGTGGCGCTATTTAAACCTCAGCAATTAGAGATGGCAGCGGCGAGCGTTCGAGCGGCGGGAAAAGAAGGGATAGAAAGATGGAGGCAAGGAGGAGGTAGAGAAATGTGAATGTATACATGTATAGTTTTAGTCTAAGTAAAGCTTGTGTAATGTTGCATAGTCACACATATCTGTATGCCAGTAGAGTTAACAAAGATGTTTGTTATGTTCCTTACACACACAGACGAGCGCACACGCTCAAACACACACACACACGCACACACACACACTCAAACACATTCATCCATACGCACATACACAGTGATCTGCAAACCAATTTGCACTAGTAGCTCTGCATAAAGCTGGAGCCGAATGTAGTAGAAGTCATTCAGTTTAAGCAACTGAGCAAAAGGTATTGTGGGAAATGTAATATTCGTAACATTTGCTTTTCATGGGCTTCATTTTGGATTGCGCATCAATAAACCAGTGTGTGCTAAAGGGATTGTGGGAAATGTAGTTTATTTTTTAAAGATATGCTTTTCCTGGGTTTTATTTCGGTTTGAGCCTCAACCAAAAGTCTGAGCATGGGGGAAATGTAGTTTTCTTTTTGAAGAGACGTTTTTCATGGTAATGATTTTGGCTTGAGCAGCAGTGAAAACAGTTACAGGAAACGCAGGTTTGTAGGAAATGTAGTCTTTAACATGTGCTTTTCATGGGTTTCGTTTGAGATTGAGCAGCAGTGAAAAGAATCTGAGCGAGGGGAATTGTGGTAAATGTAGCCTTTTTAATAGATGCTTTCCATGTGTTTCCATTTTGGATTGAGCGCCAACAAAACAGTCTAAGCAAGCAAGACTGGGAAATGTAGTGTAGCTTTAAAGAGATGTTTTTCACGTGTTTCATTTTAGGTTGAGCACTAATTTGTGAAAGGCTGATTGTAGGAAGTGTAGTTTTTAAGAGATGCTTTTGTATGTGTTTGAATGCAAACAGTCTGAAGAAGGAGAACTCTGGGAAGTGTAGTTTTTTAAGAGATGCTGTTATATGTGTTTCGGTGCAAGTGGTCTGAACAAGGAGGGCTATGGGAAATGTAGTTTTTAAAGAGAGCCTTTTAAATGTGTTTGAGTGCAAGCAGCCTGAAGCAGGACTGTGGGAAATGGAGTTGTTTTAAAGAGATGCTTATATATTTGTTTGAATACAAACAGTCTGAACAAGGAGAACTGTTGGAAGAACTGTGGGAAGTGTAGTTTTTAAGAAATTATGTTATATGTCTTTCAATGCAAACAGTCTGAACCAATAGGACTATGGGCAAAGTAGATTTTTTTTTAAATGACATGCTTGTGTTTCATTTCTGGGACACAAAAACAGGTTGCCCTTAGCAACAACTTAGCAAGTACTGCTATGCAGCGTAGCAATGCAATGGAAGTGGAAGGATGCAAAACGTCAATCGTTTTCTGTTAATAATACAGTGCCCTGCAAAAGTATTCACTCTCCTTGGCATTTTTCATGTTTTGTTGCCTCACAACCTGGAATTAAAATGGATTGTTTGAGAGTTTGAACCATTTCATTTATAGAACATGCCTACAACTTTGAAGATGTATTTTTTTTTATTGTGAAGCAAACAACAAATAGGACAAAATAACAGAAAACTTTAGCGTGCATAACTGTTCGCCCCCCCCTAAAGTCAATACTTTGTAGAGCCACCTTTTGCGGCAATTACAGCTGCAAGTCGCTTTGGAAAAGTCTCTATGAGCTTGCCACATCTTGCCACTGGGATTTATGCCCATTCCTCAAGGCAAAACTGCTCCAGCTCCTTCATGTTGGATGGTTTTCGCTTGTGAACAGCAATCTTCAAGTCTGACCACAGATTCTCAATTGGATTGAGGTCTGGACTTTGACTAGGCCATTCCAACACATTTAAATGTTTCCCCTTAAACCACTTGAGTGTTGCTTTAGCAGTATGCTTCGGGTCACTGTCCTGCTGGAAGGTGAACCTCCGTCCCAGTCTCAAATCACAGGCAGACTCACACAGGTTTTGCTCAAGAATATCCCTGTATTTAGCACCATCCATCTTTCTCTCGACTCGGACCAGTTTCCCAGTCCCTGCTGCTGAAAAACATCCCCACAGCATGATGCTGCCACCACCATGTTTCACTGTGGCGATGGTGTTCTTGGGGTGATGGGATGTGTTTGAGCCAGCATTTTCCTTGGTGGCTGAAAAGTTCAATTTTAGTCTCATATGACCAGAGCACCTTCCTCCATACATTTGGGGAGTCGCCCACATGCCTTTTGACAAACTCAAAACGTGCCTTCTTATTTTTAACACTAAGTAATGGCTTTTTTCTGGCCACTCTTCCATAAAGGCCAGCTCTATGGAGTGTACGGCTTATTGTGGTCCTATGGACAGATACTCCAGCCGCTGCTGTGGAACTCTGCAACTCCTTCAGGGTTACCTTTGGTCTCTGTGCTGCCTCTCTGATTAATGCCCTCCTTGACCGGTCTGTGAGTTTTGGTGGGCAGCCCTCTCTTGGCAGGTTTGTTGTGGTACCATGTTCTTTCCATTTGAAGATGATGGATTTGATGGTGCTCCGGGGGATCATCAAAGATTTGGATATATTTTTTATAACACAACCCTGACTTGTACTTCTCTCCCTGACTTGTTTGGAGAGCTCCTTGGTCTTCATGGTGTGATAGCTCTTGCTTAGTGGTTTTGCTGCCTCTGGGGCCTTTCAGAAAAGATGTGTTTATACTGACAGATTATGTGACACTTAGATTGCACACAGGTGGACTTCATTTCACTAATTATGTGAAGGTAATTGGTTGCACCAAAACTTTTTAGGGGCTTCATAGCAAAGGATTCACTTTTTCTCATTTCACTTCACCAAGTTCACAACTATTTTGTGCAGATCCATCACATAAAATAAGATTATAAAACATTTAAATTACAGGTTGGAATGTAACAAAATTGGTAAAAAGCCAAGGGGGTTAATACTTTTGCAAGGCACTGTACATTGGTGTGTGTGAGTGTGTGTGTGTGAGAGTGGCCCCCAAAAAGGGAAAAATGCCAGCAAAAGGGGGATTTAAAAAAGACATGCAAGAAAAATACCTTCATCCCTGGGTCTGTTCATCGAAGACTCATCATGTTTTTTTGTGAGTGGACCTAGGTTTAAGACAAAAAAAGGGGGAAAGAGAAAAGAGAAAATTCAAAAAAGGGTTGCATTTTCTTTTTTTCTTAAAAAAAAAAGAAAAAACCAATAAAAATGACAAACAGGCAAGAGCTCAAGACGAGAAAAAAGTGACGACGACAATACAAATACACACACACGCACACAAGTGATGCTGTGATTTTGCATGCTGTATCTAATCTGGTATAAAGCGGTGTTACACACCCACCCACCCACACACACACATATGTTGCTGAGGCTTGGTGGAGTTCAGAGAGACAAAGTGCTGAGACATGAGAGTACAGAGGCCCAGTGTGTGTGTGTGTTTGTAAACCTCCCAATATGGGGACCTGAATGCACACACCAACAAAGTGGGGACCTAAAACCAAGTCCCAGCAAATCATAGCAACATACCTATTAACCTCCCCTTTAATAATATAATGATTCCCCATCATGGTTGTATCCTTAAAAGTGTATGTTTGTAAACCACCATAGTGGGGACTTTGACCTGTTTGCACACACTCCAATAAAGTGGGGATCTGTGTCATTGTGGGGACCTAAATCCAAGTCTCCACAAATTTAATCACTGCAACATATCTAATTCTTCAAGCTTAACCTCCCCTTTAAAATCTAATAAGTCCCCATCATGCAAGTGTGTGTGTGTTTTTGTAAAGCTCCCAAAAATGGGGACATTGCACATACTAATAAAGTGGGGCCATGTATCATTGTGGGGACACAAAACAAATTTTTATTCAAGCAGAACTTCTCCCTTTAAAATCTCAGTCCCCATAATGGTCATACTGTTACAACAGTGTGTGAGAGTGTGTTAGAACGTGTGTGTGTGTGTGTATGTGTGCGTTTGTGTCAGTGTGTGTGTTTAGAGGAAGCCTCAGGCTAAAGCTCTCTGCAGCATCACACTCCTGTGGGACGCCACACCGCACTCTGAGGGTAAAAACGGCCAACAGGTAAACATAGATTCACTTTACGCAGACACACACACACACACCTTAACTCACTGTCTCTCTCCTTACTTCTCGCTCTCTCTTTTTCTCTCTCTCTTCTTCCATCTCCTCTTTCTCAATCCCTCTTTCTCTCTCTCCATCTCTCACCCTTTTTTTCCATTTCTCTCTCAATCCCTCTCTCTCTCTCTGTATCCATCCTTCTCTCTTCTCCTCCCTCACAATCCCTCTTTGTCTCCATCTCTCTACTTTTTCTTGCCCTGTATTTCTCTCTCTTTTCCTCTCTTCTTCTCTCTCTCTTTCCTTCTGTCCCCCCCCACTCGGTCCCTTTGTCTCTCTTTGTACCTCTCCCACATCCTATCCCTCTCTCTTCTTCTCTCTTTCAAGCTCTCTCTCTCTTTTTCTCTTTCCCTCTCTCCATTTCACCCCACCTGTTTCTCTCCTTCTCACATCTTTTCTCTCTAATTTTCCTTCCACTCTTCCTTTCTCTCTTCCTCCTCTCTTTCTCCCTCTCTCACACATTTTCTATCTCTGTCTCCCTACCTCTCTCTCTCCCTCGACATTTCACCCTTTCCCTCTTTCTTTCTTCCTGTCTCCTCTTCCACCATTTCCATCTCTCTTACTCCCCCCTTCTCTACCTCTCTATGTATTTTTGTTTTTCTCTCTCCCATTTTGCCCCTATTTCTTTCACACCCTCATACACAAAGCTTATTTAATGCATTAATAAACAAATCTGCCATTAATTAGTCACACACACACACACCTTTTCTTTTTAAATTATACAACAACATCAAATCCAGCGCTGTTTATTGAGCAAGTTACCAATTGTCCCACACACACACCTGCAGCTGGCACCTGCATGTGAACACATACTTGAGGAGGGCTCGGGGGCTATTAGTGTGGAGTTATCAGTGTGACCCTCGGCACACTCATTATTTACTCTGCTTATCTCACACGCGCACACACACACACACACACACACACACACACACACACACAGAGGCCCCTGACTGCTCACACTCCTCCATCACTGACTAAGCTGAGCTGAGCAGAGAGGACAGGCAGCATGTAACACACACATACACACACATACACACACACACTCCATTCCATCACTGTCTGCTCTGAGCCAAAGTGGATGGCATGTGTAGCCCTCGTCCTCTCTCTCTCTCTCTCTCTCTCTCTCTCTCTGACACTCATACACACACACACACACACAAACACACATCTCCATCAATGTCTTTTCTAATTGGAGCAGACAGCAAACATAACATGCTCACATACACTCTAATACCTGGCAGGGCCAACACACACACACATTCCATCTCTCTGTGTCACTTACTATCTTACTCTCTCCTACACACACACACACACACACTTATACCCCCGCACACACACACACACACACACTTCTCCAAAATGAGATCTCCATCAGCGGTTAAAATTGGAATGGAGCAATCAATACCATCATCTTCACTTCCTGTCTGTTCACCATTTCACTTTCTTTACTTTCAGTTCACCATCTCAGTCTCCTCACCTCCTGTCTGTTCACCATGTCACAATCTTCCACTTCCTGTCTGTTCACCATGTCACCATCTCCACTCCTTGTCTGTTCACCATCTTATCCTGTCCACTTCCTTTACCATCTTCACCTCACTTCATGATCTCAACTTCTTTCACTCTCTCAAGCTACACCAGCGCCACTTCCTGTCTGTTGACCATCTTACCATCTCCACTTCCTGTCTGTTCACCATCTCATCACCTCCACTCTCTGACTGTTCACTTTTTGCATCTTCCTGTTCACCCTTTAACCAGATTCACTTCCTGTCTGTTTGCCATCACACCATCTTTACTTTCTTACTGTTGACTTCTTGTCCCTGCCTGCTTAGACCTCACCATCTCTATTTCCTGTCTGTCCACTATCTTGCCCTATTCACTTCCTGTCCTATCCACTTTATGTGAAAATGTTGGTCAGTAGATGACCGCATCAGCACTCCACTACACTGTAAGGGCAATGAGGCATCCTAAGTGCATCAAGGGCACGTGACCCATTAGAAACACTGGGAATGAAACACGCCCTTCTGAAAAAAAATTATTTAAGGGTTTAAAGTGCTTCTGACTGGAATTTCATGCTGACCTAATGGTACATAATGCCAATTTAATGGGATTTCTTGTGCACCCTAGTGGTTTATATAATTGACTTCCAATGGAACCCACTCAATACTAATGTAAAGTTACTTTATGGAAACCATTACAGGTTGAAACTCAGACAATGTCTAGCAATGCATTGCATTGTCTATTTTTGTTAAAAAGCTTGCTGCATAAGAAATGAGCTATAGTGTGACCTTTCAACAACTACTGGTAAAGGTAAACATGCATATCTGTAGAAAAGTTTGTATGATATTCATTTCAACATACATGAACATTCTCAACATGTCTTATAGCAGAAACAGCACGCATATGTATGCAAAAGCTAACAGAGGCTGACTCATGTCACTGAGCTTTTTGCACTTTTCTGCATTTTTGCAACAATCAATCAATAATAATTACAGCTTCAGAGCAAGGAACATTTCAAGAAAGTGCAAATGTGTGTAATTCAGGCATTGACATTTCACAGGTTTGCATGGAATGTTACATTTGCTGACTACTTGTTTATCACCAGCTACAGCCTGGTCTTACCTCCCTTACTGCTTCCCTGTCTTTGCTTTGTCCCAAGAATTTCCTTATATGTCTCTACACAAGTCATTCAGTAATGTTTTAGATGCTCACATACACTCATCAGTTTCATTAAAAATGTACTTTTGTCCAGTCATGTCAACATGTGGAACAAGTCTAGAGATACCCAAGACACACAGGAAGCACCTAATGGGAATTTAATGGAAACCATGAAGAGTGTTCCCGTCATTCAGGTGGAAATGGAATGGAAACCCTATAAGGGATCCCCCCATCCCAAATATGCTCATGGGACAAAAATTTGCTGAGCACCAAATTGCATTTTTGTTACTTGATTATCCCCCTGCTTTGTTCAGCGGAGAAACCTTTCCAAGTTGCCAGCTGCTGTTCCTATGGCTGAGATGGAAATCCTTGTTCACGTATCTCCTCATACTTAGATTACTGCAACTCACTTTGTGCCTGTCTTAGTAAAGCAGGTTTGTCTCATCGTCAGACTGGTCTCAAATAGGTCCCTTATTTGATCCTCTCTTCACTGGCTTCCTATGGAATACAGGATACAATTCCAATACGTGGTACTAACTTACAGAGCCTTTCACAGTGGAGCTCCCCAGTATCTCACTGACCTTTTGCAAAATCAGTCTCATGATCACACTTTGAGATCACCTCAATCACGTTATGTTCCTCTTACCAGATTGAAGATTTGTGGGGATCATGCATTTCAGTCTGTTGCTCCAAGATTATGGAAGTCTTCTAATGACACTATCATGAGCTCCATCAATGTTGGTTTTATTTGCTTGATATGGTTTGTATTTGATCCCTATGAGGAAAAGCTCCAGCATTAATGTGTGTATGTGTGTTAAATCCAGTGGCACAGGTGTAGATGGGCTGGATGTTGACAGCAGTGTGTGACAGAAGACAGACTACATGCTGTTCCAGTACAACCAGCAGGTCTCGCTGGGATGAAAGACTTCTCTCACTCTTTCTCTCCATCCCTCTCTCTAAGGGTGACATGAAAGGAGTGATAGTTGGAGACGTCCTTTAGTTCAGGGAATCCGAATGTGACACACAGCACTGCACACAAACCTGTAATCAGTACAGAAGCAGAGCTTCTTTACAGGAAAGATGGACGGGGCTTAGCTGTGAGCTGTAGTCAATGAGAAAGATGCCCACATGGGGCTCCATCCTTCTATGCAGCCAATCAGGAGAGAGCAATGGGGGGATTTGGTGTAGAAGCTATGCTGCAACTACACCAATCACCAACTATCACTCTGTCATTCTTTCTCTCTTTCTATTTCCATCCACTGCTCACTCCATCTCTTCATTCCTTCCCATTTTCTCTCTCTCTTCATCCATTGTTCATTCCATCCCTGTCTCTTGTTTCCATCTACGTCTGATCCTATATCTCTCTTACTACATTCGTTTATCATATACTTTCTCTCTCCTCTTTCTCTCGATATCTCTCCTTCTTGCTCATCCTCTCCTTTTCAAGTCACACACTCACTTTCCCTCTCTTTCTCTGTCTATCGCTCTCATCACACACACTGATGCTTTCTCTCACTTCTTCTTCTATCTATCTATCTATCTATCTATCTATCTATCTATCTATCTATCTATCTATCTATCTATCTATCTATCTGCACACATTCTCTCTATACTGTTGTATGCTTTATTCATCATCATCATCATCATCATCATCATCATCATCATCATCATCATCCTCGTCATCACCACCATCACAATTATCATCTTAACCATCATCATCACCATCATCACCATCATCATCATTAACATCATCACCATCATCATTTTCTTATCTCTCCCTCTTTCTAATCACACCCACACATATACATTTTCTCTCTCTCCACTCTTCTTTCTCTCTAATCACACACACTTTCTTTCTTTTGTCGTCCCTTACTGTATGGAGAATGCAGGGTGAAATATGTAGTTTAATAAAGAGTGCAGACGGCGAATGAATGCCGCGCTGGTGCTAAAAATGAGGAATCTGTGCTGGGACTATGGACGAGAAGAGAGGAGCAGAAATTTTCTATGTGTGTGTGTGTTCTCATATGGGACTGCTGGCTACTTTTCATTCCTCACTGTCATGCTTTTGTTGAAGGGGATTCAAATGATGGAGGGAAAGAGAGTTTGAGAGAGAGAGGTGAGAGAGAGAAAAGTAGGGATGGTAGAGAGGAGAAGAGATAGAGAGAGAAGAGGAGATAGAGACAGAGGTAGGAATGGAGAGAGAAGAAGGGATAGAAAGACATGAAAGGAAGAGAAAAGAACAGTCAAGGAGAGGTTAAGTAGAGAAAGAAGAAGGGATGGTAGAGAGAAGAAGGGATAGATAGAAGTATGGATAGAGGATAATAGGGATAGAGGGAGAACTAGGCAAAGAGAGAGAAGAAGGGATTAAGAGAGAAATAGGGACTGAGAAGAAGGGATAAGAAGTGATGGTAGAGAGAAGTAGGGATAGGGAGAGAAATGAGGACAGAGAGAGACGTAGGGAAAAAGAGAGGGAAGATAGAGAGAAGAATGGACAGAGAGAGAAGAAGGGATATAGAGAAGTAGGGAAGAGCGAGACGTAGGCATAGAAAGAGAAGAAGGCATAGAGAGAGAAGAAGCAAGGAGAGAAGAAGGGATAGAGAGAACAAGGGATCGAGAGGAGAAGGGATCGAGAGAAAAGAAGGGATGGAGAGGAGAATGGATAGAAAGTGAAGAATGGATAGAGAGAAGAAGCAAGGTGAGAAGAAGGGATAGAGATTAAAGAAGGGATAAAAAGAAAATAAGGGATAGAGAGATATGAAGGGATAGAGAAAGAAGGGGTGTTAGATAGCAACAGTATTACTTACGTGATGTAGCCTGGAGAGAAAACGCCAGCTTACCCCTGCCAGATTTATGTGTATAAATGTGTGAATTGTTTGTGTGTACGTGTGTGTGTGTGTTGGTGTGTGTGTTACTCTGTGTACTCGCTCAGATTTAGACTGGATCCTGATTTCCAAACACATCAATAATCCTGATAACTGATACTCCATCTGGAAATAGGCTTGGAAAACAGGCAAACACAAACACATTTGATCCCTGTCCTCCTTCCAAACCCTCACACACACACACACACCACACACCCAGTCTGAGAGACCACATTAGATAAAGGGTGAGAAACACAGCCCTATGAACTGTGCTAATTAGTTTCTTGGCCTATTCAGGATTCTCGTTCTCTCAGAGCTTTTAGTGTCTGGATCAGTTTCCTGGTTTGGCTGTAAAGATCCAGACATCCTGATCCAACATGATCCAACTTAATCTCCATTAAACACTGACGTTCTCCAACCAGCAGGATTTGTTCACAAAAAAAAAGAAACACCAGAAATTAAACTAACATCAATATTACCCCAATAAACTCCAGAGATTACTGACAAAAACTAACATTTTACTTATACTTATCAATAAACAGCATTAATTAATGACAAGAACATTCTCTGACCAACATCAATATTCCCTAATAAGAACCAGGGATTACTAATACAACCCAAACTTTTTAAATAAACCATATCATTCTCCAACCAGCAGCGATACTCCACACTACACACCAGAGATTACTCACAAAAAATCAACATCCTTCAATAAACATTCTTCAACAAAAATCAATATTCTCTCAATAAACACCACGGATTACTGACATAAATCAACACTGCCCAATCATCCTCTAACCAGCATCAGTACTCATCAATAAACAGCACTAATTACCGACAAAAATCAACATTCTAACTAACATTCTCTAATAAGCCCCATCATTCTTTAACAAGCATTATTACTCCCAGATAAAGACCTGTATTTACTCCCAAAAATAACATAAACACCAACATTCAACACCAGCATCAATATTCCCTCAAAAATCACCAAGCAGTACCAACACCAACAAACATATCTTGAATTTCCAGAATTTACAAAAATTCTACTTTTTTGATTCACTTTAAATTTGTCTTCATATTTTATATAAATAATGTGATCAGGAGAAATTGTTTAAAATTTGGGCTTTTAGCTTTGTTGTTTAAAATTTGTGCTTCAGATGGGCTCCTGTTTCAGTACTGCAGTTGATATGGTTCACATATGCAGATACTAATAAAGGTAAGCCCCAGGGAGTGAGGCATCAATGGAGTGATTAGATCAATCAAAAATCAATAATCAGAATCCACTTCATCAACCTGAACGGGAATAAAGCTCCCAAGGGACAACATTCTACTCATCTTAAAACTCTTAATCGACATCCGGCTCAGGCGGTTGCATGTTGATGCCGGTCACTGCAGTGGTTCTCGTGGTTCATCCTTGCAGATGTGTTGTTTCGAAAAGGTATTTGTTGCTAAAACAGCGGGAGAGCGACTCAAGTTACATGGCCAACTGGCCCCCGCACAGCCGGAACAAGCAGCTGTCACAATAAGTCGTGTCGATTCCGAGGTTGCACATTCGGCAAAGTCGTACCACCATGGTTCGTCCTTATTTTGCTTTCGTCCTCCTGCTCTTCCTGCGGTCCCTGGCGGTTTCTTGGACATTCATCTCTCGCATTTTGAGCAGGTTCATGCTTATTCATACCACCGCGTCGGAAAGGCTGTTACCCGGGCCAGGCCCCGGCAACGATGGAGGCATCCGTCAGCGGTGAAATTGATTTGGTATTGATCTCAGAGGGGCCTCGTGTCCGAGTCCCGCTAACGTGCTCGGCGTAGGCTCGCTAACCGCCGTCCATGAGGTGGCCTCCACCTCTCTGGATCAGGCGGTTAAGAAAAGCAACGAACCTCTGTGCTAATTAGAAGGAAACCGAGCGGCAGCAGCGTATGTTCCTGCTATGTTTTCTCCCTTCCTTCTCACTCTCTCTCTTGCTCTCTCTTTCTCTCCCCCCTACAGAAGAGTCCCGATCCAATTTGCACCAGATCAAGGACGGCAAAAAATAGAATAATTTGTTTGAGGTTTGTTCTTGCATCAAAGGCAATTCGCACAATGCTTCTCCTGCAGCGTCGGCTTACTACTTATTTATTTGTTTAATTTATTATTTTTTATTTATACCCCTCCCCAACTATCACCACCAGCAGCAGCAGCACCACCACCACCACCAAAATCTACATTTATAATAAACTCACTGGATTCAAATGACTATCGAACAGCATCTGTCTGCTTGCTTGGCCATGCGGTGTATTGATTGGATTAAAGGAATGTTCATTTTGGAATCCAGCCTGGAATGAAACCCAAGAACATGGACAGGAAGAAAAACTTTTAACATCTATGGCACTTAGAAGACTGTTCTTGATCGACTTAAATTTTCCTAATTACAGGGACTGTCTGCCTGGAGCAACTCAAGCTTAACAGTCTTGCTCAGGGACCTCAATGGTGGTAGTGTTGAAGAGTGGACTAGAGACTAAAACCCTCAACAAACCAAGTATCCAACCATTAAATGACTACCAACCCCAAAATCTTCATAGTTTGTTACCTATATCAACATCTCTCAATCATGGCACCTGTCTTTTATGCAGACTTGAGTTTTCCTAACCACAACACAGCCCGATCCAACTGATTAGTTGATTAACAAAGTAAAATACAATTCGCTGTAGGGGTATAATACAGTCAACTTAGTATTCATAATCCTGTAGCAAGGGTCTGCACGGAACCAGGATTGGGAACTGCAGGTATAGCTTTCAACAAGGAACAATTTAGGATTAAAAAGCTGAGGTAAAAGGTTGCCGGTTTGAATCCCAAACCAGTAAATGTACCATTATTATGGACCCAAACAGTAAACTATTAAATTGTGGGAAATGTTGCATAGATAAGAAGCATTAATTTAGATAAATTGAAATTGAGTTCTACCATCAATAAACCCCAAAATGTTACTTCCATCACACTGCCTCATGATACTGACAGTTCATCAAAACTGTAAATGACCACACAAGAGATTGGGAAGTATCTTTTTCAAAGAGTGTAGACAGAACAGAAAGGGATGTAAAAAGCAAAATGTACTGTGTTTCCCAAACCATACCTTTTCTGCCTGGATCAAACTGAGACACAGAGCAATGGCTCGTGGCACTAGTGTGTGTGTGTGTGTGTGTGTGTGTGTGTTTGGGGTGTGTGTGCTGCATACAGCTAGCAAAGTTTGATTTATTAGTCACACTGTCATACAGACACACTCTTTGCTGCTCAATGCAGTGGCAAAGACATGTTTTTGTGTTGTGTGTGTGTGTGTGTGAGCGTGGTGTGTGTTGCAGATCCTGAGCTAGTGGTAAAAAAAGACTTTCTCTGAGAATACTGACATGTACATGAGCAAACATGAAAATAGATACACAGATGTATGCACATGGATGTATGCAGGCTCCATCTCTGTCACACACACTCACTCACACACACACTTTTTCCCTGAGTATGTGAATAAGTCATCTGTTTGTATAATTGAGAAAACATATTTAATCTTTGTTAGGCTGCCCCAGATATCCTTTTTATCCCCTTTTTTTCGCTCATGATGGCTTCTGTACACAAATAACTTCCAGCTTGCACAATGCACAAACACACGCGGTTCCTGCCTTTTTCAAGGTGCAATATATGGTTATGCATAAGAAAAACGGCTTAACAAATGTTCTAAGAAATGAATAGGTCCTAAATGGAATGAATTGAATTGTATTGTGAAATAATAACAAAAATCTCACATCTGAGCTGTTGAGAACGTAATGGAGCATATTTATATTCTCGTAATGTAGTGATAACGTAAAAACCATTCCCTTTCCTGCTTGCCTCGTAATGTAAACTAGACTTTGAATTGTGGGATGGATGGGCGCTATTCAAGACAGACAATTCAATGTTATGAATTCAGCAGATAATTTCTGGGTCTTACAATAGAACAATTTTTTGATAACATCTAACCTCTGTATTATATAATAACATATATTTCACATTTTATATTACGTGACATAACATATGTTTTTAATCTATTTCCCTTTAATCAGTTACCAAAAACTGAGTAGATATTTGTGTATATAGATTTATACACAGTGGTACCTCTGTTCTCAAACCACTTATACTACAAACATTTTGGGCAAATTCGAACTTGGAGTTCGAGCGAAATCTCGGAAGGCGAACCGGGTGTTGTGTCATGTTTTATACGGGAAATTACAAAATTGCACAGAGCGCAATACTTCAAACCAAGTCAAACAATTTGTCACTCAAATCGTATTTTCAATTATAAAAGTCAGAATTCAACCATTTATTTTGTACTTCGACCCAACGCAAAATGACAAGAACCATCAATTCATTGGTGTGTCTACCTGCCGATCACAAAGGTGCTTTGTCATTTCACACTTATGCACTGTTTTAATATGATCGAAATTAAATCATTTATTTTGTCCTCAGAGTAGCCAAAAAAAACAACCTTTCATGCGTAGAACCATCGAATTGTTGGCGTATTTTTGGGGCCCGGAAACAGATTTTTTTTTTGACATTGATTCTTATGGGGAAAATAACCTTCTGGAATTTCAAACTGCCTTCTGGAATGGATTAACTTCGAGTAACGAGTTACCACTGTATATAAAAACTTAATAGCATATTTTGTATGATTTTATATTTATGGCCATGACATAATGTTTCTATGGCTACAAAATGGACTTATTGGTTCTTAAATGATCTAATGCCTGGTACAAGCACATTAAGGGTGTGTCCAAATCGAAGAGCACGAAAATTGCTGCTGTGTCTCAAGCATACATGCTTAAGTGAGCGTCTATGTTTAGCTGTTGTGTATCTCATCATACAATGAAAAATTATGGTATATACATATACATATATATATATATTATATATATATATATATATATATATATACATATATATATATATACTCCCAGTCAAAAGTTTGGACACATCTTCCCATTCAATGTTTTATTCTTTATTATCATGACTATTTCCATTGTAGATTCTCACTGAAGGCACTATGAATGAACACATATGGAATTATGTAGTAAACAAAAAGTGTGAAATAACCCCAAACATGTTTTATATCTTAGATTCTTGAAAATAACCACCCTTTGCTTTGATCACTGCTTTGCACACTCTTGGCATTCTCTCGATGAGCTTCATGAGGTAGTCACCTGAAATGGTTTTCCAACAGTCTTGAAGGAGTTCCCAGAGATGCTGAGCACTTGTTGGCCCTTTTGCCTTCACTCTGTGGTCCATCTCATCCCAAACCATCTCAATTGGGTTTGGTCAGGTGACCGTGGAGGCCAGGCCATGTGGCGCAGCACTCCATCACTCTCCTTCTGGGTCAAATAGCCCTTACACAGTTCATTCATAGTTTTGATGCCTTTAGTGAGAATCTACAATGTAAATAGTAATGAAAATAAAGAAGAAACACTGAATGGGAAGGTGTGTCCAAACTTTTGACTGGTAGTGTACAGTACTGTGCAAAAGTTTTAGGCAGGTGTTAAAAATGCTATAAACAAAGAATGCTTTCAGAAATATAAATAATGATTGTTTATTTTTTATCAATGTACAAAATGCAAAAATCTAAATCAAATCAATATTTGGTGTTACCACCTTTTGCCTTCAAACCAG
Organism: Distichodus sexfasciatus; assembly: GCA_032718565.1. Taxonomy (NCBI): domain Eukaryota; kingdom Metazoa; phylum Chordata; class Actinopteri; order Characiformes; family Distichodontidae; genus Distichodus; species Distichodus sexfasciatus. The sequence goes on along the minus strand of JAVGVS010000305.1, from coordinate 291,320 downwards.
CATCAATTCTTATAGGTACACTTGCACAAAATCAGGGATTTTGTAGGATTATAGTCATTATATTATTTTGTAGGATTATAGAATTATAGATCTGTGGTTAGTTCTCCAAGACATTTGGAACAACCTACCAGCCGAGTTCCTTCAAAAACTGTGTGCAAGTGTACCTAGAAGAACTGATGCTGTTTTGAAGGCAAAGGGTGGTCGCACCAAATATTGATTGATTTAGATTTCTCTTTTGTTCATTCACTGCATTTTGTTGATTGATGAAAATAAATGATTAACACTTCCATTTTTGAAAGCATCCTTTGTTTACAACAATTTTTCACACCTACCTAAAACCTTTGCACAGTACTGTATATACACACTTGTTTCATGTTTGCACCTACCTGATTAGATCAGGTTTTTGTTGGTCAAAAGCACAATTAGTTATTACATATCTTTAATACATCAGCATAAGTAAATAACGTAGGGGGAGCACTGAAAGGAGTAACCAGGTGTTGTAGACCACATTACCAGCCAAGTAACATAAATACTGTAGCATTAAGTCTTTCTGAATTTCTAAACTCTCATATGTAAACAGGAAAATGTGAAAGTCCACCACATTGGCGATGTGTGTTTGGGAGGAGGGCCTCAAGCAGAGGATGCCATTTCACACTTTGTATAACCAGACTGATTATTTAGAGACATTCATCAAAGAATCACAATTCTATTGTACCTAATGAACGTAGGTTGACATATCAAGGAAAGATGAATTAACAAGAAAAAGGGAACACTTCTATGAATATGAACACACACACACATACACACAAACACACACACACACTAGGACAATGAGAGCGGCTAAGTGCTATCATTCTTTGGAGATCTCCTGAGCATATAGTGCGAGCAGCAAAGGGCTCTCATCTCTCTGATGACAGACTTATCTCTAGAGATCTGGTGACTGATACACACACACACACACACACATACACTGATGACAAGACATCAGAATCACCTCCCGCCTTTGGCTGTTTGAGTGCACATTATGAACAAGCAACCTTCTCATTTACTCCAGTGTCTTGTGTGTGTGTGAGACAGAGAGAAAGTGTGTCAGTCAGAGTGAGTGTGTGTATGTGTGTGAGTTTTGAGAAAGTCACAATGTGCGTCTGTGAAAGAGGTTGATGTGAGAGTGTAAGTTGTGTGAGAGTGACTGAGTGTCAGAAACTAAGTAGAAGTGTGACTTTTCTGTTAATGCTGGAAAACGATATTTTTTGCGTTAATCATAGAAAAGAATAATGATTAATTACAAGTTTTAGTTGCTTATTTTTTAATCTAGATCAAAGTAATAAACGTGAGGTACTGGAATTATGAAATATGCATTAATACGGTGGCTGACAGAGCTCAAAATGCATTTCAAAATAAAAAATGTGCTGCAAAGCAACAAAACCTATTAGTCAAGTTCAGAATGAACACGTCTTTGAAGTTATTTTTCTCAAAACTTTTGACATAACGGAAAGTAATTTCTCAAAAATCATGCTTTACTTCACTTCCGGGTTAGTTTCTTGGCTATAAATAGCTATTATCATGAACAAACACGTCCATCTTATCTTGAGCACGAACATGAGGCTAAGACATCAGTAACTTTACTGGGAAAATGCAAAAAGAAAACGAGGAAAAATGTTCATTTTATTGTGATAGTGATTTGAGGTCTTATCAGCTAACATTAATGTAACTTAGAAACCAGTTCTATTATTTTTTTAGAAACCTATTCAAAATTTAGCTTGAATATAATAAACACTTTCAATTTCTTGAGATCGCAAGTTATTTTACTCGAGATCTCAATATTAATGAAAGACTTCTGATCATGTCTTATTGTATTCCGTGATCTTGAGACAGGTTTAGTATCTTGGCAATATGTAGTCATCATCATGGTCAAATGTGTCTGATTTTTACCTTGATGACGAACTGTCACAAGTCGAAATAACAGTACGTACATTGCTTGTGGAAAAAGAATATTAACAATCGTTTATTAATCAAAATTATTCAATTTATCATAATACTGATTTCAGGTTGTATCGCCCATCCCTGGTTTAACTCAATCCACTATAGAAATCTATGCAAAATTTGGATATAATATAAGAAGACGAGTTAGTTACAAGAAATGCAGAACTTCGCTTATGCTTGTGGTCCTTGTGTAGTAGGTTGTATATGTGTGTGAGTGTGTGTGTGTGTGTGTGTGTGTAACTCACCATCCTCGGTGGGTACGTAGATGTTGAGGTAAAGGCAGTCCTCGCTCTGATTCTGGACGTAAGCGGCAGCGGCGTCGAGGTTGTCTGTGAACCAGACGGGCAGCATGATCTCGGGCAGCACCCCGTGAACGTTCTGCGGGCAGACGGGGGCAAACTGGGTGGCGTTGCGCACCTCCTGCCACGAACCGGGAGCCTCGGGAGGCTGGAAACGGCGCTCGCCCACCGGTGGCGTCGCGTACGGCACGCCCAGATACTGCTCCACCGGGCCCAGGATCTCATTATTGAGCTCTTTGCGGATTCCTCGCACTTTGCCATAACTGGTGGACACCACTGGGTGCTTGGAGCTGCCCGGGTCGGCGCGTTGGCACGAGGAGAGTGCCAGGCCAACCAGCCACACCAGGCAGGCGTCCCGACGGCGCCCGCCCTCGCCTGCTAGGGCCATGGCAAGTCACGTAGAAAATGTAAAAATAAAAAATACTAAAAACTAAAAAGACGATTGCAGGAAATTAAAAGGGATTGGAGCCGGACAATGAGGATGGGAATCGGCAGGATGGAACAGAAAGGGGTGGTGAGGGAGGTGTGTGTATGTGTGTGTGAGTGGGTGTCCCTAGCGGCCCACGAAAGAGGCCTGATGCAGAGCACTGAAGAGCTTCATGCTGACGTTACTGCAGCATCCATCCTCTCGTGATCCCCTCATCAGTTTCCTGCAGAGAGAGAGAGAGAGAGGAGGGGTTGTGAGGGAGAGAGAAATAAAAAATTGCTTACTATTAGATCTGAGAACCAAAAACCAAAGGGCTGCACTAAAAACGTAGAAGGAGAAAATGTTTAAAAATGTAAAAATTTTTATCTAATGTAACTTAATAGTCATAGCAGTTTATAATCATGGCTATGTCCTGACATGTTTGGGCATGTTATTGTGCAAATCTTCAAAATGAGCGGGGTTTTTTTTTACGCCAGCTAACATTTCCTTGTTGCTATTTTTCCGTTTCGACTCCTGACCTTGAGGTTTTTTCTGTCAAGAAAAGGAGAGTCTGAGTTTCTTCAGGGTCATATGGATTATTTCCCTTACGCCGCCCAAGGCCTTGTAACTTCATCCTCGACTACGTTTATATCCCTCGGTATGCTCTGGTATATCCATTTCTTTTGGGATGTACCATAATTTGTTAGTTGTTCAAATGTAGATACTGCAGGAGGAGAGAGGAAGATTAATGTTTTACTAGAATTCCATCAGTTTTGGTAACGTCTACTACCATGTGAAATTTAAAGGGCAACTGATAAACCTGAAAAACTGATAAACTGAGATATAACTTTTGCTTTACGGTCTTAATATAATGGTAAATGTTATCTCAAGATCATGACTTGTTTTTGTCAAGATCTCAAGCAAATGTTATTTGTTATTTTTCTTGTGATCGCAACATAACAATAGTTGTCTTCTTGAGATTACGACATTTTCGTGACAGGTTTAGTATCTTATAATACATGGTTAAGAATATTGTGATCTTGAGAACTCCTAATTCAAAAAGGACTTTCATTACCAGTGTCCTTTATTGACTTCCTGAGCTAATTGCAAATAAATTGATATAATATTTTAAAAAAATGAAACCAAATGACCCTGGTTGGGATTAAACGGTTCAGATAATGAATGAATGAATGAATGAATGAAACAAAGTGACAGAAGATACATCCTGTCTGCCATGCAAGGAGTATTGTGCTTCTCCAGTTTGACCACTAGGGACACACTAGTAGTTTTGTTCAAATATGAGCAGTTTATCAAAGCAAGGTAACACCATGATCGTTCCAGCAAAGATAATCAGCGAGGCAAACAGATTAAAAAAAACAAACAAGGTAAATCACAACAATGTGTAACAAGTCAAACGACACGAAGCAAATAGGCAGACAAAAAGAACGCTAAATTTGCAGGGAAAATGAATGCTGAATATTCAATAACTAAATGTTACTACAGTTATGCTTTTCTATACTTCTAGACTTGGTTAGGGTTAGGGTTAACACTAGACTTCAGGGTTGGTCCCAACCTTGCACGTGAAGTCATGAGATCTGGCTCTGGTCCTCCCGACCCTGACAGGGATTAAGTGGTTTAGACAATGAATGAACGAATTCTAAGTGTTTTTCGTGCAATTTTTTGGATTTTACTTGACTTTTACCTGAATCAGAATCTGAGTACCTCATCCCATTTCCCTCAATGAACAGTATTTTTGGCCTAAACTCGTATGACTGTGATGTTAAACGGCTGACAATTAAGCTCACGTCATTTCTTTTGCAGATGAGACAAATCCTTGTGCAGTCCATTTTAATCCACAAATTCCAAATATGTTAGTGTCCACATCTAGACGGCGTTGAGACATACATCTTACATACTGGGTTCTTATTGTGTATGGTTCTTTACAATGTTATATTTTCCTTTCATCTCCAGGCACTTCCACCAGCTGCACATTCTCTTGGCTTTAATCTAAAACCTGGCTTTACTTGCATTTTTGTGCTTGTACCTTTAGAGCCATCAGACTCATTTTCACATCTTTGCTTGCATTTTCCATTACGTCTTCTTCTTAGAATATCCGTCTCAGTTGCCACTTTCTTCGTCTCTAAGTTATATTTAGACTCGTAAATATATAAATATATATATATATATACATGTATATATATATATGTGTGTGTATATATATCCCATAATGTGCTGACATTACTGGCTGATGAGAGCTAATTGCAGATATCATTTTTAAACAACAGTTCATAAATGAGAAATGGAAAGATGGAAGGTGATTCCTTCAACCTTGTTATGAGTATTGTCCTTCCTCGGTTTGTCCACTAGAGGCACACTGCAGCTCCACTGTTGTTTTTTTTGTGTTTTTATACCTGTGATGTTTATTTATGCTTGTGTTATGTTGTTTTGTTTGGAGTTTTATTTGTTTGCACAGCACTGTAAGCGATGCCCATTTCAATGTATAAATAGATTTTTCACATTGAGAAATTCCTGAACTTTTGCATATTATTCTTAAAACAATTTTAATTAATTGTAACATTATTAAGTCAAAGGAAATTGTCAAATCAGTTTTTTAAAGGTTATTTTTGAACATGCTTCTACTATAGTTTATAAATATATATATACACACACACACATATGTATATATATATATAGATAGATAGGTAGATAGATATGTATGTATATGTTAATTCTCTTTAGCTAATAAGAAACTGTGATTCATTTGAATGCAAGCGCAAATATTAACTAAATTACCTTCATAAATATATTTGAACTGCCTTTTAAAAAATCTGGTGATGCTAATTACGGTAGTATATATTATTAAAACGTGATAAAATATTGCTAAATTTAGTCAAGGCTAATCGTCCACACCTGCCCTTACTGTAGTAGACACCACAGCACCGCTACGTGTAATCCATCCCCTCTAAACCGTCCTGTTATCTCTGCATGGAACATGTGTGTTGTGCCTCGCTGGCATAGCGTATGGGAGAGACTGCGGGAACTGCTAACGTCGATTCACGTGCTCCGCTAAACAAGTGAGTAGTTAGGAAGGGAAGAGAGGGGAAGGGAAGGGGTAGGTGGGGGGTCGACACGTGCACTCCGAGGGTGTGAAGCGATTCGCCCGGCACCTAATCGACTCCCACGGAGGAGGAATAGATGAAGGCGACAACTTCCTGCTGCTGCTAACCAGCGTGAGGGCTGTGTCGCTGTGTCGCCTTTGCCGTGACGCTGTTGTCGCTCCAGGCTGGAGTGGGTGGGGTCATTTAGGCATACTAAGGGCCCTATGGAACGAGGCACTGACTGTTTGGAACGCAGAAGGCTTGACGAAACCAGGGCTTGTGGTTGCCATGCAGCAAAGGGAGTTATGTTTTGATGATAAAACAGATGTATTGCTGAGCAAGACAGTGATTAAATGGAAATTTCAATTTCCATTTATTTAATGAGTGAACACACTACACCACAGCACAGCACACCACAACAAAATGACCTCTGCATTTGATCCATCCATAAAGAAATAGTGGGCAGCACCCAAGTAGCATTGCTTAGTGACGGTACCTTGCTCATTAGTACCTCAGTGGTACCTTTACCGGTCCAGCACTTGAATCGGCAACTGCGGCTGCATAAATGTGTTTTATATATGTGACCCTCTACAGCAAAACCAGTCGCTTGTCGCAAATTTGCAAAATTGTGTTATTATGTTTTGATAAATCAAACTTCAAAACGATACTTATATCGAATGAATCGGATGACATATGACTGAGATATCAACATTCAAATCAGTCAGTCAGGTTTCTCCTGTCATGGCAAGTGAGAAACGGAGAAATCTGCCTTTGAAGTTGACTATTGACGTAGCACTCACAGATACTTGGTGCGGTCACGGCTATGTTTGTATTTACGGTAGCCTACGCTGCGTTCACAGCCACACGGATAGCCTACCGGCATTAGGTTAACTGAACTCGGAAGATGGAGATGGATTCCAGAGAAATATCTTCACGCTAGTCAACCAGTGGATTTACCGTAAATATTGAAGTAGAGTGGTCTAAACAGAAACTTTTAACATTCTGCTGGAATTGAATTCCTCACCTCAGGAAAGCCACGTTTTTAGGATGGAAAGGGTAAGTTTTTCAGCGAAATTTATTCACAACAGTACAGTATAGACCTTCCACTGTTTCAAAACGCTAAAAACAAAAAATCCAAAATTTTACCCCACGCAACAAAAACGCTCGCTTTTTCTCGGAAACCTCTGTTGCGACAAGCGACTGGTTTTGCCGTGGAGGGTCACATATAATATTTGGCAATATTAGCATTTGGTAGCGTAGCAGTTAGGGAGTTCACCCTATAATTGGAAGATCACCGGTTTGAAGAGCACCTGGACCAGTAAAGGTACCACTGAGGTACTCCTGAGCAAGGTACTGTCACCAAGCACTGCTCCTTGGGATGGGTCAAATGCAGAGGTCACATTTTGTTGTAGTGCACTGTGTTATAACAATATTATTATGTAGTTATTACTATCTTATTAGTGATTTATTATTAGTGATGTATTATGACTTAAGTTAGTGATTTAACATTCTTAACCCACAGCTCCAAGTATCAAGTTGTTAAAGTCCAGAATCCTTATAGAAGGCAACACTAAATGTGTACCATCCACCAACTTGACTAGATTTCGTTTTTATTTCAGAGTGAACGATAAAGGTGAGATTTCCTACATCTCTCCTGCTTTAGCACATCTGCCAAGTTCATCTCTCAGAGGGACGAGCGCAGGGACGAAAACTCATTGTTACAGATGGATGAGCGCAATGCGACTTTTTACAAATCTGTGGTTTATGTTATTATCTGGGAAGAAAGAAGCGGCATAGCAGGGAGATAGCAAAAATAACACGTCCCAGTAGCATTCGGCGCTTTCAACGAATCTGAGGTGCGAGGCAGAAACTTTATTATGAGAAGATATTCCTTTAATTTGTGCTCGTGTTTGTGTGTGTGTGTTTGTGTGTGTAATGAAATGTCCTGATACATGCATATTTATGAGACACAATTAAGGCCAGAGATTCATCCGTCGCTGGCAGGCTCCAATAGGACTTCATAAATATGCATCCTTTTTTTATGTTTTGACCCCCTACCATCAAACACACACACACACATATACACACATCAACACACACACACACACACTACTGTGATACCACAACAGCATGAGCTAAAACGGACCAACCCTGGGCAGGCGCCAACACAAGGCAAGGCACACACACTTACACAATCACACTCCCATTCACACCTTACGGGGCAAATTTAGAGTCATCAATTAACCTATATTGCATGCTTTTGGACTGTGGGAGGAAACGGAGCACCCAGAGAAAACCCATGAGATCACGGAGAGAGCACACAAACTCCACACAGAAACACTCCATGGCCAACCTGGGGATTTAACCCAGGACATTCTTGCTGTGGGGGGACAGTGCTAACCACCACACTAATGTCTTTCTTATTCCTAATGATTGTGTAAAAATAAACAAATAAAAGCAAATGTCAAAAGTACAGTAATCCTTAACCAAAAATAGCAAATAGATCATGAAAGAATTCTTGTGCTGGTGCTATTATGGGTCAGTTGGTAATGTAGTGGTTAGGGAGTTGACCAGTGTCGCTGAAATGATAAAGGTACCACAGAAGTAATCATGAGCAAGGTACCACCCCCAGGCACTGCTCCCCAGACGCTGCCCGTCAGCTGCCCACTGCTCCTTCAAAAATGGATCAAATGCACACAATATGAGTTCACAAAAACAAATAATCAGTCACAATTCTTACAAAGAACCAAGTTTTCATGAGGATTCTGACATATACCACTGTTTTGCTATTTGAGATACCTTTTTAGTTAAGAACAGAATCTACAAATGTTGAAGAACACAGCACGCCTCTTTGTGTGAAACATTATCTTATTGTGTTTTCTTCCATTCTACATTCGTATATTATTATACCATTTAAGAGTCTTATCTTTGTTAAGAACGAACTTAAGAACAAATATTGGTGAACGCAACCACCCAACTGGGCATAATGTCTCCCGGTCGATTGGAAAGAAGCCGCTCGTATCTCATCTCATCCCATCTAAGTGCACGTTTACGCACGCTAATGCCGCGGGGCGCGGCTCGGAAACGTGCGCGAACACTTAGCGTCCTCGGTTACGCGTGGTTAGACGCCAGATGAACGAGAGTAATCAATATACAGCTAAGGAACAAAACAAAGCTGTCCATTTACAAAAGCAGTAAATAAGAATGATATGATTTTGGAACAGCCACCTCCATATAAACCAATAAAAAAACATTTTTGAATCAATGAATTATACACAGATCCAATTTCATTATCACTGAGGTTGAACACACTGGGTTGAGGTAGAACTGGTGAACAATTATAGTATCCCTGAACATTTCCAGACCCTTTTTATTGAGGCATGCGTCCCTGTACAGATGGTCTCAGAGTTACGATTTTTCAGTCTTACGATAACAATAGTGAAACGGAAAAATAATGAACATATTTTAGGTTTTGTGTGGCAGACAAATCTGCTCTTACGCAGTACGATACATTGGAGCGTGGTGAGCAGCAGGTGAAATACAAAGTGTGTTCTTCCTTGTTTCTGCTCAGAAAAAAGGAAATGTAAAGAAAATTTCATTTTCAGTCCCTGATGAAAGTTTATGTGTAGGTCTTCATGGCAGATCGCATCATCACTCGAGTGTGTTTGGCTGACAAAACAAGTAAAAAGGAATTCTGTTAGTGTGTGGCGATTGTACGTGTGTAAGTTTTGCGACGTTCCTTGGACCAATAAAACCACACTTCCACTATTCAACCTCCTCCCTAAACGATGGTGCTCCACGTGGATCATCGCTCGGTATGGAAATGCAGTGGCAGCCCTGGCATTGACTCACACATGACTTAAGGCAGGACGTGACCCATAACGCTCTTTATAGCGAGGACTTGCGGCCATTAGCACGTCAGCAAAACAAACACCTTCCATTAAACGCCCAGCACCTTCATCATCTTCACCTCAATCATCCTTACGCTGTCGCAGAAGCCGACGCTAACCTTTAATGGCAAAACGCCTTTCTGCCGTACACCAGGTCCGCCAGCTTCTATCGGCCTCAGAGGAGCTCGCTATAGCCGGTCCAGCGCCAATTAGACATGCAGATTGAGAGCTAAGTGCTTCTTGTGTACACAGTCACTTCATTAAAGGGGAAGTAATAAAGCTCGGGCCTCGTCACAACTCTGAAAGGTGCTGTAAAGTGGATAGAGAGATCCAGTGATGTAAAGGAAACTGTTGCACATACCAAATGTACATGTTGACTTGCAATTTAATCAATCATGGCTTGAATGATAAATGGTGTGGTGACGGAATTAGCTGATAAGAACTGTCAAAAAAAAATTGTACCTGTGATTATAATGGCTGATACATGACAATTAAAAAAAGAAAAGGAAGGCCAAAGATGGACCATTCACCAAGCTATGAATGTTGTAGTTTATTCACTAGAGACACAGTGCAACTACAAAGTTGGCTTTTGGTAATTTTATATATTTGAATCTCAAAGTGCTTTTTATGAAAATAATTTCATTATTAAACTGCATTTTCAGAAGACTCTTAAAAAGTTTCTTCATAGTTATTGTCTTCAGGCAAGACATTGGCGTTACTGAACATCTTAAAAATGTTGTTCCTGCCTCAAAACCTCTACCTTATGGGTTTATAACTTGATGAGCGATTGTAGACCAAATGTTACCAAAGATAGTTTAAATTGATCGAAAGTATTGTCCCTTCTGTGACCTTCACAAATTGTTTGTTCTTTACAACATACATAATCATGGACATTTACTGAGATTGCTGACCACTTGTTATCTACCAGTTATTCTGACATCTATAAAATTTCATGTAACGAGACAGAAGGCTTCAGTTGGAGGACAAGTTTTACTAAACTTCAATTTGTGGTGATGCAAAAACAGAAAACTCTTGCACTTTGTTATAACTCAGGTAATGCAAAAACTGCAAACAGTAAGCAAGCAAGAGATCAGAAATACCAGCTAAAACTAAACTAAAATGAAACTAGCTAAGAAGCTAACATTAGACCAACGGGAGGTAGAACTGGCAAGAGTTCTAGGGTTCTAGTCAAAAAACAAAGTCATGGTGCAAAAGGAGCCTTGGTAGCACCAATACTTTGTGGGGCTCAATTTCTAACAAATGTTCTTATAAACATCATAACCCAGAAATAGTAACTCCTTCCAGATCTTGTGCCCCATAGCGGCCCCAGGGTCACAAAGAGGTCATTACCCCTCAGCGCCCTTAAACACTCTTCCCGGCACAACACACACACACACTGTTGTGTGTCAGTGCCACTGTTGTGTTGAGTCCTACCTCCCAAATAATTCCAGGTCAAGTGAGGTCCTGTGGTCAGAATCGTAATGGTGGAGAGGGTAGAGGGTGGTTGACAGCTTGTGTACACCAACAGATGGGCTACCATCTGCGATTTTACACATAAAAAGTGAATCTATAATGCTGCTTGTCTGATTAAGTACGCAGTACATATGGGCTCAAGGTAGGTGTTCCTAACGAAATAGCTGCAAAGTTTACGTCAGGTTGTCTGTTCATTCAGACGGCTGACGAAGGAGTGGAGCACTCTGGCTTATCAGTTCTGTCAAAGATGTCGGATATGCCTCAGTTCAGACTGAGTAAATGGTGGAAATGGAGGTGCCTTATTGGATTAGCGAGGCTTTGTGGTGGTTCCAGCTTTCTAAGAGGAACTGAATGGCGACAAAGAGTTTATGTGCTTTATATCTACCAGGAAAGGGTGCGGTAATGAATCAGCTTGAGTGCATGTGTGAAGGCCTGGAGAACTTTTGTGCAAATGAAGCAGGAAGATGGTAGGCAGTGGTGCAATTACGCATTAGCATGCAGGGCGTACTAGTACTAACCCGCATTTCTGTACTGATGCTATTGATGCCAAGTGTTGTCTGTGTAGGTTCTCTGTCATCCAGTACATGGTGGTCTTGTGAGCTTGAACGGCAACTGGACATCTTTGATGTTTTTGAACGTTTCATCTCATACATGAAGAAACCGTTGGGATGAGACGTTAGGCGCCTTCAAGAACATTATTGAAGTCCAGGAGTCTTTTATTCAAGTTCTCAAGTATGCAGAGTGTTGATAGTTAGCTATATTAAGTTTTTGACCATAGTGTTGGAACAGTCTCCGGTCCAGTGTCTCATCCTATGGACTCATCACTCATCACTATGGGTCCAACTAACGTTCTGCACTTTCTAGTTGCAAAATTTACAAAGACCACATGGCTTTGCACCGTCAGATATCCCTGCAAGCTTCTCTTGGGAGCTCACTGCCAATTGTGGACAACAATCTTAGATTGCCAGCTCTTGACCCTTGTTTATTTATAACTTCATTTTCCAATCACATTAGAAATATCTGAACACATTGCTTCCAGTGATTTTTAAGCTCACATTATCAGTTGGAAGATCTTCCCAGACATGACACTTGGAACACGGCTTACTCTTTGATGTTGGTTTGCAAACTTTTACAGAAATTGATATGGTCACTAATGTATGTCAAGAAGCCCTACTCCCTTTCAGCATTAGCTCCAGCACATTAGTCATGGAGTCATCAATATAAAAATCGAGATGCCTTACTCATCTTTCTTAAGCTTTCCGAACCTCCTTTGGTTGAACATTTAGCCCATAACCTTTTGAAACATCAAGGCTACACACCTTGTGTCTTGATGCTTTTGGCCTTTCCTGCTCCTTCTACAGGCCTGATGAAGTGTCTGAGGGCGTTACAGTCCAGCTCGAGGGTTTTTAAGTGTTGGCATTTGGACGAAAGCTCAAAAAGAGCCTGGCACCCTGTGGTGGCATTTGCGCCAACGTCATGTTAGAGGATGCTGTCCTCCAGCTGCTCACCAACTCTACTGTACCTGCCAGACTAGCAAACAGCATGGACATGCTAACAGACAGCAGGGTCGTTTGTGAAAATGTGCAACTTGCGATACCTCAGCGGGGTAAAAATAACCAGAAAGGTTGTGAACTGTGGGAAACGTACCACAAACAGACATCCACAGTGAAAAATCGCTTTCTCTCCCAGATATTGAATGCTGAGTAGCGAATAGCCACCCAGTTAAAGTGCTGATCATACACAAATACACCTACATAGGCATGCACACTTCTTCACACAGAGATTGACTTTGCTTGCGGCGATATTCGACGCAGGGTAATTTGACTCTTTTATGACGTTTTTAATCTATTGCAAGCCCTTCTCCATAATATCCAGGGGTATGAGGGAATCCAGACTGATTCTTGGCGGAATCTATTCTTAGCAGATCCGTTCCGGAGAGCCGTATCCCCGGCTGAGGTTAAGCCGTCTGAGAAAATAATCATTTTTGGATGTTAGTCCTTGTTACGCTGTTAATTTCAGGGTGACCTCATAATTACGGTGAACCCCGGGACTGTCGGCTTGCTGGCAAGCCTCGTTCCAAACTTCACTCTCTTTAGTCCACCGGTCCGTGTGTCTGTTTGAGTGTGTGTGGGAGGTGCTGAAGTAGCTCTGTCCTTTCTACAGTTGCAGACAAGGCTATTTAGAAATTACAGTTCAGCTACCTTCTGTTCCCTAACTTTTCCTCTGCAGGAGTTTAGCGTAACGACCTCGTTTAATCCCAACGCCGAACGGGCGAAGACGGATGAGGTGTTTCCTGCCTTGAATGGCTATACACAACTCAGCTTGAGAAAATATAACCGAATAAACAAGTTCATGAATAATCCAATAAAAGCCTATTAAGGAGCCTCTAACGAAGGGGGAGGAGAAGACGTTAACGATCTGGCGAAGAAGGATATAAAACGAGGAGAGAAAAGGAAGGTGTGAGAAAAAGAGGAACAACAACAAAAAAACCCTAACACCGCCTCTCTTTGGCCAGAGAGTCAACACGTCGTCATGGAGACGAGCCTTTAAAAAATACAGAATGCCGGGCTGTAGACACGCGCCACGAAGTCTGGGTTACGGGCTACATCTCAAATCAAATGCTCAGTAGTAGGGCGTACTATTGGGTTTTTAAAACCAATTTTGAAAGCAATTTCAAAAAATCGGAAAACAATCCTTTTTTTTTTTTTTTTTTACAAAAATACCAAACAGAAACATGTCATGTTGTTATATAGCACAAGAGTAAATTTAAAAATAGGCAAAATATACTGTCTTCTTACAAGATATATTGAATTTTGCTAGGTAATGGTTGAATGTATAAAAACACCAAAAATTCAAGTCCTCTAGTGGACAAACTGTGCAATGACATCACTCAAATATCCATCTATTTTTCCCTTATTAGATTTAATTGTCATTTACTAGCCATGATAAATGATTGATACTGATTACTATGCAATCCGTTCCTATTGGTTAAAATAATGATGTGTCTTTTCACAACTTCTGTTTTTCCATTGCTTTTTAAATAGTCATTTATAGACTACTATAAACCAAAGTAAACCGATGAAATTAACTCATATTGACTGATAATATCAGCGCCTCAATTTATCATTCGGTTTCTTGTCTGCGCTCTGTACTGGTTAGGGCTGGTCAGAGCTTCCTATTACTCTTAAGTATTATTGTAATTTGATTATTCTTGATGCTATTAATTCTTGTCATCACTTACGGCGGAGTGCTGTTTCGGGACAAACCGCCGAGTTAGCGCAGCGTTACAAACCGAGCCGATGTGAAGCGGAGTGAAGTTTATCAGAGTGAACTAAGCGAGCGGCCGCCTCTGTCCCGTCTCGCCCGTGCCGCCTCCATTCGGCGTCCATCGCCATGACTCACCCATTACTCTGCGCCTTCGGCTTTATTTAAAGTCCTCTGTTAAACCGCTGCTGCAATCACCAGCCATGTTTTTGGAGTCACGCTTTTAACACCAGATGAAGTCAGGGCACTCTGCATTTTGTGTGTGTGTGTGTGTGTATGTGGGGGCTGGTTTATCCCCTCCAACTGTTTGTACTTTGTACTCGGTTTTAGCGGCTCTAGTATATGTGCGTTTGTAAGTGTGTGTGTAAGTGTGTGTGTACACGTGATCTCCTACATCCGTATGCATGTTTGTCAGTGTATGTCCCTTCACAGCGGTGGTGAGAGCAATCTGGACGTTGTACTAATTACTGCTCATTCAAAAAGCACACTGGGGGTGAGGGAGGACAGAAAGTGTGTGTGTGCCAGCTGCACTGCCTCCAGACAAAGCTCATTTTGAATGAGCAGACCTGCACTAAAGCATGTAGGAGCTGACCCAATAAGACGTGACGGCTACGCGGGCCTCCGGACGGCATGCTAAGTCTGTCCATGCTAACGTACGCGCGCTGTGGCAACATGCGGGAACGTCCCAAAAAAACAATGAATATCTGAATGATTGATGAGCCTTGCTTGTACCTGAGCAGCAGGAGAGCAAGAAGGATAAGAGCGGGACATCTAATCAGACTCCTCTCGTTCTCTCCCTCTCTCTCTCTCTCTCTCATTCTATCCCTCTCTCATTAAAACCTCTCCCTGTACGATCTCTGCCTGCCAAACTTAATGCACTAGCTGATGCCAAGTGCCAAGTTTCTCTGCATTGCACACACGTGTACTCTTGCTCGCGCTCACACACACACACACACACACATTGGTCAGTACGCTGAGCGCACACACACACTCACACACTCTTTCTCACACGCTCTCGAACAGGCCGTAAGCAGTTCATGCTCCAGCCAGCACCCTTCTTCTATTCCCCCAAGACCGGCAAGTGAACACACAGATGAAAGCGTGTGTGAGGGCTCCGGGCCGGAAGCCCCCCGAGGGTGTTCTCCTGTGTTTAAACGCACGCCTGGGGAGGGATCAGAGTCGTCAGTGCCAGCCAGGCTAACCGCCTCTAAGCACGGAACTCAAAAACGGAAGAAAGAATTGCAGGGAGGGAGGAAGGGAAGGAGGGAGGCAGTGCTCCAACTAAAAGAGTGAAATCTCCGGAGGTGCGTTTGTGCTTTGCGCGAGTGGGTGGTGCTTGTTTATTGACACACTTGAATGTGTGGTGGTGTTGCTAGCGTGTGTGTATGTGTGGTCAGTGGGGCTTATTCAGGAGCTATTTATTACAATAATCCCACGGTGTATGTGTTTTATAATGGGGTACGATAAGAGCGAGTGGGAGATCGGCGCTTTCAATAAAACTGCGCCGTGTTTTCGTCTTGTGCCACCGTCTCGTTGGCGGCAATATAGAGATGCACATGAAACTATTCTGGTCGGAATCTGCACAGAGTGAACCCTCGATGCACTCCAAAAACTCCTTTAGGCAACAAGTGGGCAAGAATTGGCACACCAAGCGGGAAAATGTGGACAACTTTAGCTTTAAGACTGAAAACTTCAAAAGTAACATTTTTATAAACTCAAGTTGACTAAAAGATATATTTTGGAGTGTATGGCAGTTGGATGTGAATAAAAGTTCTAAATTGCTTCTAGATTAGTGCTGTTTTGTGCCTCGGTCATCTGATATTGGTTATTGGTATTGAAAAAGATGGGTCATGTATGGATTGTGGTTTATTTGATCAAAAATACTGGGGAAGCACAGTCATCGACATCAGACCGATGCTTAGATTTGCCTAATATTTCCAGCCGATATTTTATGATGCATTTATCGTACGTCGGAAAGGTAGCTCTTGCGCCAGGCTTGTCCAAAGTCCAAGGTGGGATTTTATGTGGCCCACGCCTTCTGATGTAAAATGTATGGCGTTATTTTATGCCAAAATTCTGAACATGCAGTGGAACGTTCACGAGCAAAATCTTGTCTTTTCACGCTCAACTCTGCCTGCACACAACTAAATTGCGTGTTTGCCTCACTTAGCGAATGCAAGCTTGCACATGGGCTGTGTCCCAAGCCGTGTACTGTTGCACTTAACAGTATGGTAGGTAAGGCGCAGTTATCATATTTTTCATACTAAAATTTCAACCCCTGAGCCGTTTGTTGCTACGTTAATGAGTGTTCAAAAGTTAGAATAACGTTTAAGATGCTGGCGTTGGATAAATAATGAATGCTAGCCCTTCCACATATTGAGACCTGCATCTTAATTAATGAACCACTTATAACGGATCAGTACTCCAGCCTTGCTATCGGTATTGGTATTGGAACTGAAAAAGTTGGATCGTTGCATCCCTTCTCTATGAAGCTAGAGAATTTTTTGGAGAAAAGAACACGCTGAAAGCTGTGACTCACAAATTCTACAGGATTGACCCTGTCTTCTCTTTTCTGCATTCAGGTCTTATTCCTTTTCTCCAGCTCTTACTCCTTTGATCTTCACCATCTTTTTTCTTGGCAGATACATCTGAAGTGAAAGGACGTTTGTGTGCATGTGTTGTGTGTCTGTGCGTGTGTATGTGCGTGTGCGTGCGTTAAAGGTAATATAGGACTCGGCAAATGGGGGGATACACTCGATCCTGACATGGGCGCCATTCTTGTAAGTGTGTGTGAACCCAGAGGAAAGAGGGCTTTGATTTAGCTCAAGGTCCAGGATAGGCCCCATTCATCTTCTAAAGTAATTACGCATTGACACTCTCCATTGGAGAGGAAGGGAGGGATGGAGAGCGGGAGGGAGGAAGGAGGAGAGGGGTGCAATGCCCCACAATGCCTTTATAAATCACTCGCTACCTAACAAACATCAAGCCCGAGGTTCAAGCGTAAAGTGTGGCATCAAAGTTTTTCCAAACATGAAATATACACGTAAGTGTATACAGAGCTGGTTACCAAAAATCTATTCTCCGAATCAATTCGATTTTTATTTTGACGATATAATGATGTTGAAGTGTGAAGAACAACCTCAACTGCATGTGGCACTCACAGTGTATTGGGCGTTTCTCAATAAAGTTGTTTTCTTTACTTTGTGTGTAAATATTATACATACAGCCAACAGAAAGTGTGAGTACGTAATATGTGACATTTGAGCCCTATATGTGCTGTCGTGTTTGTGTCTTGTTATAAAACGTGAGTCAGCGCGGCTGACGCTGGGGTACAAACTGAAAAAATTGGATCTGGGAAAATTGGAAGTGAAATGTGTCTCAACGAGTTGCTAGGACAAATTTTGGGTTAAACTTCTTACCATACAGAAGTTGACTTAAGTCAATGAAATATGTTGACTTTTCAAACAATGCAAAAAGTACACCATTATAATGGAAGTGGTAGTTTATCATCTAAAAAAATATTTTTTTGGCTATTATATTTTTTTTGTTCTCATGAAACAGTACAATAATGTAAAGGGTTAATTGGGGCAGTTGGTAGCGTAACGGTTATCAGAAGGCCGTCACTGAGATACTCATGAGCAAGGTATCACTGACGAGCGCAACACTGTTACTAAAAGTTGAGCGAATTCAACTTTTATAAAACGTCTTCACCTGCGTTTTTTTTTGGCTGAATGCGCTTAGCGCCTTGAACGCTGAAGCTCATAGGATCTGTATTAAAAATAGGCACTGCCAGCAGAAAAGACATGATTGGTGGACGCAGACCCTTACTGGTCCAGGACTTGAGCCGGTGACCTTATAACTGGTGAGCTGGGATTATTTAAGCGGCCATTTTCAACAAGGCACTAACACTGATATAGACGTGTGTGTCATTTTATATTTGCTTCCTGTTTCATCAGGTTGTATAACTTTATATTGGAACCTTAGGCCATTTGCAGTTTGTTGCAGCATTAAAGGGTTTAACACAGGAGAGCAATGTTTTAAGTCAAGCCTGAAGATTATCTTACACATCATCAATAAATGATCCCAGTCTTTTCCCCAGAATAAAACATGCATGAATGACACCGTGTAAAAGAGACGTCAGCATCAATGCTGAGAGTTGACAAACTCATCTAAGACAAACTCTTCATAGCAACAGATGGACCACAGTCTCTAACTGTACCCTGATGTAGGTGGGTGTAAGAACAAAGTGGGTGTTCCAAATAAAGTGTCCAGTGAGTCACTATCCATCCCGAATATCACCCCCCCCACCTCCCTTCTCAAACCCACCCACCACCCATCACACTAATATGGAAACACGCGAGCTGGCCATTCGCCTCAAGGCCCTCGCCTATGGTGTAGTAGAGAAATGTCCGACATGATCTCAGCGAAGTTACAGCGCCGCTAACATCACACTCTCGTCCTCCAGGGACGGTGCTCTGGCGTTTTCTCGACCGTGTCCTCTTTTAACACAGCTGAAGTAACACGATCGCATGCTGCTTTAGCGCCGTCCGGCTCGACCGTTCGGGGACGTCATATTGATCGGGATGAGGGGTCGCGAGGTTAGACCTGAAATGATACGCGTCCTCCGGGGAAGAAGGGCGTGGGTCAGTCCGGGAGGAGTGGCTGATTTAGCAGAATTTTGGGATTTTTATGAGACAGGGATGCGTAGATAACAAATTGTGGTCCGATTTTGACTTAAACTGACTTAACAACAGGATTTTACTAGGGTTTGTTGAGTTAAAAGGCAACACATGAACACTGAATTAGACACAGTGAACAGTGAAGGACGTAAATTCTAGCAATTTGTAATTTTATGACCTCAAACAAAATGCTGTCTTGGCAGCATTAGAGATGGACAATCAACTTCAACAAACCAGATATGAATTATACAAGGAAATTCTAGCAAGTTGTAACTAAAACCTAAAAGAAATGCTTAGCAGTGTGGTGGCCTATTGCTTATTGACCACAAGGTCATAGGTTCCAATTCCAATTTCTATCCTACTACCCTTAATCCCATGGTCTTAATCTCAAAGTGCTGTCACAAAATTTGAAAATGGAATTCAATCTCAATCAGAGTGTCAACAGAATTTTTTAAATATTAATCTAAACATGATGGGCCAATTTCCCAGTCTACGTTTCAGCCTAGTCCTACACTAACTTTCACTTTCAGTGGTAAATCTCCATTGGCACTGCAATTCAGTGTCATGTTCAAGAAACAAGTCCAATGGGCCAATTTTCCAGTCTAAGATTAAGCCTAACATTGACTTTCAGTTAAAAAACTCCATTGGTACTGCAATTTAGCCCAAGACTAGACTTAATCCATGTTCAAGAAACCAGCTGAATTATTCCCATGTTTGCTCCTCATCAGATTTGGATGTCTTCGAAAGATTGTACTTTAAAGTGTAGAGAAGTAAAACAAACATCAAATTCTAAAATTAGGAATGCTTCAATCTAATATTGATTCTGGATAATGGTCTGATACTGACTCAGACATCAGGATCAGGTACCGGTAACTTTGGGGTCGATCTCTTTCATTAAACTGTTTGTTGATGTTGCTTAATTACTTAATTTATCACTTGATAATGACTTCATTTATTTAACCCCTGTTCATTTGGGAGACTTTTAGTGCGAGATCATTTTTCAATAAATCTAGTATCGGATTGTAATTCATTAGGTATCTGTATTGGTAGTTTTTCAACACCAGCAATTCTTTCCTTCTTTAGATTGGATACCCAAGTTGAGTTCAGCTGCGCTTCGGAAAATTGTTAGAGGGTGGAGAGAAAACCAACCTTGAAGGCGACCTCCAGAACCAAGTCATCGCTCAGTGAAATTGAGACTCGGTCAGGTAGAAAAAAACAAAACAAAAAATAAAAGTGGGGTTGGAATCTGTGACCAGCGTTAGCCGTTTGAAAACGTTCAAGCTACATCGCCGCGTAACACTCTGTCTGCAAGGGAAGCGCAAAGAAAAGTTTGGTTCTGTGCCTCCGCGTCCCTCTCCTCATCCAATCTGTCGCTGTCCACGAGGGAGAGGTGCTGAAAGATAAACGCTGCCTGCTAGTCGCGCGGGACCCTCACGCATGTTGGAGCGTTTCTCTGGAGGCTTTTGTCTCTTTTACTGTCCAACTGCTGTTGGTAATTATTTGCAGTTGTCTTCGACATGGTTTCTAACTGACAATATTTTTGAACAATTTTTGAAATTTTTGGCGACGACAATGTCCCAAATGGAAGATGACGAGAAATATTGGTGTTGTTCCTACCAACAGCTCCTTATTTTTTGATAATAATAGTACTCAAATGGTGACAATACTGTAAATGTATGTCTTTTGATTGGTTGTATAGGTATTTTAACTCTAAAAATTTAAATATCATACCTTAAGAGTGATTGTTGAGGTAAAGGTCATGACAAAAACACTATCAAAAGACTTGTTACACTACAGCCTTCCTTTGTAGGCTAGAAGAAAGCAAGTTCAAAAGATTATGCCTGACTGATCAGAATCTGGGAAAAAATTGCAGCTTCAGAGCCTTAGCAATAACTGAAGCACAAGAAATGTGTCTATGAGCCTCCTCAAGAAATATTTCCCACACCAAAGCTGTTTCTCTTCTTGACTGACAGTTCTCCAGCAAGCGCTAAGTGCAAAACCTTTTGACTTTGTGGCGGCAAGGAATCAGAGAAATCGGAAAAGAAGCCGGACATGCTAACTGAGGGCCAGAACGCTTAGACAAAAGAAAATATCTTAAACCGTCAGGTGAAAAAAAATGCACGCAATCCTACTTCTGATCTTTGCTGCCATGTCTGCCTTCGACTAGGGCTTGCTTTGCAGTCACACTCGCTTTGCAGTTGCTTGTATCCAAAACAGCATGCAACTGTTCTACATAGAAGAACTAGGCTCATTAAGGTGAGTTGTTGCTAAAATTTTGCCTTCAGCATCAGCCCAATTGAAAATCAAAATCATTCAACATTTCAACATTTCCTCTTCGATCACGTCTGTAGTCTTAGTAGCTGTTTGATGTGACAAAAAACATAGCTCGCTACCTCGCAAGTTAGATAATTTACTTCTTAATCTGCATTTGTAGACGCCAAACTGTGATTTTAGGATTCCGTACATTGCCCTTTCCTCATCCGACGGCCCCCCAAACACAGAAAGAACGTGGACAACGTACAGAATCATCCGCGATGTGTTCCGAGGCCAGGGTAAGTGAAGATCTCTGTTGGCTCAACATCCATTGGCTCTCTTAAGTGTCCAGAGATCAATAGAAATGGAGATGGAGGCTCTTTAAAGTGGCTTGTCAAACATGCACGGCTGCACGACGCCTCGAGATGGCCATTACCGCTCCGGGCGAGGAAGCGGCGGCGCCGAAGGGCAAGAAGACGGGGCCCGACGGGGGCAAGTTGGAATTCACGGCAGGGCACTTTAGTACTACACAAATTTTGCAGCTTACGAGGAGCTCTATGAGATCCTCAGGATGGAGAGTAAACAGCGGGAGTAAACAACACGAACAATGATGTTTGTTTGGGGACGGAATTCTTCTGAGCATCCCTTTGAGACGTCGGACGTGTGTGGCACGAGCGAAGGAGGGGCGGCGCGACTGAAATTAGAGATCAATATGCAATTTTACAATCATCACCTCGTCCATAATTGGCTTGAAATGAACTTGTGGAACATCAATACAACTTTCGGGGAGGCGGTGATGATGTTGGTGATAGGACGACTGGAGATGCTGCGGCCTGTCGCTAAATTGTTAACATTCGATATTATTCTGAGGGTTTGTTCCAAGCATGGAAAATAATTCACTATGCCAGATGCTCACCTTCGGGGTGACTTTGTGCCACTGCAAATAGAATGCATTACACATTCTGTAATTAATTCATAAACGCTGAATTTATGCCATTAGGGCGAAATAATGGCACTGACAAGGCTGGCACTGCTTTAGCGGGTAAAAGGGGTTGCGTCGAAATCTGGATTTGGGCTTGAAAAGACGTAAACCCACAACCTTCACCCACAGAGAAAAGATGTTGAGTTAAATCAAGCCTGTCAGCCTGTCCCTCTGCTCGTCTGTTTGTCCGTTGGTCTGCTTTAAGCCGTCGTTATATTTATCTGTTTGTTTGGTTTGTTTTCTGCCGTTTGTAGGGCCGATGAACGAAAGCCCATTCCCTCGGCTGCAGCTGCAATGTAGTCCAGCTGTGATCTGGGTTTCCAAACAACTGAATAATTAAAGACGGTTTTCAGAACAGCAGGAAAACGACTACGCCACTTTGGCTTTTTTTCCCCCCAAAGTGATCATGGGGCATTTATTCCGCGAGAAACCACAGCATGAGCCCGCCAACTCCGCAGACCTACATACGTCAAGTGTTTTTCACCCGCTGCTTCCATTCCCTTCCCCCTCTTCGCTCCCTCATCTTTCCCTTCCAGAGAAACAGGGGAGTGCTATGTTTTCAGAGAATGCTAAAGCTCGGCCACAGTCCCCAAAGCATCTCATTGAGGATTTTACAGGCTCTTTCAGACCTGAACCAAACCTGGGATCAGCGGATGTTCCGGACTATTCTTTCGTCTCCATTTTAGTGTGCCTATCTACCCGTTCCAGAGTCTCAACCGGGGAGGAATTATCTCGATAAAGCCCTCAGTGCATCGTCCGTAGGCCATGCGACTCTGCCTTTCTCAGTTTCCGGGAGCACTGCAAGGAGGGAAAGGCCGGTGTGTTTCCAGAAAGGCCGGTACCTCATCAGGACGTTCTGACTCAGCGTCTCTGGTGAGGACAGGCACCAGGTGCCGTCCTTCTGCCACAGGTAAAGATGTCCTGTGAAAGCAAGAGGGTCCGTTAGCAGATTGGGACACGTGATCCATCTGGATCCTTGGTTCCACCACTTTCTGGATGATGATGAACAGCTTTTGATGCCCGAAAGGCCATTCAGTTCGAGGATGATTCATTGCCTGCAGTGATACCGTTTGGTGTGAGGGCTGCAGATGGGGATGCGCACACGTCGGCCGGTGCTAAGACAGCTGGCCCAATCAGAAAACAGAGCCGCGAGCCCCGTCGCTTTAAAATAACATGAGTGCCGGGGATGGCATTTAAGCCTCAGACGTCTACTCGGAGCTTAATGGTGGCAGGTCTTTAAAGGACACCAGACAGGAACTGTAGACAGTTCGGGGGAGGTGAATACAACATCTGGATGGGGTGTGAAAATATTCAGGACTTGTCGGGATGGAAGTAAGTCGGCAAATCAGCTCCCAGACCACAAAGTGGCAACGTCAGGACGTGTTGCCACGCCACAGGAGCCTGTGAACTCTGGCATCACCATAAATCAGTTGTCTTGCATTAAGGGGTGCTAATGTACTCTTCGGAATGCATTATGTATTAGTTATAAATAATTGAATCACCCCCTGATTTTATCACCTAATGCACCGAAGGAGTGAAAGACTGTGCCGAGGTCAGTCAAGTGGTAGGACGGCTTGGAATGCAATTATCAATCTAAGGAAGGGCTGGGCTGCCGTTATCAGAAGGGATATGTGAGTGGGCGCTGAAATGTGTGTTTGTGTGTTAATACAAAGTAAAAATTAAGTAAAACTACTTTATAGCAATCAAGATTGATATCCATGGCTATTCAACTCAACTTCCTTTTAAAGTTTTCATGACTTTACCACCTCCTTAAGGCTGGTTGTTCTCATCTACTGGCACAACATTACTTTTCTTTATCATCTAGTACTAACACAAATCTTCAGTGATGATGCGATGATGATGATGTTGTAATGAGCCAACACTAACTTTCACCATCTATTGCTCATTCCTGCTACAGCACTGCATGGCAACATGAAAGATCCCAATTTCCACAAGTGCATAGCAGTTGGTAGGGCAATGGTTAGGGCGTTCACCCCATGATCAGAAGGTTGCCGGTTTGAATTCCAGACCGATACAGTTACCACTGAGGTACTTATGAGCGAAGTACTCTCCCTAAGCACTGGTCCCCAGGCGCTGTCCATGTCAGCTGCCCACTGCTCCTTCAACAGTGGGTCAAATGCAGAGGTCACATTTAGCTGTGGTGCATTGTATGCTGTGCTGTGGTGTGTTCACAATACAAAATAATCACTCACTAGGTACGGTAGCAACAAATAGCATTAGCCAGCAGAAATTAGACCGAGTTAGTGAGGATGCACTATTATTTATAAAAAGGCTTTGATCGATTTTAAAAATTTGTTCACTGTTGCGGTGAGAATTCAATTTACAACAAAGGTTTATTATATTGGCCCTTAAAATAGCTTAAATAAACCTCAAACTAGCTACGATAGCTTTAATATTTTTACTCTTTTTGTGATAATTGTCATTTCTCAAGATATTGTAACTACATGTTTCAGATGTGATGAGTAATGATCACTTTATGACTAATTCAATTCTGAATGCAAAGAAATTTGCAAATTGATCAACATTTGCCAAGGTTATGGGCAAAGGCACGGAAGCCCCTTGCCTCGAAGTGTAGTTAAATGATATGATTTATATCGCAAAGCCTTACTTCGCCTACAGGAGCCAAAAACGGAACAAAGCAGATGGTCATCATGAATATATCCAGAGTTTTCTGAGGAAGACTGGTATGAAAATTATGGCAAATTTAGTGGAACATTGTGTTGACACAGAACTTATGAGCAACACCATTCATCAGAAAGCTCTTATCCACAGTGACTTGCATTTACTAATTACTGGGACAGTTTCCCAAGGGGACAGGGACCCAAAGATGGCAGCACTGTTTTTAAGCTCAACACGGATTACGGATGTAACAACTTGATACAGTCGACTTAAGATTGAATAAAAGATTCACGGTTCGATGCTCTCACAATGTGTTCCACAGAATAAGACTGAAAACAAACTGAGATCTCACAGCTCTTCCTTCCAGTTATTTCACAGCCTCCAGTGCAAAATGCAAATCCCTCTGAACTTGTAAATTGCATTTTTAAAAATAGCAGCAATTTCAAGTCTTCAGTGCGGTGTTAATTACATTAACAAAAAAGTATGACGGAAAATGTCTGTCAACGACAGCTGACTAAGACGAGACATTGATGACTTGTAAATAGATATTTGATAATAAAGATGTATTTTTGTTTTCGTTAACAAGACAGGAATAAAATGTCAGCTCGTGGACTGTCAGACATTCAAGATGCATCCAGTTTGTCAGTCAAAAATATTTAACCAGTGCACTGATAGATGTTAATTACCTACCTAAGTACAGTCAAATAATCAGCTTTCAATTAATAGTTATATGCCTTTCACATGCTAAATATTGACTGAATGAATATCAATTAGAATATTTTGGTGGAAAAATATTGTGATTAGATTAATGACCAGCCCTATCTTCAAAAAACGTATGGAAATCAGCAACAGCACAAAAGTACAACCTGGATTTTTATCCTGTGATGAAATGCAACTACACTAAGCAGCCCTTTCTTGACAATCTTTCCATGACAAAGCGTAAAAAGCGAACGCGTCAAGAAATGTTTGCACCTCGTTTTGAATCCACCACTTTTATTTTAACTAGGCACGAAGGAGAACTCATCTCTCCCTGCTCCACCACTTTAAAATTTAATTACCCTGCAGTCCACGGCCAGCCCTTCCCAAGACGACACGTGCGCACGTCCGCGAGCGTGCGGGTCTTTACCCGAACGAGATAGCACACTAGTCAGGGGTTACCGCCGAGTTAACGCTGCATTACGCTGCATTATTCATCCGCTCGGAGGCCACTCTTGTCCAATGCATCCAACCTTGCTCCTGCCTGCAACATAAATCACCCTGATGGTCCTCACGACCCCTCTGCACTCGGGCCATTTCGGTCCGGAACCTTAAAAGCCCTGTAGTCCATTTACCGCGACAAATAAAGACTGTTCGCCCTGATTTCTGGGAGCCGTGACTCGGCAGCGTTCCTGTAATTCGTATGTAAAGCTCACCGCTCTCCCAGCATGGGTCTTAGTTGGGCCTTAGGTGGGCTACAAGAGGCCATGAGGCTGAGTGATATATTTGACCAAGACTTGAAGTCCAAGATCAGCCTCGGCAGTGAAGAACAGAGCCTCCAGGGAAACCTAAAGTCTTCCTGTTAAAGCCCCAGATCTCACTCAAGAATTTTGCTTTAGACAACCTTGAGAAAGGTGAAGGCGGTTTTCAAATTTTCACAAAATTTCACTGACAGTTACTGACAAAAATAAAATAGACAGTACCTGTTCTAATCTTAGGAACGCCCAAAAAACTATATTAATCCCTTGAGCAAGAGCCTTAACCTAGACCATGAAAATGAATGAGTGGAAGAGTGTCGTACAAATACTGGAAAGATAAATTTTATATTATAAGAGCTCAGTTAGCAGCAGTTGGACAATTTTATTGTGCAGGTTTGTGTTCTGTAGAGATGCAGTCCATGGTCCAGAATCCAGTAACTGTCAACTGTGCGGTGCTGTTAAAAGGAGCGTGAAACGCTCTTTCTTGAGATGTTAAGTAACACTGAAACGCAATATTGCCTGCCACTGACAGCAATAATAATAATAATAGGTGTTACTTGCAGATTTTCAGCTGTTTTCTTGCACTTTTGGGAGAAAACAGAAATCAAATGTCACAGGACATAAAGTAACTGTGTAGCTGTTTCACTTGTGTGAAGGTCAAATGTTTGAAGACTAACTTATTTCCCCACCACTTTCCATCCCACTTTTAACTCACAGTTTAAAGCATCTTTTAGGAATATGGTCAAATTAAGGGTTTTGGACCAGGGGAAGACTCTTGTGTCTCTTGCTGCCAGTAGGTTGAAGATTCATTTGAGGGAAGTTCACATACATTCTGTATTTAAAAATAAGGAACTACAGCCATGTAGTTCCATCAGCACGAAAAGCCAAGCAAAGGAACGTCTTCAGCTTCAGTCTTACTGTCATGCATGTCAAAATCCCCGAATGAACCGATGAACGTTTAAAACGCCGTTCATATCAGTCACTAAAGCGGATCTTATGGAGCCTGGGATTATGCTCTGCCCCGAAAACACGAGTAACACTGGCCGAACAGAGCTCCCTTTGTCCACAACTGAATTCTGCCATTGACTGAGCACAGGCCAACCAGTCCAGCATATAAATGCGTTCCTCTGCTCGGATGGGAAATCGTCGTTCCCGCGGGCCATTATAACGCCGCGGCGCCGGGTGCGGACAGAGGCGTGAGTGTGGGAGCGTCTTCTAGCCATCCGCATGACACATTTGCCAGTTAGGCGCCTTGTCTTCATCGCCCGAATGTACTTGATACCCTCCTTAAAAATGGACTTTCTGGAACGGTGCCATAAAAAGAACCACTTTTGGGTCCATAAAGAACCTTTTAAGGGATGGGCCCATATTTCGGTTGGTGCTGCAAAGTCGGAAGCGAGTCCTGTCTAGCCCAGAGGACTTTCCTCATCACTTAAAGTAGGGATTCGTGATCTTAGGGCAAAAAAAAAAAAAAAAAGACACTGCAACAATGTAATATATATTAGTATAGCTATAGTGTAGGAAAATACAAAAGTACGAAAACAATTGAACAATTGTGACTAAAACTTTATTCAAGAAACTTAAATCAGAGTTTTATGTTATGACATTGTTAATAACATATATATGATTTATATGTGATTTTTACAATATGTTTTGTATTAAAGTTAGCAATTTCTTTAATTCTCTTAAATTTATTGGCCCATTATTTACTTTCTCAGTCTTAGCCAGGTTATACTGTTGTGTTGTACGAGAATGTAATCCAAAAATCCTTTAAAATCTTTTATCAAATAGAATTCTCTTGTATGTTGGTCATCCTTTAGTATGAAGGTGTGAAAAGGTTGAAACCAAAGGTTGAAATGGTCTTTCGGGACATGGCACGTCTATTTGCGCCTGCGCATAAACCCGATAAAGACAGTGAAGCGATATATCGTGAATTTATAAATGTGCAACCCCAAAAAGCTTGTAGCCAAAGCCAAAAACGGCGGCGCTTACGTAAAAGAAACACATTAAACATTTAAGGCAATGTGGTGGCTGGAACGGCGCTGCGTAAATTTCGTAATTAAAGGGGGGAAGAGGGCACCGTTTAGAGACGGAATGACAAAAATGCCGTTTTTTGGGAGAAGGGGGTGAAGCAGACATGACATGGCAGCAATGAGGACTTGCGGATAGAAGCCCGAACGTGTCATGAAGCCCACATTTGCGCATCGGCCGCTTTGATTCCGTTTCTCGTCATGAACGAAAAGCGACGCTTCTTGCGCATGAACGGCTGATATAAAAACGATCGGGTTTTTTAATCGGAGGCGCATAAGATCGATACAGAAGCAGGTGCTGAGCGACGGGCATCACACACACACACACACACACACACACACCGATTTCCAACGTTCTTACCCGAATATTTCTCCGTCTTTAATGGACAGGTCTGATTTCCAATGCGTGGCGTTTTCGGAAGATGGGAATAAAAAGAGAAAAAGTGTCGCACATCGATTCACCTTCTCCTTCTGTAGCTCTCTCTCTCTCTCTCTCTCTCTCTCTCTCTCTCCTCTTCCTCCTCCTCCTCTCTTCTTCTTCTTCTTCTTTCCCCCCCAAAAAATCTCTTAATGCCGGCCTCCTCCGTGTCTTCTTTCCCTCTCTTTTTGTCGGCTCCGGCTACACCCTGGTTAGATTAGCACATTTCGGGTCTAGAAGGAGATGGAGGGAGAGAAGGATGAAATAAAAGAGTAAGAGGAATAAATGCGTATAACGCATCAGATCGGGTCAGTGCTCCTCTCTTTTCTCCATCATCGGCATCAGCAGCAGCATCATCATCATCATCATCGCCGATTCACGTTCTCTTTTTTCTTATCCTGTCTTTTGCCTGTCTTTCTTGTTTTTACTCCAACGCATCCGACAGTTTCCGGAGGACAAAACGATCAAAAATAAAGAGGGGGAAAAACCGAGAGCACGATCTCAGACGTCTCTCTCTCTCTCTCTCTCTCTCTCTCTCTCCATACACACGACAGACTCCTCCTCTATACTTTAGAGTACTGGATGGAAGATAATAAGGTTTACTTTCCTCCTCTTTTCATATAACATTAAGAATATTTTTAACTTGTCTTTCTTTTTGTCTGAATTTTGTGCATCCTCTCTCTCTCTCTCTCTCTCTCTCTCTCTCTCTCTCTCGCTCTCTCTCTCCCCTTTCTCTATTCCTCTCTCTCCTATCCTCACTTTATTTCTGTTCCTCTCTTTCCCCCCCGTTTTGTGCTCTATTCCTATCCCCTCTTCTTGTCTCTCTCTGTCTCTGGAGTGTTTCTCTCTATTCCTCTCTCTATTTTGTATATAGCGTCTCTCTCTCTCTCTTTTCTTTTCTCTCTGTATTCCTCTCTCTTACCCTCTCCCCCTCTAGTCTCTCTCTTTCTCCATCCCTTCCCTTCCCCTCTATCTTCATACTCATACTTTATACTCTTTCTTCCTCTCTCTATCCCTTTCCCTCTCTCTCTCTCTCTCTCTCTCTCTCTCTCTCTCTCTCTCTCTCTCTCTCTATCTCTCTCGTCCTCTCTCCATCTCCCCCTCCATCATCTTTCCCTACTCCTCTATCTTTATATTTTCATCCTCTCTGTTACTTCCCTCTTTCATCTCTCTCTCTCTCTCTCTCTCTCTCTCTCTTCCTCCCTCCATCCTTCCCCATCTCTCTCAGCCTCTCTCTCCATCCCTTTTCCATCTCTCTCATTCTCTCTTTAATCTCTCTCTCTTCCTCCCTCCATCTCTCCCTCTACTCTTCTTTCTCTTGGCCTGTCCCGCCATCACTTTCTCCCTCTGTCTTTATATTCTAATTCTCTTTATTACCCCCTTTTTATCTCTCTCTCTCTCTCTCTCTCTCTCTCTCTCTCTCTCTCTCTCGCTCTCTCTCTCTCTCTCTCTCTCTCTCTCTTTCTCTCCATCCACTTCCCCATTCTCTTTCTCCATCCATTCCCCCATTCCCTTTCCCTTTATCTTTATATTCTTATTCTCTTTATTAACCCCTCCTTCATCTCTTTCTCTGTCTTCCTGCCTCCATCCTCCATCCTCCATCTCTCCCTCCATCCTCCCTCTCTCCCAGACTGATTTTAATTCGCAGCATCACCTGTGTGTAACATCCCCTCACGTTCCAACTTCTCACCCCCTAATGTCGGATCTTTAGGGGATTAGGAGTTGAAACACTGACCCAAATGGATGTGGCATGTGGAATTACAGGATGTGGGAAAAAAGAAGTTCCTGCACCTGACATGAGTTAATCTCCTTATCGGTGTAATATGTTATTAATGCACAAACCTGCTGCTGAATTTAGATCTATCAGCAGAGTGTGATTCTCAACTCGGGAATCCGCATCGGTGTGACGTCAGATGGGGCAGGAAAAAAAGTGTTAAAGCAATAGCTCAGAACGTTTGTGTAGGATTCCTCCACATCACAAATCACAAACTACCCTGCACTGCACTTCTTAGTAGGCGAGGCCGGGACGTAATATGAATACATGTAAAAACATGTAGTGAAATTCCAATTTTTCCAGCAAATAGATATAACTGAAGAGAAATTGCTGAGTGAGTAATTACAACACAGAAAAGAAGCAGTGCCAAGAAACAAGAAGTGATTAGAGAAGCTCATCCACTTTCCTGTTTGAAATAGCTTTTAAAACCATATTCTTTAATATGAATTATTTTTTAATGTGTTAATCATTTTGTATTTATTATTCAATTATTTTAAAACTGTAATAAACATCACAAGAAAACATGTTGCAATGCCAGTTTTTCCCCATATAACGTTTATTTTCCCCATGATTACTGTGATCTTGTGTTTGTGGTAATGAAACCCAAGTCTTACTTTTAACACATCCTAATGCTGTCCGTTAAAATTAAACTTAATCTCAGTCAAGCACAGAAAAGTCTGGACATGTGCACTGTGCTGATATTTTTTCACGTTATCAACATCTTCATGACTTCAGACATGTTAGAACATATCCTAATGGAGTTAGTCACACACATTCAATAAGGTATAGTCCCTACCTCAAAGGCCATCGCAGTTTTGCCACATTATTACGTTTTAACATTAATATATTAATTCATTTAGTATTATTATTATATTTAACTATTATTATATAAAGGCTTATTCGCTACTTAGAATCTCAAAAAAAATTTTTTTATCAATCTTTAAGTTTTACATTTTACAGACTTGACAGAAAGACACCAGACATATGGACACATATAAAATAATTCCATATCGCCCTCTACTGGATTAAGTCTGCTATTGCACTTCCATACTCTCTAGTCAGTCTGGCCTAATTTTAAAGTTTCTAAAAATATAGTAAGCCTCGCATTAGTTCGTGGCCTCAAATTCAGTCCAGACGTGAAGGAAGTAGTGTTGCGCATGTCCTGTATCACTCAAAATCAAAGTTTTAATATGAAAGTGACAGCGTGAATGAGTGAATTGCAACACAGCAACACGGTTTTACATTCAAAATCAGTCACCCACATCACTGTTACACACCAATTTACATCTCGCTTTCTCCCTCTATCTCTCCCCTTGACACAAAGCAAACTGAAAGCTCCACCGCCTACAATGTCAGAACTATCATACCTATCCTGGGGTGCGCTTTCCAAAAGCATAATGGGAACATAGTCTACATTAGCAACTAACATAGGTCAGCAACACGTTAGCAACTATGCTTTTGGTAAACGCACCTCTGGTGAAGACACTGAAAAGGACATACTGAGAGAGAGAAAGCGAGAGAGAGGGAGAGTAACAAACTACACTATTATCACACTGTCAGAATGATCATATATACTGAAACTATCATTGTGAAGATAGTTAACCCCCAAAAAGGACACACACCAAACACACATGCACAGGACCAAACTCCCAAAATGAACACCGTCAGACATTCACATAACACAGCAACTGAAAATCTCTATATGACACAATGTCTGGATTATCATTTATTCCTATCATAGTGAAGACACGAAATTCCAAAAAGAACACACACACACACACACACACAGAGTACATGTCCGACTGCTATCAGTGTCTCTATGCTGAATGCTGATGCTGTGCACATGGTGGTAAAGTCCCTCAGGGCTGCAGTCAGGACCTCCAGCATTCCAATTAGGCACCTTGTCAGAGCGCTTCAGTAAAGCTGCTGGGGAACAGGTCTCAAGGAGAGAGCAAGCGAGCAAGAGAGGGATGGAGGGATGGAGGGAGTAGGGCACGTTCAGACAGACGACTGTCAAATAACACCTCCGCCATTAACCTGTGCCGTCGATAAACGGCAAGGTCATTAAAGGCAGCATTAAAATGAACAGCGCCCGGACCTGGGAACATCATACTTGAGTCTTGAAACTAAATAGTAGTAATGTCTGAATATATTGGTTATGAGTGATAAAATGTGTATTATTCTTTAAAAAGTAATGTGTATAATTTAGGAAATGGCGAGCTATCTAGACCTTACTTGTTATTGATACTAATAAGGAATTAGGTCTGCACTGATACACTAATTAACAAAATAAAAGTAGAATTAAAGTACATATCAGGTGAGTGAAATTTTCCAGACTCAAATATTCTGCAACATTTCAAACCTTTAGTGGCATACACGGCGTAATTTGTTGTAAACAGAAAGGTGTAAAATGATTAAATGGTCATACACCTCATTTTAAACTCCACTGAGGAATAGATTCAATATAATATTTTTGTTGATAGATACGAAAAGAAAACTCAATTGCATATTTTCATATACAGTATATGACAAACGGTCAGTCACGGTCGCGGTCGCTCCAGCATTTCCCAATTCGGCCACCAGATGCCGTTATTTCTCATATTGTCTGCGTAGTTATTGGGCTCGTTTACTCTAATGTGCAACACCTGTGTTTGCTCCCTATTTAAGACGGCCGCATCTCTTTTTGTTGTTTTTTTGTGGAGTTGCTTTCTGTTTAGTTTGGTATACTCACTGGCCCTCATTTTCCAATATTTACCAAAGGATTTTCCTTAAAGTTGTTCTTAAGAAAGACAATTAAATAGTATAAAATTATACAACTGTAGAATCAAGGGAAACTCAGCAAAGCTAATGTTTTGCACAAACAGGTAAGCAATAAAATTAGCCTAAGAGTGCTTTTCATTGTTTGCAGATTCTGTTACTTAAGAAAAAAATTAAAAGAAAACATTTGTGGATGTCAGAATCTTTGTGATTTTGTTTAAGGACAAATTTAGTTTTATGAACGTTTAGTGAATGAGGGCCTTGTCTTTGTCTTTCTTTATTTATCTTGTGACAATTTTTGCTAATCTTTGATCTTTGTCTTGCACCTACTGTACATCCCACTTCCTTTCCTGTCTTACACCACCCCTGATAACTGTGTTTTTAGAGCACTGAGCAGTTTGTTTTTACTGCACTACTTTATTAAAGTCTGTGTTTGAACATTGCAACTGCTTCCTGTGCTGACTGGAACTGTATGCAGTCATTGTAGTATATATTGAATAAAAAAGGTTTATTTTTTTAAAAGCCCTGCATTATTCAGATAAAAAATGATGGCAAAAGGAGACATAAAGATGTGAATGGCCTGAACATAACCACTTTATTTTTTAATATCATATTTTATATGAATATATGCCCTTTGCTCAGATGGATGTGGGGTTTGTGACATTCATTCTAAATACTGAACAATTGTTAGGGCCGGTTGATGGACACTAACACCTCGGCATGAGTTACTTAAGCTGCATTTCTACTTTGGGTTCAGGGTTGTGAGAACTGCTATTTTCACCTCTATTTTATTTAATTATAGAGTGACAACTTGCTTCTAAAGTCTGCACAATGCAAACTAAAGCAGCCTGAATTGTAGCCAATTTTTACACATTTAATACAATAAAAAGCTGGCAAAACTATTTGTGATTTGTTATGGACAATGTTGTGGAGTACCTTGCTAAAATTAGTGACACTTCTAATTGAAGTTGCTTTAAAACGATGGTGCTGTTCTATTATCTTATTTTCCTTTGACAATGTACTATGGCAAAGCACTACATTGTTACCGTGCCCGCCCATTGAACACTCATTGCATCCCAATGCTCTCTTGGCAGCTGTGAGACGGAGTATCACGTATATTCTATTAAGTACTACTTGATGAAACAGTGTCAGTGTAGTTAGCTAGTTTTTTCTAGCTTGTAGTGTAGCTAACCACCATATTAAAACAGTAGCTTGGCTGTAGCTTAACTATTTTTAATCATAAGCAGCTTTTCAATTGAAAGCTTTCCCAACACTGTGGAAACAACCTTTTATTCGCTCAAACTGAACAGCAAAATACTGCGACAAACTGCAA
Organism: Distichodus sexfasciatus; assembly: GCA_032718565.1. Taxonomy (NCBI): domain Eukaryota; kingdom Metazoa; phylum Chordata; class Actinopteri; order Characiformes; family Distichodontidae; genus Distichodus; species Distichodus sexfasciatus. Next base: position 256,587 of record JAVGVS010000305.1, on the reverse strand, counting down.
ATGGAAAAGCGCCTTTTTGATTTTAATAACTTATCGCACCAAATTATGACGCTTATTTCCATCTCTGATCCCTTAACATCTGTCCCATTCCTGGCTGGTCGCTGTCCGATGCTGCACAGTGCTGAATCCTGGCTGCCTGCGCTCCCTATTTTTAGAGGGCATTAGAGGACACGTTCTGAAGTGGAGCACAACCACTGCATTTTAATGCGTGCCTCTGCAGTAACAGCAGCTTCCCATATGAGGGCGATGTTTTTATAACCCATCACACCCCTTCCTCATCTCTCCTCTCCCTCCACACTTCCTCTGTCTGCCACCACGTCATCCCCTTCTCTCTTTCTCTCTAAGTCTTCCTTTCACCAGGACTTGAATGACAGGCATAAGCCTCTTAGGAGCTCTTACTTGGCTGGGGCGAGCCTTCTCACCACAAAAGGAAGTAAAAAGGGAGAAGACTTTCTCTTCATTTCCCATTCTATCATTTCTTCAGCCCTTCAATCCCACTACTGCCCAAGATTTAATTGCCAGAGAGACGTTGATGGTGTAAAGGAAGGTGGCACGAGGCGACCGTGACACTAAAAAAGAACGAGAACCTCAAGAGGAAGGTGTTTTGTCAGCGAGGTCTATAAGCGACAGACTGGCACAGACAGTGATAGGTGGCGTGCATTATTCATTTTAGGGAAGAAGGGGAGAGGGAATTCTCTCCAGCACAGGTAATCATCCTGACAGGAATGACACTAAATGCTCTCATAAGTGACAACGTGCAGCTTATTAAAAAACCCAGTCGGTCGCGGCAAAAGTAGAGCAAACAGAAAGTGCAATCAGTCCAATAGCATGGCAAATGCATGAGATTTTGGATTTTAGATTTGGATTACACGTATAGGGCCCCATTTTAAAGACCAAAGTGCCTTTAGAGAATGTCCAGTTTAAATTGTAATGGTTTTACGTGGAGCAAAATAGTTGTAGAAGCAGACGCATGGTTTAAAAGAGTCTTTATTTCGTTCTTTATTGACTCATGACACAACTGATGTTATGCAACTGTTGTGGAAGCAACGTCCTCCTGTTATTAGAACTACTGAGTCCCCTTGCTGTCTTCAAATGTCGTGTGAATGATAGTTGTGGATTTAAGTCTAGCTTTACAGACCAGTCGTGGATGACAAAGCGCTGTTGAACGTCACTCTGGATAAGAGCGTCTGCTAAATGCTGTAAATGTAAAGGTAAATGTTTGAAGACAGGTGCAATATAGTGAGGCTAGAGGGTCCAGTGTGCATTATAACGATCAGGTAAACGTTGTGGTGGAATGTTCTGGTTCAGAAAGCTTCATGGCCTGAGGATAGAAACTTCTCCTGAGAGTGTTCCTCCACCCGCTATTTGAATGCGAAGCTTACCTTGGCTTCCTGAATACGTTATGGGTTAGGGGTAAACACATTCTTTTCATAGACATTGCTTTAACGCAACTTGAACATATTCTGTGCGTCATGCCCTTAAAAGTGTTATAAAGTGGCTGTGAACCGGTTAGAAAATGTGAAGAGTTACGCTGAGAGAGATGGAGAGGGCAGGGGGATGGATGGATCAAGCCCAGAAGATGGAGAGACTGAACACAAATAACAAGACAGGCGACGCCGAGCAGCAGGCAGGAGCACTGATACCGATGTTCAAAGCCTTTCTTCCCTCAGGGTGTGTGTGTGTGTGTGTGTGTGCACAGATGCAGTCATCCTGAAAAAAGTGACTTTGCTGTTTCTCTCTCTCCCTTTACCCCCCCTCCCTCTCTCTCTCTCACACACACACACATACACACACACACACACACACACACACACATACACACACACACACACGCACGGCTTAGCAGAAGCTCAGACTGACAGGCCTCAGACTGCATTGAGGAGGAAAAACAACTCTGACAACCTGTATTGCAAACACCTCACTAAGGCTAAATATATATGAAATATGGACTAACTTTTAAATATCTCGTAAATACATACTGTATGCAGCTTCACAACGTTAGCTTCTTACAGGCAACAGTCCGACGACTTCTTTAAAAAGTTGATAACGATATAAAAGATTTTGATTGATCTTATCTAGCACAGCATTTCTCAGTCCCAGTCCTCGCGGCCCACCGCTCTGCACATATTCGGTATTTCCTGCACTGTCGCACGCTGGTCCTACGTTGCTAATTAGCTAATCAGTAGCATCAGCTGTGCTGTGGGTCGGGAATGTCGAATCTGTGCAGAGCGGTGGTCCATGAGGATTGGGATTGAGAAACGCTGATCCAGCATATGCACCACTGTTAGTACCTTTTAAAAAGTGAGTTGAATATTGGTTTAATGCATGTTATGCCCACGGTAGCTCTTTTATTGGACTGGACAAAACAGACCAACCTTCTTCCATCTGTCACTTGGTTCACCAGTTTGAGCACTGCCAAAACTTCCCACAGCTCCTTCATGGATGGGTCAAATGCAGAGGTCACATTTCGTTGTGGTGCACAGTGTGCTGTGCATTGAAAGTAAAAGAGAAAGAGAGTGATTATTTATCATTGTGAACACACCACAGCACAGCACTGCATGTGACCTCTGCATTTGACCCGTCCCCGCCTGGGGAGCAGCGCTTGGGGACGATACCTTGCTCATGAGTACCTCAGTGGTACCTTTACTGGTCCGGCAAGCTTCCAATCACAAGGAGAACTCCATAAAGGTTACACTACCAATTGCTGTGGTGTGTTCACAATGACAAATAATCACTCTTTTAAATTGACATCTTACTACAGAAACACTTTCACCGAGGTTGAATCATAGAGGAAAACGCTTTTACATTCTGATGAACAAAAACTCCCGACCGCACGAATAATACTACATCTGTACATAGCCTTAACCTCAGTAACCAAAAGCAAATCTTTTACTCATTTACTTTTTTATCCGCATAAACGTTTTCACATGAGCTTGAACTTCAGTCTTATGTGGACCAGTCCTCACATACAAAATCATAAAAAAAATTGCTTTCTCCCCCCACACACACATACTATTTTAACCCCTGCAGTATAACCTCATCAGTAGGCAACAGTCTCCTTGAGACGATTTTACCCAATTCAGGTTATTACAATTTTTCAAACGTGACAGCAGTGGTCACAGGAGATAAGATGGACTTGGGCGCGCTCGGAGTGGAAGTTATAATGTGCTGGCCAGAGAGGGACAATAATGAACTTTTAATTAAGAGCCTCGGGTCATTTTCAGGAGAAAAGAAGGACTTCAATTTTGCGATTACGTTTTTCATGCTGGGTTTAATTAGAGGGGCGTCGAATGAGTTCCTTTTTCCTTCTTTCGTACCTCTTGGTTTTTCATTAGTTCTGCAGTGCACACGTGTAAACCTCAACACGTGTTGCGAAACACATTTTCATCTCTCTGTGGGGTCCAACATCTATTCAGTTAGTTTTATTACCGCTGTAGGAAGAACTGACCTCAAAATGGACAGTAAACATGGCACACACATTCTGACACATCTCCTATTGACTCATGGTTCTATTCTCGTATCTTCACTCTTGATTAATCGTTTTAGTTTTAATAACGTGGGAAGTACATGCAGTTTCACCATGGTCAGCAAACATGACACACACACACACACACACACACAGTGACTCATCTCTCTATTCACTCATCTTCACTCTTGATTAATCGTCTCAAGGCCGCCTCCCTCCCTCCCTCCGACATTAACGTGGAAGAGAAAAGGGCTTGTAGCTACCACATTTTCCTCATTATGCCGCATCGCTGCTGTCCCCATCACAAAAATAATTTTATTTTTTTTTAAAACAGGCCCCAGACACCACCAGCTTGGCCACACCTGCAGCACCCTGAATCAGCAAGCGACTCCGAAGCCACTCATTCAGCAAATCGGTGTGCCGCCCCCCGCTAGCCGGCCGCAGCTGAGTCATCTCCAAGACTCGCAAATTGCCGATTTACTTTTATTTCACAACTTTCTTCTCCTCTCTTGTTTATCTCTGTTATTTTGGAGACTTTGCATCGCAGTGGACAGAACAAACTGTCTGGGTTCTACTGGACCTTTTCTTAAGCAATGCACCACAAGAATTGGACATCTGCTGGGTTTTATAGGACCCGCTGGAAGCTTAAGTGATAATCTAAAGAATGAAACATTTTATTCTACGTGCCGAATTTTGTTCTACATAGTTTTAATCCCTTTTAGACATCTCTGTAGGATGCACTGACGAGGGACTGTACTGAAACATTGAAATCTTTATTGAAATTTATTCATAAACTTATGCTAGAATCTGGGATTTTGGGGCCAGTTTGGAAGTCATGGTTCCTCTTCAGGTTTCTTTCTTTTTATCAGTGTTAGTTTATCCCTGTTGCCCTAGACTTACTTGTTAGAGGTCTTGGACCCAGTAACACGTCCGTCAAATTAAATTGAACTGCATCGCAGGACCACTAAAGGCCAGCAGAGGGCATTGTCTGACCACAGGGAAACAGAGACTCGATCGTTTATTCGTTTGCCAAGGCCTAATCCGCTCCGGCTCTGTTTGTGGGTGATAGTCACGGTGAGAGTAAGACCATCAGGGAAGACGAGGGGAAGAGAGAGAGAGAAACAGAGAGAGAGGGGGAGGGCGGGAGGGAAAGGGAGCAAGAGCAGCTTCCCTTAAGGACATGGTTGCAGCTGTGCGCCTGAGTTCCTGGCCCCTGCTTCCAGCCTTTGGTTCTGTCGTCTTTGATCCGGTCTGGATGCTATTTCACACAATCAGCACAAAACCAGGGACCTGCTCCCCTACACTGCAGGTCCAGCCAGATGCAGGCGCCACACACCTCCTTCCCTTCCTCTCTCTCTCTCCCTCTTTCTATACCTGCGGCTTGTCCAAATGAGTGCAGAGTCCTCGCAGAAAATGCTCAAAATGGTGCTCGTTTCGCAAAAGTGACTGTTTCATTTTCTGATTGTGAATAGTCATCAGGCCCAAGGCTACCTCTGCCATTTTTGAGAAACCCCCCAAAATCTGTAAAAACCCAAGCACCTAGTTTTTAGCAGCATTCGGCCCTGAACTTATGGAGCTGAACTTAGAGAGGTTTTAACCTTTCAAGCATTTTCAGTGCTTGATCTCATAGAACATACGCAAGAAAAGCGAAGACAATGATTTTACAAGTAGAATCAGCGCCAGAGAAGGATTTACTGATCACAGAAAATGAAGAGAGCTGGAGAACTGGTGCAGTGGCATGGTGAAGGGGTTGGTCTCACATGGCGGGTTATGAAAGTGCTTTTGCTGCTTCTTGGTGCGTCATTGGGTCAGTTAGGCGAGCTGGAGCGAAGTGTGCCAAATAATGCCTGTGTGGCCTTGTGACCACGGTGTCTCCTGATATCTTCCTCAGGGTCGGTTTTGATTGCCTCATAAGCAGTGATGATGGGAGACGAGCCCATGCTGTCACACGCCTGACCACTGACCACAACGATAGTGCTGAAGTGGTGACAGGTGATCGCTCTCCATGGTGCTGAATGATCGCCCGTTTCACTGCTGTGGCAGTATGTGGGCGAATTCCAGATGGGTGTTGTGATGTTGGTCAAAGGATGCTGGGGAAATGAACGTGACCAACAAATCTGATATCAATAATGATAATGATCTACACTTCCAACAGCGTAGCTCAAAAAAGTGCTTGTAAGCAAAAACTCTATACAACCAGGAAAAAAAATGGACATTAAACTATGAACACGAATTGTGAATGTGCATATTATGGGATGGCTGTGGATATTATGGGATAGCTGCACAACATAAAATAGAAATAACAAACCGATTGTAGTCAAAGAAGCAGTACAAGATTTAATGAGCAAACATTTATAAAAATTTAGACATTTATACTATAAACCTAACTCTACTTGTGCATACTAAAGGGTTAACTACATATGATGAAGTTCACTGTGCCTTTCTGTTGCATAATGGACATAAAAGCATTCAAGTCATAAATGGCAGGTGGGTGTTAGACAGAAAGTTCACATGAGTCATTCTGTTGTTAAGAACCATTAAGAGTTGTGCTGGCATATTCTGATTAAGAATCCTTTACGGCTGGAGGATAAAAGCTCCGCTTGAGTCTCTCAGTTTTAACCATAAAGCTCCTGAAGCTTTTGCCTGATTTTAGGAGGTCAAACAGACAGTTCCTATGGTCTAAACAAGCCAGCAACAACAAACAGAGTATCAAAAGCTAGGCAAAAATTATAGGTAGGAAAGTACACACCAAAAGTCACACATAGACTATAACATGGTAAAACAGAGTGAAGCTACTCAGCCGGAGTGACAATACTATGCGAAAACCAGAGACTAGTTCACCAAGTGTAATGTCATCCATGCTGAAAACAGGGTCATTAAGTAAAAAAATGTTTTGATTGAATTAAAGTAGCACAATATGGTAGAGTTGGGGTCAAGAGTGGAGTGTGTCGAGACCGAGAGTAAAAAAACTGAGATCTCTTTTAATTCTAGAGCCTCCTAGAAAGAAGAAGTAGAAGATCTCTGAGGCCCCTAATAGACTGTGGGTCCTCTGTACAGAATCTCTGTCACTGAGGAAGAATTGAGTAAGAGGGCACGGAGCATGATAGAGAGATCTGAGTGGATGAAGTTAGCTGGGGGAGTTGATGGTGGTGATCAGTAGAACAGATGAACTGGCGTAAGTGAGAAACGAAGGCTTGAAGTTGGAAGGATGGCGAGGATAAACAATCTGCAGACTGACACATATACACACCACACAGCACATATACACACACACGCACAAACGCACTGCTTCAATCTGCCGTGGATAAGAAGATTAAGCGCACAGGATTTTCTGGAACCGTACACACTCTAGTCCCCATAGTTGGACTGGATGGACCAGTCTGTACCAGTTATGTAACCACGTCTCCTCACACACATACACACAGACACACACTGTCTGACGTTCCTCATCCCTCACATGTCGTCTCAGAAACGGTTTAGCCTTCTCTGGTCTTCTCCAGGCAGATTTGTACACACACAGACACACACACCCACACACACTCACACACACACACATTTAATCACTGGTGACCTTGCTGATTAGAACTAAACCATTATGAAACGGTATTATTTACAGCCAATCCCTTTTTGGCATCTTGCTAGTTTTGAAGGATCATGGGTTCTAATAACTTTACAAATGATTATGCATCAAAATATAACTCAACTACTCTCCAGTAATTGTATGAACACTATGTAACAGCTTCAAAAGTAACAAAAACGTATCTTTAAAACACTGCAACTCAACTTGCCAAGTAAATGTGAATTGAAAAAAATCCTGAAAATGAGAATAATTGGCAAAAGATTTTTAAAGAGAACAGAAAAGGCAAATAATAATGATGATTAAAAAAAAACATCTTGAGGTCTATCCATTCTAGAAGTGTGAACCTTCACTCGTTCCACAATTCGATTTGATTACGATTATTAGGTCAACGATTCGATTCGATACGATATCACGATGCATCACAATGCATTCCATCAATTTTTCGACATTTCTTCACGTTGGGCAGACATAGTTACAACCGGGATGTTCTTTATTAACTTGAATTTTTATGCCGTAGCCAGAAATTCACCAAGCAATGTCATGACGTAATTGTAGGGTTTTCGACTGCTTCTGTCCCAGGGACCACCCAAAAACATTTGTCTTTGTCTCTTTGAGGGGTCTGGGTCTTGATCAGGAGATAATTTGAACACATAATAGTTGATTCACCAAATTGTTACTGACAAACTTACTACAAACTTTAATCAATCCATAACCAAACAAGTGGGATGACAGGTGGTAAATTAGATTACGAAACCGTTTTGCATGGTGCCCTAGAAAGGTGCGGAATTTTTTTTTTCCTCACAATATTCCATACCCCACACATCAAAGAACAACTTCAATGAGACGAGGATGAAGGAGACTGTATACTTTCCAATCAGATTCTTGCTTTCGACTGTTCCTTTTGAAGAATGGGCCAATGTTCCAGAAAACACTGCGGAAATTGTAACACAGCATCCATACTACAAGGATGAAACCCAAAACTTCCTTCATTTTTACAAGCTTTCACAAGATTTTGGAGGGTATTTGGGATACCCTAAAACTTTTGCACAGTACTGTGTGTGTGTGTGTGTATGCATATATATATATATATAAGTATATATATATATATATATATATATATATATATATATATATATATATATATATATATATATATATATATATATATATATTATATATACACACACACACACACACACACACACAGTACTGTGCAAAAGTTTTAGGCAGGCGTGAAAAAATGCTATAAACAAAGAATGCTTTCAGAAATATAAATAATGATTGTTTATATTTATCAATTTACAACACGCAAAGTGAGCAAACAAAAGAAAAAATCTAAATCAAATCAATATCTGGTGTTACTACCTTTTGCCGTCAAACCAGCATCAATTCTTATAGGTACACTTGCACAACATCAGGGATTTTGTAGGATTATAGTCAGGTGTATGATCAACCAATTATACCATACAGGTGCTAATGATTATTAATGTCACAGGTAGGTTGAAACACCAAGATGTTCGGAACAACCTACCAGCCGAGTTCCTTCAAAAACTGTGTGCAAGTGTACCTAGAAGAATTGATGCTGTTTTGAAGGCAAAGGGTGGTCACACCAAATATTGATTTGATTTAGATTTCTCTTTTGTTCATTCACTGCATTTTGTTGATTGATGAAAGTAAACGATTAACACTTCCATTTTTGAAAGCATTCTTTGTTTACAGCATTTTTTCACACCTGCCTAAAACTTTTACACAGTACTGTATATATATAGGTATACTGTACATCTCTCTCTCTCACTCTCTCTCTCTCTCTCTCCCTCTCTCTCTCTGTCTGAGCAGGCACAGAACATGAAGTTAATGGTTAGAAGAAGCAGGACACCTTGCTGGGAGGAGAGAAGAGGAGTTGTGGAGCTATGTTGCTTGTTTATCAAGGTGTTTTTCCCCAGTCAGTGTTCGCCTCTTGTGTCTCTAATGCAATCCATCCATCTTTCCCTGCATTCTTGTCCCCGCTCTCTCTTTCTCTCTCTCAACCATGTTGTAGCTCATGTGCATTTATCTCCATTAAAAGAGTGAAAGTATTAATAGTTTCTGGGGCGAGACTGAGCGGATATCACAGCTGGATTTGGGGGGAGAGTGAGAGGGGATTTACCAAACCAATAAACTGCTGCCATTATTTCATTCTCTCTCCCTTTCTCCCTCTCTCTCTCTCTCTCTACCTCAGTCTCTCTCTTTTTCTCTGTAAATTCCTCCTTCTTCATATAGCTCTCTCCCTGTCTATTCTCGACTCTCCCTTTGTGTTACTCTCTCCTTCTCTCTATACCTCCATTCCTCTCTTTCCTCGCTCTTTCTCTAAATCCCTTTTTTTCCTGTGCAGCTCCCTCTTTCTCCCTCTACCATGTTCTAGTCACTTTCTCTCACATGTTCTATAAATCTCTCCATCTGCAGTTCTCTCTTTCTCTACACCTCCAATCCTCTCTTTCCTTCTCCCATTTTCTTTCTCTCTACCTCTCTCTTGCTCTCTGCACATCTCTCTATCTTCCTCACCTTCAATCTATACCTCCATTCATCTCTCACTCTGTCCCTGTATCTTTCTCTTTACCTCTCTCTTTTTCTCTGCACGTTTCTTCATCTTCTTCACCTTCAATCTATAACTCCATTCCTCTTTCTCTCCGCACATCTCTCCATTTTCTTCACATTCGCTCTATACCGCCATTCCTCTCTTACCCTCTCTTTATCTTTTTTCTTTATCTGTCTCTTTCTCTCTGCACATCTCTCCATCTTCTTCATCTAATCTCTATCCCTCCATTCATCTCTTTCCCTCTCTCTGTCTCTTTCTCTCTGTACACTTCTCTATCTTCTTCACCTTCATTCTTTACCTCCATTCCTCTCCCTCCCTCCAGATGCACTTCCACGTTTCTTCTGTTCAGTTCGAAGTCTGCCAGGTTGCCTTTCATTTCCTCTCAGCGTCTTTTTGCTCTCAATAGCTGCTCTAAGGAGGAGAAAATGAGTTTTTAAAAATGTTGGCTCAATTTCAAAGACTTCGGCATTCGCTAAAATGCTGTAACGGAGTGAGATATTTACAAGGGTATGAAGGAATTCTTTCCACAACGCATGTGTGTGAGTGTGCGTTGAAACCGGCGTGTTTATACTAGAGGGCAAAACCAAATAGTGTATCTTCTGCTTTTGTACCGAGCGAGATGAGAGATGCTCCTCTCTCTGTGTTAATTAAAATTTTCTCCCCCCTCGTTAAATTATATATTTCCTCCCCAAATCCGAGAGGAACGTTGGGACATTGCGGTAATTGGCCGTGCCTTTGAAGCTTTGAAGTGAAATTGCCGCCATGACGTCAGTCGCCGAAACTGGATTAGGAGTCGACGGGGTAATAGGCCATCAGTCACGTCTTTATTTCCCTGTTCCCTTCTCCCTTTCTTTCTTTCTCCCCATTTGAAACGCCGCTTGGCCCTCTTTCTCTGCTCCTCCGCTTGATCCTCGTTTATTCCCGCTGTCAGGCGCACCTCTCCTCCTTTTCGGCTCCTAGAATCTCTTCCGAATAGCTAAACTCGCTGCGTCAAGAGTCATGTCAAGCCAAGCCGCTCCAGATAAGATTCTTCCCCTGCCTTCTTTTCCCACCTTCTTTTCCCCGCTGTTGCCGCCGGCATTCGCCGGTTCTGTATGACGGAGCATGTGGTTACCGCGGGGAACTGAGAGCCCGAGATAGCTGAATCTCTCCTTTTTGGTGTGTCGCTTTTCTTCAGAGGGGAGGGACGGCTGTCACAGAGGGCTGAGTAATCGCAGAGAGGGCAGATAAATGGGGGGGGGAGCGGCCATGGAGCTTAACGGCTTTGGCGGCGGCGTTTCCTGGTGGAAAACCCCTCTTTCTCTCTTTTCCTGAGGACTGCGGCACGGCAGGGGGAAAAGCTGCTAGCGCAAAAAATAAAAAGCTGGCGGATTGTGAGATTTATTGTGAAGGCACAATGAGAATCCGCTCAGTTTAACATAAAAGGGGGTTGTCTCACAATGGACAAGCTTGGAGTGTGGAGAAAAATGTCCAGTCATGAATGGCTTAAATATTAGTAGGATTGGGGCAGTTCATAGCAATACCAATTAGGGAGTTGCCCTGTGATTGGGAGGCCTTGGCTGGTAAAGGTAACACTGAGGTACTCATGAGGTAGGTCCCTAGGGACCTATTTTGACCTCTAAGGGTGCTAAAAATGTGACATAAATTTATGTAGTCTGATTCACTGAGGCGCTAATTGTACAATGCCACTATTTGAACAATAGGGAGAGCTAAAAATGCTACATAAATTTGATCAGCTTAAACCGTAAGTTGCACTAAGTTGAAACTTGGTCTATAAGTAGCGATGGTGCGCTACTTTTTACCGACTTTTGCTAACTCCTTCTAGGCCAATTGGCTGATTAGAGCACGTGAGGTGTCAACTGAATCTGCAGACTTGTCATGATGTCATAACAGAGCTTTTTAGTGATTTATTTTTGCTAATTCTGACTTCTGATTCATTGACTGTTTTCTTCGACGCTTACTGTATCAGCTGCTTTTGTTCTGCTTTTTGCGACTTTTGCTTGGACCCTGCCTGTATTTTTATTATGATGTATCATTTTGCCACACTTCATCACTGTTCCTAAAAAACATGGTGGGTTACTAATAAAGCTTCAGAGCTACAAAGTAGTTTTGCTACTGATACAGTTTCATCTATTTTGGTTAGCTACTCCCCAAACCTACATCTACACTCAAGCCTAATCCTAACCTTCAGTAAGCAAAAGCAAATATTTTCAGCCTTTTAACTTTTGGAACGTTTTTCTACAATTATTTTTATTCATGAGGACTGGTCCTCACAGACCAAAATGTCCTCATAAATGACATACACCTCAGGTCTTCATTTCCACCTAAAAACAAGTATCAAAGATCAACCCACACACACATACACACACACACACACACAGAGTTCAGATAAGGACACTTGAGCCATATAATGTCAAAGTGTCTGTTCGGGTCCACATGCATGCAATGATACACACACGCACACACACACACACACACACACACACATTTTGATTGGCTGTAGTTGGAGGGCAGAGATGCAGGCTGACACTTTACATCTCATCACACTGCCTTGAAAGATGTCACACACATTAACACACACACAAGCAAATAAGCACACACAGGTAAGATCAGGCCACATGGAGAATCCATGATGTTGAGAATCCTCTTTCTTCTCGTTATTCATTTGCTTCTCCTTCTTCTTCCTGCCGTCTCCCCTTTGCTCTTCCTTTTTTCTCTCTCTCTCTCTGCCTCAGCACCGCTGCACCCACGCATTCCTGTGCACTAAGCATCTGCTGCCTTATTTGCATTTTTTCAATCGGATTTGGGAATCTCATATTAATATCTGTGCTCACATTGCCTGCCAGGACGTCTGTTAAGCAGCATCATTTACCAGCATATGTGTGTGTGTGTGTCTGTGGAGGCAAGCTTTAAGGTGCCTATTAGGACCTGATTGAACCTGAAAAGACAGGAAGCCCTAGATTGGCTGGGAACTGTGGTGACAATAATGCATCTGACTTAAGAAAAATGATTCTAGTCATTATGAAAGCCAAAGTAAGTAATTAAGTACCTCACAAAACGTATGTGTGAGCCATGTTTATTATGACATGGTGGTAGACTTCTAGCAAATTTGTCAATCAACCCATAGTGCCTGCTTTTGGACTGCGAGATGAAACCAAGGCACTGGATATATATGTATCTATAAATATAATATACTGTATGTAGAGAGACAGAGAGAGAGAAAGTCGAGAATAAACACAGCTAAACCTCTCATAGAATTTAACAAAAAGTGGGAATAATGAAGAAATGAAAGTGCTTGCCGGGTTGCTGGGTACCATAATAGAAATTATATTTTACAAACTACCAACAATGTTTTTAGGTTACTGAGGTTAACATTTTTTAATCTTTTAGTTGCTAATAAGAAGTTACTTAAATCAAATTAACCTGGAATTGAACTGAATTGTGATCTATTTATGACCTCAAAAAGATAATAATGTGTGTCTCTATTAAAATGTGTGTTTGTGTGCATGTGCGTAACAGGGGATGTTCTTTTTTTTTGGTAAGGGTTTGGGCAGATGTTTTGGTTATCCTCCACTGGATTTAAGCAGCGTTCAGACAGCAGAGTTTAAAAAACGTGAAGGTCAAAACCACAGTGATTAAGAGAAACATCTGCATTGATTTAGACGTTGCCAAACATTCCATAACAATAATCCTCAGTCATTTCCTAGAATGTTGCATGACAAATATTCTGATATTTTTTTCCCCCAACACCTTTCCTTCCAGAAGTAACATTAGCTATAAAAAGCATCATTTTCTTGGCCATCCTTCAGTTTGCAACAGCGTGTTAAATTGGTCTCTCTCTCTGGACTTTGCATAACCTTGGAAGGTCTAAAAATGATGGAATAATAGAAGATGTCAAGAGTAAATATGTCATTAATTAGCGGTCCGACTTTCTGAGACGAGGTGTCATATTCCTGTCCTTATTAGCAGCGAATGCTTAGCAATAAAGCTCCGACCTTGTAGGACGAACTCCATCAGATATGTTGGTGGGGCCTTTTATTGAGTCTTACGTAATAGCTTTTTTAACGGGTTGATGAAGGGGATGTGGTTTATGGTCTTCTATGCCATTGGTATTGCAGTTTAACAGACAGACAGTAACTATCTGCTATGCCCTCCATAGCACGCTAAGCGTGTGGTGTACAGGATAATTGTCCATCCGCTGCACGTGGCGTTGACCAGGTGAAATCCAGAGAACCTCTAATTGTGAGTTAATTTTAGCTCATGCCTCAGGTGATGCTGCGAATCATCTGTTTGTTGGGGCCCTATCTGCGGATGAATGCTTTTCTCTTGGTCCCAAATGCTTTCACAGACCAATTTGTTATACCTCGTACCTGCTCAGAATATTGACTTTTAAGGCAGTGGTTGTCAAAGTGGGGGATTGTGACAGTTCCAGCCCCGGTTTGACCAAATGTTAGCACACGCTAAAAATGCAGAGAATAGAAAGTTGCAGTCACAACGCAGTGGCATATGTGATCATCAGAGGCAAGAGCAAAAGGCAAGGTCAAAAAGCAGCAAGTCAAGGAGTGGTGTAGGCAAAAAAGCCATCCAAGGATCAAATGGGGGGCACTTCAACTGTCAGAAAAAAAGGGCTGGGTAAGGCAACTGTGTTTGCTATACTTTGCGAAGTCTGTGAGAAAATCTGAGTCTGTAAATCTTGTGGTGCAGTGTAACAGCACCTTCTCATTCTCAAGGCAGCAGTTGGTGACAACAAATAATCGCCTTATATGTATCTTTCCTTTACTCAAGTCGAATCTATAATGATGTTTCAGGGGAGAGTGAGCTCCCATCTGTATACCCCAAAATTGCGAAAAACTTGGTGAAAGGGCAAATATCTACAGCCATATGTTAAGAACTTCAATTGCATTGAGATACCGGTGGGAATTTGGGCCAAAACTTGGTCACATGATTTGTTTGCATTTTTAAACAACGTGTGTTAATTTTCCTGATTAATCACGATTTAACGAAGTAACACTCTCAGATCTACTTTCAACATATTTTGCCTACTTTCATCAAAATTGCCTCATTGTACTGCTACTTTTATACACCTTACTACTTTTATATTTGTACTTTATGTAATGTTTGTCCTTTTAATTGAGTTTACTTTCGCAAGGCATAATTAGCAGTTTTACCTTACATTTGTGTGTTCTTCAGTCGGCCACTGGAGGGCACCTTGTGTCGTCTTGTGTCTGTCTTGTGGTATGTCAATCATTTCCTTCTGTTTAGCTTCCTTATCAGTTACACCTGTGTTATCTTAGTCCTTTGTTCTTAATTTAATTTACCCTGTTTGTTTATTTTATTTGCCTCCAGCTTACCCTCTTTTTCCTATTTCGTATTGACACCGATCCCGATGACTTTTCTTTTGCCGGCCACTAGATGCCACCATTCTTGAGTTGTGTTTGCCCTGTCTTGTCTCTTGTCTGCCAGTCATTTCGTTGTTCCACCTGCTCTTTCTTTCCCCATGGTCAGTAAGCCCACATTATTTGTGTCAGCTGTTTTGGTTTAATTTGGTTAAGTTCTGCTTTATTAATGCTTCAGTGCTCTGTCCATTGTTTTCTGTTTATGCATCCAGTTAGTGTTTAGCTCTCCTGATTGGTCTGTTCCTTTTGATTAGCCCTGCCTGTTATTAAAGCCTGTCTTGCATGCGACTTGTTTGACTAATGATTTAAAAGAAGAATTTTCTGCTTGGGTTTGGACGTCGTGCCTTTGTTTATTTTCCTTAATAAATTCTTGTGTAAATATGTCTAGCATTTACGCCTCTTCTGTGTGTGACAAGTCAGCAAAACATAACAAGTATCTTGTTTAATTAAAGGTCTTTGCATCTGTTGCAGCTTAGTTAGTCACCAATTTAGGCAAGTCTCTCCCTTTTGTGTCTGTTGGTCCACTGTTGCATCTACTCCATGTTGGCGTGCGCCGTGTTTCACGTCAGATTATACAAGAATGTCTCAGTTCATGTTTTATGTCCATTGAGCCTATTCATTTTGCTTATTTCAATAAAAGAATGATTTGCACAAGAGCATCTGTCTCCCGTATTAAACCAGCATAAATCTGACAACTTTTGCACTTTCAATTTGCTGTTAGGGCAGCACGGTGGCACGGTGGTTGGCATCGATCCCCGGTTCCACCTTTTTGTATGGAGTTTGCGTGAGTTTCCCTAAAAGCATGCGCTGTAGGTTAATTGCAGACTCTAAATTGGCTTGTAAGGTGTAAGCAAGAGTGTGATTGAGTGTGTGCCCTGCGGTGTGTTCCCGGGGTAGGCTCCGGTCCCTCCGCGACCCCAGTTGGGATTAAGCTGTTCGGATTATGGAATGAATGAATGAATACCAGCGTGCAAAATGGCTACATTTTATTCTAATATAAATTATTCTTATTTCTGTAAGGTATGAAGAATGTGATTTTTGTATTACAGCAGCAACGTGTTCCTAACAAAGTGGTCACTAAGCAGTTTTTCTTTATCCTGTATGATATCCTGCAATTTTTACCATTTCTTTACAGTGACATCTCCATCAAGTTTTAGTGCCAGACTAGTTTGTGTTGTAACTTTAAAGCTTTATTTTCTCTCACGACCCAGTCTGATTCTCTGTGTAGGCGTTTGTGACGCTGTGGCTGACGGCCACGTAATCGATGGCTGAAAGCCGAGGCGGCAAGTTTTTTTTTTCCCATCTCTCATCACAGGCTGGTTGAGGACTTGAGGTGGGAAGGAGGAATGGAGGCAATGGAGGGAGAAAAGTAGCTGAGTAAGCCCTCGAACAGGTAAATAATAAACAAACAAGCACAAAAAACACATGCAACAAACGATACAGGCTGATAATTGAGACTTTGCCGGGTCGTTATGAATTATGCATGGGTGAGTCAGACTAAAAGGTCCACTGGAGGGATGGAGAGAGAGAGAGAGAGAGTGAGAAAGAGGGAGAGAGAGGGAGAATAAAAGTGTCAGAGAGAATAAATGAGTGTCAGGTTTTCTAACCTCACTCTGGGGGATTCAGGCTTTCTTATACAACACTGGACATACAAGTTCTTTTTCCTCTCTCTCGTTCTCTCTCTACTCCCCAAAGTCTGTACATTTCTCATTTTATATCTTTTTCTTCTCTTTTTTGTCCTCTCTCTTTCATTCTGTAAATCTATTTTTTCATCCCTTGTTCTATACCTTCCATTCTCTCTCTCTCTCTTTGTAAATCTCTGCAAAACTGTGATATTTCTTCAAAAATCGCTGTTTAACAGGAACTGATTCTTCTACAGAGTTAACATTTAACATGACACAAACTAGAAAAGGTCAGTATTCATGTCAGCGATGCACAAAAACTCAAAAAGGGTGTGTGCCAGTTGAGAACTTAAGAGAGCACGACAAGGAAACTGAAGAGGAAAAGATCCAAACAGAGGTCTTCCAAATGTATTAAAGTGAAAAAAGTATTAAAGTGAGGGGTTGTCATTGTGAACACACCACAGTGAACCACAACAAAATGTGACCTCTGCATTTGATCCATCCATGGATGAACAGTGGGCAACTTTTTTGGCAGTGCCCTGAAGAGCAGCATATGGGGATGATACCTTGCTCCTAAGTATGTTAGTCGTACCTTTTCCAGTTGAGTACTTGAGCCATCTGGCCATCCTCTGATCATGGGGCCAACTCCCTAACTGTTACGCTACCAACTGTCCCAAATTAAGTAAGCTAATTAGATTAGAATGGCCTTGTAACTTTCCAAAAACACTTAAATGAAACTGAGACACTAGGTACCAATGTTATAAAGTGAGGAACACTACATTTATTGACTTAAGTCATCCAAATTGCACATGCTGCTAGTCACTTTTCCTTTATACCGGCGTTTCAGAATCTTTTTCTTTCTTTCTCATTGCCGGTACAGCATGGATTCCAAGTAGATGCAATGTGTCATCATTGCGTTCCTGATGAAGGACATTGGTGTCGGTTAATGACTCCCACAGTGTGGTTTGTCTTCAATACTGATTTCCTCCTTCGTTAAACTTCCATATCCATTTGTCCACCCTGCACAAATCTTATAAATGGGGTCATCTCTCTAAACATTTTGTAGCCATCTGTGGATGCATTGCTTCTGCTCAGAATCCATTATTCAACTTCAAAAGTGTCAAAGATTCCAAAACACCTATACAGAGCAAGAGTTACTCTACCAACATTACAATTTGAACAACCTACTTCAGGTACAGCCGTTGTACATAATAATCAGAGACTTTAGCAATTTGTTCTATTAGCCAAGCAAATTCCTGTCTCTGACGAGCAAGATAAAAACCGACAATTTCCTGAGCTGCAGTCATCATCAACACCATCAAGAACAATATATCAAAGGCTTTTGTACAGCTTTTGACTTCCACCCAGGATTTCTGTAATATGGGTAAACAAGGGATACATCTTACCCGGATTTGCATGCATATTTAAGGGCAGAATAAAGCGAAAAAATTGGGGTCAGTTAATGTCAGCGCGGAGTGTCCAAATCTCTATTTATAGTGTCATGTTTATTTCTACGCGGCTGTATTCCATTAGACAGATGTGAACTTCTCCCCTAAACCCCTATTACAAGATGCCCTCTACACCATCACACCGAATTACATCTCCACCCGGCCTGCATACCGCCTCTATTGTGTGAATTATAAATCCCCCCGTTCCGCCTCTATCCATAGTCCTACTGTTGTGGATGTGAGGCAGCCTGCTGATTCCCCCCCCCACTCTCTCTCTCTTATGTGGAGAAGTAGAAGACGAGAATACTCTTCTGCCTGAAGTGAACTCCATTGTTGCGTTCAACAGTTCTCTTTTTAATAATATATTATTTCCTACTCTAATTTGCACAGGCTTCTAAATATAATAATGACAGGTTCTGTATAAATTATTTTATGTATTACTGCAATCACCTGGTTTGTTGCAACTATCTAGCTAGTTACAATTGCAACTTTGACTAGTGATAATGAACACGGGTAGTCTGAACTAAGTTAACACTTTCGTGCAGTATGTACTTGAGGGGAAAGTTATACGATCCCTAAAAGGGTTAGCAACATGGTTCGAATTATGAGGGGGGGGAGGGGGGTGGGGGGGGTTCTGTTATGAAGGCAGTACCCCCCAATTATGGAGGGGCAATTCGCACTCTGGTTAGCAAAGCTTGTGTTAAAGTATCTGGACAATAATGGAAAATTTCTGCTTTTTGTAATAAGGCTGACTGGTCAGTCAGAGAGTCTTTTATCTGAACCGGAGTCATGGGGGTGACCTTTCCCGGCAACTACTGAACCTTAACCTGGACAAATGGTCTCATATGTTTTTTTGTTTTTAGACAAAGTAGAAGACTATTTGAACATTTATGAACTAAGAAAATCTTGGTAAATCGTCATCAGGATGTGTGAGCTATAGAATTCTAATATTCTAATATTCATAACACATTATCAGTCAACATTTGCCCCAAGATGTGATGAAGAAATTAAGCCTTTAGCACTTTCTTGTAACACCCTTTGAGGAACACATTGCCTCTAATGGTTCTTAAAAAACCATTAATATAATTAAGTCGATAAATTGTTTGATCTGCGGTGTGTTGGCGCCTGCCAAGGGTTGGTCCCCGCCTTGCGCCCGTAAGTTCTCGGGATAAGCTCTGGCCCCCCCGCGACCCCAGTTGGGATTAAGCGGTTCGGAAAATGAATGAATGCACGAAAATTGTTTGATTATAATAAAAATGGGATAGGCTGAGTACTTGGGCACATGCTGTAAAGGACAAATGACTTTTGGCAAAAAAGATCTAAGCAAAGAGAGTTTTAGCAAGTCACAGAAAGGGTTAAAAGTTAACATGTGTGCAACATCATGGACAAAAACATTATTCTCTAAAAATGAGCCAATTGATCTAAAATTAGAACAATTTAGTAAATCAAAAAAGCACAAGAAGGTGTTGATGCCGGGGAAAATAAAAACTCAAAACTTGGCTCAACACCCACGCTGCATTTCACTGAAACTTTCCTGATTTATCGAGTGTTTGATTGAACCACAGCTGAGATAAACTGGAGATGCATCACATTCTGACAGAAGCATCACAACACGCCCCAAGGCATAATAAACAGCTACTTTGTCTTCCGCAGCTTTCTGAAGTGATGATGGCGATATTTCCCAGAGACAAAAATCAAGTAGGGCAAACGGATACAGCCGCCGAGGACAAGCGGTGACAAATTATAGCAGAATCAAACAACAGAACAATGTTTCAAATTGTTGTTTATTCTGTTTTAGCTCCTACATCACTGGTAAACTAACCAGAAATAAGTCAAAGAATAAACTATGCTAATGATCACTTCCCGCGATCCCCAGTTTGACCACTAGAGGACATCTTGTCTCTTGGTAATTTTCCTCAGTTAGGTTTTTCTATCCTGATGTGTTTCACCTGTGTCTGGGTGTATTTACTGTAAGTCAGTCTCTTCCCTGTCTCTTCATCCTGCCTCTGTTGATTTCCATGGAGGCCTTTTTGCATTCTTGAGTTGCTTCAGTTTCCCTGAAGCAACTGAGGTCAAGGGTCTTGTTCAGGGACACAAAGATAGTAGTGTTGGAGGCAGGAATCAAACACACAACCTCTTGGTCCAGAAGCAAGTGGCCTAAACCCAAGACCACCATCACACAATAAGGTCCTGAGTTCACCAAACGCACTTTTTCCGATGGCAGCACCTATTTTTCATTGGAATCCTATGAGCGTCAGCGTTCAGAGCGATGGCGGAGACGTTTTTTGGTACTCTCCCAGCTATTTTTCTTTCTAAAATAGACCTACCGACGTCCATGACTGTGTCACTCCTTTTTGCTGGAATTCCTCCATTGCTTGTGCATCACTGTACGTCTGCATTTGGTCCAAACCTGCATTATACAATTTTTTTGCGTCATCATACAATGTCACCAGCTATTTTCACTCTAAATTAACATCTTTAATCCATAACAAATACATAACCCTTTCCTATTTCCAGTTACATCCTACTCTAAATATCTCGTTCAATTTTCGTCCTTGGAACGTTACTAATCCTCGTTCTATATTCGTGTGAGAGCGACAAAAAGGAAACTAGAGGCTTGGCTTCTCTCTCCAAGCTGGTATCTCCTCATCTATGCATTCGGCTCAGAGATATTTGGGCGTCCCGAGAAGCTTGGGGAGTTTCAAAATAACCAGTGTTATCTCTCTCTGTCTCTCTCTGTCTCTGTCTCACTCTGTTTCTCTCCACCCTCTGGGCACCGCTAGTTCTTTCTTCCGCTTTATCAGTATTTACTGGGGCTGTTTTGGAGGGATGAAAGCACCCGCTCGCTAGATTGGGATTCGATAACAGAGAAGTTACGATACACACCAGAGAAGCACTACAAGTCCCTCTCCCTCCTCCTCCTGTACCCGTCTTCCAGATTAGGCGTCGAATTAATCTTTCATATTTATGTGTTTTCTTTCCCTCTCTTCTCCCCGCATCTCCCGTTTTAATTCCTCCAAGTGGGGGAAGCGAAGCGACTGAAAAGCGCGGAGAGAATCTAAAGAGAGGATTGAGTCGGATTTGGAGACGGGAGTTGCTGCTTTACCTCAGGGCATGGCGAAGTCGCACGTTAAAGAGGCGTCTCTTTCGTTTACTCGTTTCCAGAGGAGGGGTGAAAAGATAAAAAAGAAAAAGAAAAGGAGGAATATGGTTTGATATCAGCCGAAAAAGGGTGGAATGTCAAATGCTAATAATCTGCCATGTCTGCGAACAAAGTGAGGGTCGGAATTTTGGAAAATCAAGAATGGGTGCGAAATAATCCATGAATGATGCGTTTATGCCCAAGCCCTCAAAGAGAAAACTGTAGCATGCTATCCCACACACAGACACGAACACACACACACACCCACACACACACACTTCCTGCTATACTGCCGTCTGTGAGACATTGACAGGTTTGGAGCCTAATTACATGTCTGAGTAAACATCACATGAGACCAAAAGCAATATCTGCTGTTCTCGCCTAATGAGTCGCTGACCTACCGGGTCATGCAAAAATTATAAATATCGCTTTCCAAATGGAGGGAGTGACAGTGGAGTGGGGAGAAAACGAGCGAACACGCTTATGTAACGGAAAAAGGGGGATTACGGAAGAATGCTTCCTGTCATCCGAGCTGTGAAATGATGAATAGAGCAGAGAGAGATGGGGAAACAGAGAGAGAGAGTGAGTGGATGAAGGGAGAATGAGCCAGACAAGGAGCATTTGGGAGGGATGGAAGAAGAAAAAGGGAGTGCAAAAGCAAACATTAAGGGGGCGATGGAGTTTAGAATTTTCTAAGAATGAAGAATTTACAAATGATCTTAAGTTGGGGGTTCAGTATAAAGTACAATTTAGGCCTTGCGTGTGGAAGTGGGGAGATCAAGATCGCATGAAAGTGATTATCTGAACGGTTGGTGAATTTGTGAGTGTTCAAATAAAAATGATCTGAGTGCAAGAAAGTGTGAGTATATGGACTTTGGAACAATATGGACATTGTAAGTTTACTGAATATTTTTAAGTGTCGCACGATTTATTTTTGATTACTGAGGTTAAGGGTAGGAATTAAAGGAGCTATATGTAAGAAATTTATGGCTATCATAAAATGAAGCTAATACGTCACCATTAAGGAATCATGTTAATTACTGATGAAATTCTGATATCGCTGACAAAATTAGCGCAGCCCAAATATTCACGTTAAAATGTAATTTGCAGCACGCAAATCATGTTTATGTGTTGATTTTGTGTTTTGTCCTGTAGCACCCCGGCACCGCTATCTCCCAATCACGAAGTCAGTAGCGTTTCAGCATTCGGGTTGCCAGTTACTGAGTTACTGAGCTGCAGCTACAAGCATTCTGGATTACAAATGTCTGATGTTACTATAACTAAAAGACCTTGCTATGATTCTCAAAAACGTCTTGATCAAAGCAGAAACAAAACAAGGATCAGCATAGGAGGTGCATTTGAAAGATGGATAAGAAATTGAAGACAGATGCCGAAGTGGCTAATTTTCTTCTGGACAGGTAAGATTTAGCCAGGTTTGGCTCACTTGTATCACCACTGCATAGGGATGATTATTTAAAATATTTTCAGCAGTTGAATAAGGTTATTCGTGTTGGATCATAGATTGTAGCCCATGTGCAGGTGGGTCATTGAACCAATTGAATTGTTTGAGAAATAAAAACGGTGACTTGTGAAGGCTAACATCAGCATTGTGTTACGCTGAGACAGTGTGGTAACAGTGCAAACTTTAGCACACTACTTATGGCAATATGAAACATAACATTAGACACCAAATATGAGTCCTCATTTGGTCTCTCTGGCAACCTGGCAACCATTGAAAAATGGTGTCCCTATTTGGTTATATTAACCAAATATAATAGTCCTCTGCTGTTAACCCATTTGTGAGCAGTATTTGGGGATGGCACCTTGCTCATGAGTACCTCAGTGGCACCTTTACCAGTTAGGTACTTAAACTGAAGATGCTCCAATCACGGGACCAATGAAAGAGAGAGATGTAAATCTCCACAGAAGGTGAAGAACATGTGAGAGACGTAACCGGGCCAGACAGGCCGTACCGCCCCAACACTCAGTGTAAAGAGAAAAGAGAGACGTTGGTGTCCATCAGGAAGCAGGAGGAGGAGGAGAAGGAGGAGGAGCTGCTCTTACTGGAGAGTAATGGCTTTGAAAAAGCAATGCAAGGTTAAACTCAGTCACCGTCCATGACGGACGACTCAAACAGACATCGAGCGTTAACAGCCCCACAGCTTCCAAAACAAAGTGGAGCCTGTCAAGCCAGTCGTTTTATGCGGGAATTCACCTAAACAAGAGTTCGCAAGGCGAGTGACCCGGAAAATTCCACATTTTGTAGATAGACCGATTGAGCGCAACGCACCGTTTCTGCAAAATTAGCTGTTTTATATCAAAGACAGAAAGTGCAGGAGCCCCTCAGGTCGACGAAGTCAGCAATCAAGCCTCTTAGGATGAGCACTAAAGCACTGAAAACTGCTACCCAGGTGTGCTAGATGAGGTTGAAATGTTGTCCTTCTGCAAAAATAATTATTTAAAAAAATAACTTTCTGGTATTGCAGAGTTAGTAGGATTAGTAGCTGCATTACTCGATGACCATGGATACATTGTGTGAGTGCTGTGTGGTGAAAAAAGAAGTGTGAAAAGGAGAAGTGAAGTAAAAAGATCAAAAGGAGACGTCAGCAGCTTAATCGTTCAATGGGAAGAAAAGTCCAGGATGATGTCTCAGAGTGTGAAAATTTCCCCATTAAAGACTTCTGGGAACACTTTAAGCCATGACCTGTGTCTGTATGACAAAAACTGTGGTCAAAAGCCAAAAAGTGGGAACAATATTAATAAGAAATATAGCCTCAAGCGGCAATTTTAGCAGGGTCCAAGCAGCATTTAAGCAGCTGATGCTATAAGCATCGAAGAAAGGAATTTGGGTTTTAAGTATTTGTAATCTTTTTCACTACTCGTTACTGGAGAAAGTAACTTACAATGTTGAAGTGGAGAAACATTGCACCCAAGGAGATCACACGTCATTATTAAGGTCTAAATTTTTCAGTACAACATTACAGGAGCCGGACAGCATTTCTGCAACTTTTTTTTTTGCCCAGCAAACCGACTAATTAAAAGCTGAGCTCTTCATTAAAATAAGCAGATGTGGGGGAGGTAGAAGCTGTTTTTGCCCCCCACGCAGCTGCCCCCCCCTCCCCCGCCCCCACCGCATCAATATTAACTGCATTATCCCACATCTTTCCCTTCCTGTCCGACCCACACTTTCCTCCCCTGCTTCTCCTCCCTGAGGACAAACAAGTTCAACTGTCACCTGCCAATCAGCGGCTGACGGATCGTGACCTTGTTCCTGGCCTGGTCTCTAAAGCTGACATGAAGCAAGCTGTTTTTTGTTTTTTTTTCTAGATGCTTCTGCTGCAGGTTTTGCAAAAAAAAAAAGATTGATGGAGCAGCTTCTATTGGAAAAGAAAAGTTGTAATGGCGAGTCCATGGGGATCAGAGGTCACGTTTGGCGAGGAGGATTTGGCGTGACGGGAACGATGACCCTCGGGGGGAGTTTAGAATAAGCCTCTTAGGGCTGAATATCAGTGATATTGATGCTAATCACAAAGCCATGTGCTGAAAAGCTGGGCTGTGTGTGATTTTGTTGGAATTGAAATGAAAAACCTGTTTTGAGGAGAGGAAGGGGCAGATAGAGGTCTATCTTTCTTAATCTGTGTGTGTAAGTCTCTTTAAGCAAACCCAACGCCATAGGCAGAAAAAGAGAAATACGGACCAAGATCAAGAGAACTGGCAGAAGGGAGAGAGAGAGATTTAAAATTGGATGAGGTGAAAAAGAAGGGCAAGAAACGAGTGCGAGTGAGGAAACCCTGCTAGTTGATTCCTCGGACAAATATGAAGTGGCAGCATGAACTCTGCCAGCCGTTCTGCAGCTAAATCAATAGGGGCTGCACAGACTTAATCCTGTAAAACTAAATGCCTAGGCAGTGTGTGTGTGTGTGTATATGTGTGAGGCGGCGCGTGTGAATTTGGCAGGGATGAGTGACTAGCCGCGAACGTCTTCCTCCGTTCCTCCCGAGGTGACTGAAAACTGTCACCATCGGCACTTTGCGCACTCGTCCCTCCTCCTCCCCCGCTTCTGCGTCTGAAGGACGTCGTAACGGAACCTCTCATTTAACTCTCTCTCTCTCTCTCCATCACTCTCTCAGCTATCCTGTCCTCTATTTTTTACTCTCTTGCCTTCTTTTCCCTCTCATCTCTCAGCGTCGGTGCAGCGTCTGTGTTCTCTTTCTTTCTAACGTTGTTCTCTCATCCCTGCTTCTCTCTCATTCGCTTTCTCCCTTCCTCCCTCCCTCGTTCTCTCATGAATGTCACCTTTACTGGTGGCAGCGGTTTGGATTCGCTCACACACACACCCACACTCACCAAGCGCCGGCTTGGGGTGGCGAGGAGGGGGGGCAGGTAGGGTTGTGGGAACGAGAGAGAGAGAGAGAGAGAGGGGGAGGGAGGAGAGTGAGAGAGAGAATGCCAAAAGAGGCAGAAGGGGAATTTCTCTTCGTCCATCCTCCGTCCGATGTGTAGTGCGTCTGTCCTGGGAGCTGGATCCAAGAGAGTGGATCCAAGAGAGTAGGATTACGGACTCCACATCTTTTTTTTCTTCTTTTTCCCGAAGACACAAACTTGAGAGAGCGGAGGAGTGCAGACTGACCATCTGTCCGTTCCGGTTAGGATCTTTTTGCCCCCGGACGTCGGAGGAAAACTTTACAGCCCAGAAACAACGAGTGGAGCGGCGGTGGTGAGAAGCTCTCTTTAGAAGCGTTTCTTCCCAACCGAGGGGGGCATCAAACTTTCGATCTTTTGATCCACCTCTGGGGGTTCTTCGGGAATCCTATTCGAGGGGTGGGGTTGGGGAGGGGTTCTGTTTTGTTTTTTGGGGGGGGTTGATTTAGAGGATGAGTCTGTCACTCCTTTTGCCGCTTCACTTTCCGGGGCAATGTGTCGGCATCTCTTTACATTTCAGGACTTAATCCGGTGCGCCATGAAGGGTAAACCCGAAGCCGGGACACCTGGAGACTGCGCTAGAACTTAACGTTTTTTTTCCTTCCTTTTGCCGAACGAAGACTCCTTTTTTGTGCCAGTAAAAAGGGGAACCAAACCCGACCTTCCGATCTTATCCCCCGCAAGGGGGTGGGGTGGGGAAGGGTAGAATAGGGAATCCCGTACGCCGCTTTTAACTCTCGGTAGGGGAACGGAGGGGAAGGGGGGAGGAGAGGGCTTCGGAGGACGAGCCAGAGACCCCCCTCCCAAAAGGTGAGAGGGGGGGAAGATGGCAGCTCTTGCCAGCTCTCTGATCAGACAAAAACGGGCGGTCAAGGACGACCAGGCCAACCGGCCAATAGCCAGCAAGCGCAAGCCTTGTCCGAAGAGCAACAAGTCGCTGTGTCAGAAACAGATCCTGGTCCTTATCTCCAAAGTGCGACTATGTGGCGGCCGAAGAGGGAGAAACGACAAAAGGCCAGGTGGGCAACATTCTTCCTTCAAATATCTTCAACACTGTCGATCTATTGTGGTTCTTGATGAAGTTTAGCTACTAAAAAATGCCAATCCCTTGTGATTTAAAAGTTGCAACCAGAAGTTACAAGATGGCGATAATGGCTTCCAAGGTTCTAAGCTTCGGGGAACATCACATTTCCTTAAAATGCCCAATGCTACAAGCTGGTAGGCTTCTGACACACACAACTATGTTTTCTAACAAGGATCCCATTCGTGACGTGTGACGCAGGCCTCTATAAGGCTTTGATTTACGCCCTCCTAACGTGTCCCACATTGCGAGGGCTATTCTGGGGCGCTTTCACCTTTGCGACATGCCTCTGGGACACTAATTATTACGCCATTATAACATTGGTGCTCTCTCTCTCTCGCTCTCTCTCGCTCTTTCTCTCTCTCTCAGTGTGCACTCGTCACTCGTTCGCACCAGCTCCCGTGTGTTTAATCCACGCTTAAGAGCGCTCTTTAAGTTCCGAGTGTTGTGTTTGTGTTCGTGTGTGTAGTGTAAAAGTGGTGGAATGTTGCCATGTTCCAGTCACCAGTAACCTTGCCACTGGCTACAGAGCCAAGCTACATATGCTCTCAGATTACAAAACAGACACAAGGCCACAAACAGTGTGTGTATGTTTATGCGTGTGTGTGTGTGTGTGTGTGTGTGTGTGTATGTTCTACCAGGCCTGAAGTCGGGAAAAAAAAAGACACAAACAAGGGAGTGCTTTGCTTTTTCCAGAAGGTTGTGAACTGGGAATTTGGAATTTTTGAGCAGCAACAGGGAAGGGATAAAGAGGAGAGCTCTGAGAGAGAGAGAGAGAGAGAGAGAGAGAGATAGAGGAGTGAGTGTTGTGTGGTAACTGAAAATGATTACAGGGAGGGATATTAATCTGGCTCTTAAGCAGAAGCAGCAGCAGCAGCAGTAGCTCCTCTCCCCAGCGAGCGTTTGAGAGTCTTTATGTCCACCGTTCTGAAGCCGGGGAAAAAGTGAGCCGTAATATTTACATTCCTTTGAAATCTGTCTGGGGAATTAGCATATTGGGCTGGACGGATTCGTTGTAATAGGGCAAGGTGTTGCCGAACCCACACACACACACACACAAACACACACACACACACCCCCCCCATGCACCTACAAAGACAGAAGAAAGGATGTACAGAGAAACAGACGGTACAGACAGAACTAGACAGACAGGAGAGAGACTAGAGAGACGGAACAAGAGATGTTCAGGGAGATGAAGGGACGTATAGGGAAGAACAGATGTGAGAGGGGAACTGAAGTAGTGAAAAGATGTAGAGGGAGAAGAAATAAAGGACGGTGAGCATGAAAAAGAGAGAAAGACAGAAAAATGACAACAGAGAGAGGACAGAGTAGAGGGTAGAAGAGAAAGAATGAAAAGGTAGAGAGAGGTGGGAATGGAGGTGAAGAATGAGAACGAGAGACAAAAGTTGACGGAGGGATGTGTAGAAAGAGACAGTGACTAGGAGGTAGAGGTAGAGAGAAAAAAGGAAAGATGAAGAGAACATGAGAGAAGGACAGGAGACAGAGAGAGAGATGGAGAGAGAGAGAGGAGAGATGTTGGCATCTTGTTACTGTTAAAGCCATTGTTTGGGGGCAAACGCTGTTAACGGCCACACAAAGCCCCTTATTTTACTGAATTCATTAAGGAGCTTCACACTGACAGCAGTGTAACGTGAGCATAATACTGCAGTGTCATTGGTCCATTCTCACACACTCCAAACACACACACACTCCTACCTGTCTCGCACCCCAATTCTCCCGCGCTGGCGATCGATACAGCTCATTAACGCTTACTGATTAATCGATGATCCCCCTCTCCATTCGCCTGGAGCCTCGAGAGAGGCCGAGTTATGACCACGTAAAACACACAAAACACGCCACACAAAAACGCTGCTCTGTTCTCTTAATCGGAGGGACAGCTTTACACTCCAACGATTTAATGGGGTATTTGTCCTCCAGAGCGTTTACCGTTTTTCAATAAAGTCTCCTAACACAATAGACGCGCACGATTACGGCCTCGAAGCGACAGCGTTTCGGAAAGTTCTCGCAAACTGTTCTTGGCTGGACTCGGCTGGGTTGATTACCTGGATGGAAGATCTACTAGAAAAATGATGGTTAGCTGTCCATATATATCTATACACTTCTTTTTGGCTTCACCTGAGAGTGCGTGTAGTCGGCTCAGGGCACGAGGACGCTCCACTGCACTCTGCGAAGGAGGATAGCATTAAGCTGACCGCTAAAGACGGCCCTTTCAACTCGCTTACTCAACAACACCCGATCAGACTGCGCAGTGTTAGGTGGCCTCCCGCTAGAGTACTGACAGTGACAGGGGTCAGAGAGAGAGAGAATGAGAAAGAGGGAAGGAAGACAGCAAGGCTGGGAGGGGTGCTGGAAAAGGGGATGAGAGAAGAGGAAGTGATGGAGACAGAGAGGAAAAGGAGGGCAGAGAGTCAAATAAAAAGTGGTAAAAATGGCATATAGACGGAGGGATGAAAATATCAATGTGACTGAATGACATGAATTCACCAGTTCACCAGGTTGACTAACAGACACTGCTTTTTGCTCTAAAAAAACAAAAGTTCAGGCTCAAAAATGGAAAATGCGTTATGTCAACTTTATAAATGTTGATTTCATGAGTTGAATGAAATCAGCTTTCGCGAGACTTCATGAACAATTTAGAGGCCATCTCAAAATTGACCTCAACCTCAACATTCGCTGATCAAAGTCCTCAAATTAGCTCCGACCATGCGTTATCAACTTCACATACGATTAATTATCAATGAGCAGAGACTTCAGTTTGCTGTGAGTCCCGTCCAAAATGTTCACAGACCTCAGAACATTGACCTCTGACCTCCCCGATCATCATCTCCCGTAAAAGAAGGGGCTTTACAAGTACCGACAAATTGCTATAATCTAATCCCGAGGGCTTAAGTCTGCAGGGGAGAGATTTGTATGTTCGGGGGTCAGTTAAAGGTCGAAACAAATCGACTGCTATTGTCACAAAAGCATCACAGGTCCAGAAGAAGATTTAGAAATGTCCGCTTAAAAAAATATAAAATCCTACATTAAATCAGAGAGCATGCTGGATGTGAGAAAGAGCTGCTGGGAAATGAAGTCTTACAGATCATCCCTGGGGTCTTATAATGCCTCCACACCGTTTAGAAAGTTCTCCAGCCGCTACGGCTTTTAAAAGAAGGACGTTGTAAGGTCATCACATGCACATATATTACTTCCACAACCCCACCGTCCAAAATTGGTGTCTCGATGCGGCGAAGAGCCAACTGTCCGGAGAAGAACGCACAGAATATATCCGATTATTTTTTGCGGGGGCAGTCAAGTCGAGCTCCTCCTCCGTTTTGCTAACGAGGACGGCAAAGATGCAAACATCAGATTATGGCGTTATGTAACAGCCAAGATTTGCGAGCGTTTCGTAAGCATTAAAGAATCTGATTCCGGGTGAATAGACAATTAGAGCGGGGAGGGGGGGATGATTGGTAGGGGGGGATGTTGTTTTGTTTTGGGGGCTTATTTCAGAGCTCAGGAAACACAGATGTGTGCGCCAGCGGGGAGGAAGGGAGGGGCCCCCAGGAATAAGTTTGCAATGGAACAAAGCACTCAGATTAGGACTAAATCTGTCTGAAAGAGATCAGAGAGAAGGCAACACCGCAGCAAAAAGAAATCTCCACTTTGCTCACGAACATCTCAACTTATTGCAAATAATGAAAGACTCATCATCATTGCAATAATCGGACGGCAAAAAGCAAATTGTGATGAGTCTGGATTGTGGATCACTTAAGTGTTTGACATGTCTGTCCAGAAGTGGCCTCTGGAGTTACGGGGAATAACTTTTCATGCAGAAAGTGGCTGGTATTCATAATTTTAAACTGGCCACGCAATACAATATATATGATGTCTGATCAATTACTTTATTTCGGATCAATGCATCATTCTTATGGACCAGGAGGATGTTGGTTCGAATCCAGCACTACCTTACTGCCAAGCTACTCCTATTGGACCACTGATTCCTCTTCTGCCTCTTCAGGATTTAAGGAAGTACTGAAAAATCTAAAGGGAGCTGGTTCTGCATCTTGGAGCAGTTGGTAGCATAATGGTTAGAGAATAGGCCCTTTGATTGGAAGATCGTCAGTTCAAGTCCCGAACTGTTAAAGCTACCACTGAGGTACTCATGAGCACGATA
This sequence comes from Distichodus sexfasciatus, assembly GCA_032718565.1. Lineage (NCBI taxonomy): Eukaryota > Metazoa > Chordata > Actinopteri > Characiformes > Distichodontidae > Distichodus > Distichodus sexfasciatus. The sequence goes on along the minus strand of JAVGVS010000305.1, from coordinate 225,678 downwards.
CCATCCCCAAGCACTGCCCCTTGGGCGCTGCCTAAACGCTGCCCGCTGCTCTTTCACGATTGGCTCACATGTAGAGGTCATATTTCATTGTGGTGCTGTGGAGCGTTCACAATGACAAATATTCACTCAAATAAATCACATTTTCAATGTTAAAACACATGGATATTTATAACAATTACGTTTACAATTTATGTTTTTTGATCTAGCAACTAGCGATCTATTCTTCCGTTCAATCTTTGTGAGTTTTCTAATCTCAGTTGAATTTCTAGCAGAGACCTGTTTGTTAAAAGAGTGTTAATTTCTTCGCAGCCCACACAGCTTCCAGATTTACTTTCCACCATTGTCTTTGTCTAAAGTTCGTTCCAGACCAGCAAAGTTTTGGTGCCGGTTTGGAGACGATTTTGCGGCATCATCACTTTTTTTTCCAGTGGAAAAAACATGACACCGGTTCCAAATTAGGATTCAACACCAGAACGGCAGTGGCAACGGTGCAGCAGAAAAGAGCTATGAGTAAGACCCTTAACCCCAAGTTGCTCCAAGGGAGACTGTAATTTGGAAATGTAAGTCACACTGTGCTGATACAAGAGCTTCAGGTAAATGCTGTAAATGTAAATAAAGTGGCCGTTTAGTTACCATTCTAATATATTTCCCCATAGTCTCAAATGGCTTTTTAAGAGAAAGCTGACTCTCCCTGAAGAAAGCAGGCAGAATAGACAGATAAGCAGACTGGTGTGCCTTTGGGGGTGCGAGAGGACAGAGACTTAAGAGCTGAAGTTTACTCGCTCGTAAGGCGATCAGTAAATACGAACGTGATGGAAACACCCTTTTAGCCTCTCATCTCATGCCCTAAAGACATTGCGAGTGACAAAGAACGCCTTGATAGCTTCGCGCGCGCCACAGCCGAAATTGAATTTGTGGACGCTTTGATTAAACCTGACAAGGACAGATTGAGTTTGACCTCTAACAAGAGAGAGATACAAAGGAAGAGCGTGTGCGAGTCTGTGTGTGTATGTGTGTGTGTGTGTGTGTGTGTCTTGGAGAGGCAAGATAAGAAAGGATGGAGCGAGGTAGACATTTAACTTTCTAATTTGTGAGTGCCTAAGTGCTCGAGTGTTGACGTCACTAGCGGTCAGCGCTCCATTACCGGTGGGCTGAAGTCCCAGAGAGTGAGAGTGTCCGGTAAAGAAAAACACGACATGTCCAGTCCAGGGGGAAAACAACACGGGCAAACAAACAATGGCGTATTCGTTTACGCTTAAAACCGCCACTCATATCAGGCCTGCACATTCGGCACTATCCTTTAGAGGGCTAAAGTGCTTACATGTCAGGATTTCTCCCTTCTTTCCATTTATCCTCTCTTTCTCTCTCTCTCTCTCTTTCTCTCTCGCTCAGTGCTGATCCATTTCTACTCTTGAATTCCATTCAGTCATGGCCGACGGTTAACGAACTGGACTTTGCCGGCAGTCCCAAAGGCTTTGAATGACGTGACAAGGACATATCAACTATGCAGCCCTGAGAGGCTGCGAGTCCCCCTGCCATAGATTAATATGCACAATCCCGAAAGCAGCCGAACTGGCACCCTGTCAGAAATGCACTGTGCCGGATCAAAATGTGATGCTCCGTGTTCGCCAGCTTTACTTTGGCTCGAATTTTTCAGCAGCACTTTCGTGCCGGCAGATCGGTCCGAATTACAAACATCCATATGAAAAATATATGTTATTAAATATGGGAAAGGAGGGAGTTTGTTTCCAGTCCAACTGTGGTACTGTTGGCACAAGTGAAAATGCAGCATGTACTTCCAGGAAGTAATTTCAAGCTTGGTGTTATTAATGGTGACACTAGTGCAATCAGTAGTGTGTCTTTTAACATTTAGTCGGCATTTAAGGGAATGTTTGCACGTAAACACTTTTCTTATACGTTTGGGCCTTTCGTTTACATGTAAACTGAGTTTTGGCCATCTCTAATGCATAATTTTTTTAAAAGTCTAAAAAAAGTGGGTGGAATAATAATAAAACGAAGAGCAATATGTGAACGGAGCTTCAGTGTGCCTCTAAATCAGAAGATCAGAATCAGAACAAACTACTGGACAAACTAGGAAATTAGGTTTGGTCAATTAGCTCACATCATTTGAAAAAATATTGATGTACAGACTTATTGGTCTTTTCTTCATATGAAAATTCCGTCCCAAGCCTTGTTTTTAAACACTTTCATCACGAGAAAACACATTTTAGTCACTAACAGCCCCTTTGAATCTGATGAAGTTATTAAGGCGGACGACACAGACCATGCAACCAGGAAGAATGAACTGTAATAGAGCACAAGCAAGAGTGAGATGGTGAGGGGCCGAGAGGGTCGACGACTTGGGGGAGTCCTTCTATTGAAGGCTGAGGAAAGCCCCAGCAGTTTGGCCTCGTCTTGAATGCCGAGCAAGAGAGAGAGAGAGAGAGAGAGAGATGCCCTTGACTGCTCAGCCGAGCAGCGTCTGTAATTACCCTACTCTCCCTTATCGAGACGGGAAGAGCCGGAGTCCAGCGGTCGTAAAGCAGCGCATCCGTCCAACCCCGGATTTACCCAGAACGGCCGAAGCGGCGCTGTGCCGACTGCAGGTTAGCGCACTTAACCTCTATTGTTCCACCCAAAGGATCCCTGATATCCACGGTACAAATATGGCTTGATCTCAGGCTGGGAGCTTGAGGTTCTTCATTCCCAAAAGCCTTCATTGCACAAACCTCTTGAGTCTTTCCTGCTCTAACACACCTGCAGTTTGCTCAGATTCAGCTGCAGGTGACTCGCTATAAGCTGTCGAGTGTCTAGTTACTTGTAAATGAATAAAAATGTTGTTTCTTCATCGGTTCTAATTTGAGGAGAAACCTAATGACTTGTGAAGGAACGGCAAAGGCAATTTCTGACGGATCTGCAAACAACAACAAAGCTTCCTGCACCTCAGAATCGCACTGTAGGTTTTATGTTGTGTTGTGTTTATGTATCACAGAGGCAAGGTAAATGGATCATTATTTTACACTTTAGACATTTCTGTGATTGCAAGATTACAAAGGGGTTAAATAATGCAGAGTACAGCAAGTACTGACAAAACTGCATGCATCACATAAGTTCAGTGCGGCGTCTCGTTACCGTCTTAATTATCTTTTTGCAAGATGTCAAACAATGCTGGCGTCGAACATCCAAACGATCTAAACGATCCCTTCTTCTAGGATCATTTCACCTCTCCGGGCCTGTGATTCCGCTCCCGTGCACTGCATCAGTTTCTTCTCGAGAGGGAGCGAATTAGCAAAGGAAACGAGAGAAAGAGAGAGTGAGAGAAAAGCCTGCACGTGCCCGGGTTTGCTGTTTAATTGCTTTTCCGAGGGTGATAGAAGCAAGCGGGGAAACAAAACGATACAGCAAGAAAATCCCTCACCCAATCATATTAATTAAAGAGCAGCGATGCGTGAGATTAAATTAGAGCGAGCCAGGAGGTGAAAAGGAGATTACTGTTCGGAGGAAAGAGAGAACGACAGAAAAAGCAATAAAGCAATATGGGGGTGAGAAAAATTGCCGGTTTGTGTTAAAAAAGAGAGGGAGAGAAAAATGATGGCGTGCATTGGCGCTGTGATGTTGATTATATGATGATATGATGTGGTAATAGCCAGGTTGCGGTTGCTGTTTGCTATGTTAAAGCTTCAGGGAATGAAAAACTGCAACGTGGAGCATGTCATGCGTTCACCGAGAGAAGGTGAAAGAATAAGGAAAGATGAGAAATTCTAGGAAGGAGGGAGATGTATGACGCAGTAGGCAGTTATTGTGCTGTGTTAGTTGTTGTACTAAGAAAGACTGATTTGACCACGCAAACACTCAAACAAGCACATTTGTGGCTCTTTATTTCTAATGGGAAGCGTTCATTTGCAGTATGTGGCCGATGTCAAAGGAAAAGCGCCAATGTCCGAATCAGAATCATCCAAGATATAGATTCATCTGATTATGATTCGGAATCAGAATCAGTTTTGGTATTATATGACAATAGCTCTAGTTCTCTAGGGTTAGTTCTGGCTGAGTCCCGAAGATTTCTGACATAATTGTCGTCTGCAGCAAGCCTGAGGCTGGGCAAAATCTCACTCTGTTTTCCCTCACGGCTCTCAGCACATACACGCCTCCCTCGGGACACGCCAGAGAGTTTCCTTTCCTCCTCACGCAAGATTTTTACCTCTGTCACATGCGTTCAGGAATCCTCTTTCTCTCTTTACCTCTGTGTGTTTGTGTGTGTGCGTGTTTTCTGGTCCGGCCCCCACACTTCTCTCCCACGGTCACCTGCCCTATTAAAAATGTCCTTCTTTCCCATCTCCTGCTCTCTCTCTCTTCATTTCATTTCATTCCATTCCTTCCATTCCTCCACTAATGCCCGAGTGCCCGAGCTTCTCTCGGGACTCATCTGCCGTCACGCTCGTTTTCACTCGTTCGCCGCTCGTTTGATTAGAAATTGAGTATCGATAAATACTAATAATTTGCTCCCCTCTGTGGCATGTGACAGAGTGTAATGAGCGTCATTAACACCGGTAATTCACGAGGCCTAATGGATCTTTCACCATGACACACTGGGCTGGAAGGGGGCAACAGGGCGGCTATAAATGGGTGGACATTATAGAGGAGATACACACACACACACACAAAATAAAAGTAAGTATTTTTCTTCTATTTTTTTCCTGCCGATATGACTTCAAATAATTATAAAATTTTCAGACCAACAGTGATAAATTGTTATTATTATTATTATGATTATTATGATTATTATTATTATTGGTAGTAGTAGTAGTAGTAGGAATAGTAGTAATTATTATTAGTAAAGATATGAAGAACAGAAGTACCATAAAGCATTGATATACGTTTTTGCTAAATGACATAATTGTAATAACTAAATACATTAGATTTTATACCCCTTTTACAGGTCATATTGAACGGAACAAAAACATAGTATTTTTTCAGTTCATGATCTCACAAATTAAGAAACATTTATTGACATTAATTGATTAAGTGGCTGCAGGTCCAAGTTACAAGATAATAGTCTGTATTTACCATTTTGGATGAATGGATACTGCATTTGTTTGAGAATCTTTGCTAAATCCAAAAAAGGCAAAGAAAATCTATTCTGGTGAATTTCATATCATTTTACATATTCCCATTTTTGTTTCTAAGTTGAGCAATTTTTCACAGTTGCATGTGATGAATGCAAGGTCCACAGACCATCAAGTATCCTCCTGAGAAAAGAGTTGCAAGCTCGGGCTTTTAAGAGGATTTGTAGTTGACACTCTGGTTGGTTTATTGCAAGTTATACCAAACACACCACTGTTTTACAGGACAGAATAAGGACAAATCATTCTAGGACTTGCATCTTACACAACAACTATTTTTGCATCTTTAAAACTAGCGAACCTAGATTTAGATGCACCCTAAATGAATTTGTGCCATGAGCTTGAACTGTTAAGGTAGAGCTTTGTGTATTAGGCATAAAAATGTGCAAGCGCCAGAATTACTGTGGTGCCCCATCATTGTAGATCCACACTCACACACAGCACGACTGTCAACCATGCTTTGGATTTAACAAACTCTTATCTATTGGCAGTAGAGGCAACACTAAGTGGAGCTGGTGCTTGTGTTCAGCTGGGACGCTGCCGTGTCACGGCCATTAGCAGCTGCCGGGACGGAAAGCCATTTTGACTCGTTTCTGCCAGCCAAACGACGGCCGGACAGCGAGTTTTGGAAACTGACCACCACTGAATCATCGCCATTGCAACTCCATCTGACAAGCGGCAGAGTTTTTGATAAGTCTCGTCTGGTGTGAGCCGTGCTGTTTTGTTTTTCCCTGCAGAATCTATAGAGCCATCTTCCCTAATGAAATGATAGTGTCACTGTCTCCACCAACACCAACACTGCTCCATCCCTCCCTCATCTCTCTCTCTCTTTTCTCCCTCCCGCCTGAATTGTAATCCACTTTTCCGGCATGATTGGGTGATGTATGGTGTTATTGGGGCGAATGAAAGCTCTCATAATTCAGTGGACATTAGTGGGTGTATGAGTGTGTGAGCGTGTGTATGTGTGAGAGAGAGAACGATACTGAGAGAATTAAAAAGGGACAACTGTGTGACTTAGAATAGAAAGATAAAACACCTATAAACACCCACATTCTTGACAGCCCACGCAAGTGGTTTCAGTCATAGTGATAAAGATGTTCCCCAAGCAACACATGAATGTGCACAAACAAGTGAACATACACACACACACACACACAGCTTTGCAAGCCCTTTGTGTCTGTGGGAGCTTTATCAGGACACGCGGGCGAAATCAATAGAAGTTCTCTGCGGGTCCTGGGAAAAGTTCAGCAAATTCTGCAGTAATCCGCATAGTGAGTGATGGTGTGACAGCAGGTAGACAGAGGGGCACACACACACACACGTGCACATACACCAAATCACACACATCCATCCTGCTATTAGGCAGGCAATTTAGGAAAACATTAGTCGCCACTTACCTTTGACTCGACAGCAAATGGGGCCGCGTCCAATCCGATGTCAGGAAAAAACGGCAGCTACGTCACTGCATTTTCCAAGGACAGAGCTGCGAAGAGCTAAAACAGTATTAATGTCACAAGTTTTTGTTTCCATCCCCCAAGTGTCCACAATAACTTAGTAATAATGCAGTATTAGTGCTGTAATTACTACTTTATAAACCTGTCCTAGCCGCAACGTGACTGAAGTTTCAGAATTCCGAATTTTAATTAAATCATCAATATTTTTGGGACGATCAGTAAAGAAAAATAGCATTTCTTAGCGACATTTTTCTTTCTGTGTTAGAGCAGTTGTTATATAAGCCTATAGGGTCCTCTAGGGTCCTGCCAACGTTCTGTTCATGTCCTTGAAGTTGTCTAGTAGTCCTGCTGGTCATTATGACATACACTGACCTGTTTATGGAAAGCTACTCACTCCCAAGTGACAGAAAAGTAGTAATTATCAGCAACACAAGCCTAGAAATAATTGAAAGCTAATCAGACTGCTGCAGCCAAAATGTCAAGGGAAACTTTACCATTACGTGTGAAAATAAAGACAGAATCTGTGTTGCTCTTTAAGAGGTTAAAACAAGATAGACGCCATGCACAATAAAATATCCTTCACCCCAAATATTCCTACCCTGTTCACTCTCTGCCTATTTTGGTCCTTGAACCCTGCTTTATTCCCAAATACACAAACTTAAGGATCATACAAGACACTCCAGTTTCTTTTGTAGACTCAAAACTTTGCATTTCAAAACCCTTTGGAATGATGGGACATCAGATTTGCACTCTGGGGTTGATACTCAGGTCCTCGTCTAACCTTCCCTAAAGGTTGAACTCAGGTAAAACGTGAGCTTGTGAATACAAAAACCTTCCTAACTGACTTACTTGATTCACAGTCCTCTTCATCCCCGTTTTTTTCTCCATTGAAAGTGAAGCGTTCACGGGGGAACGCCACTCCTAAAACGCTCAGCCTCTGTTCCCTGCTTGCAAATAAATCCGGTGTGCTAATACATCTTTTATGAAGAGGGAGGCGGACTTCCCTCGCTCAGCTTATTCCTTCGCTGAGCCAAACTTTCACTAAAAATAAAGGTGACAAGCTAACGGGCAACACTGCTGCCTGTTTTAACGTGGAGGGGGAGAAAAGCTGCCTCATGCAATTAAGTCATGCCTGCTGCATAACAAACCTGAACATATTAAAATCATCATTAAACAAGCGTAATATGTTGTGTAATTGTGCGAGAAATGCAACTTGTCAAATGTGAGTCTAAATGGCAATTTAAGTGTTTGTGGAACTTTTTTTATGGTACTGATGTAGATGCTGCTGCATATTGGTAATATCTCCAGTAACACGTGAGCAACACTTACTAGATGCTAATCATGAATTTAACCTTTCGATGCAAGCAGTCTTACCAGTATTATAATTCTAGTAGTAGTAACAAAACACAAGTCTAACTGTAAGTGCATTTTAGAAGAGAGCAAAACAGGCAAGCAAGTTTTATATCAGCAGCTTAAAAAATGTCATGACAATTTGTACTGAATATCCTCAATTCAATGTATTCTATTGTATTATCCCAGTTAATTGCGTTGATGCAAAAGTCTGTGAACTATCAGCAGATAATCTGATACTGTTGCTACAGTAGGGCCCATTGTATCATCATGGTAATACTGTGGTCCGGAAACATTGGCTGAAGAACCTTCTCTGGGGCAGATTTGCTCTGGGATGCTGTCAAACTCTTCAGGCTTTTCCAAGGCCACTTGAGGCGAACCACCTGCACTCTGGAAAGAGATGCTAAATTAGACCAGCCCACCTGCAAGATATGTGAATTTATTTAGAGCAGCTTGAGCTTGAAACAGAGAAATAACAACCTCATATTTTCAATTCTTGTTAGTTTCAGAATCCTTCAAATGACCGTGTAAACCACTGTCACAGGGTCATACCTACTTTTGCAGGTTTTCCTCAACTTTAAAACATATTTATTTATTGACACATTCATTAATGTTGATTGGCTGACGCTATGTATATTCGCTGATGAGTCTTGTCTGCAGTGTTAATATTGGCAGCCACTTTAGATTTTAGATTTTTAAACTTATCCAGTGAGGTTTTTAAAGCTACCCAACTGAAGTTAACCAACTTAACACATTAAGCCAGTCAGTGTTAGCATGATGTTTTTGAGTTAGGTGTTTAATTTTGAGTTAAGTTTTGTTGACCTCTTTTACGGGACTTGATTATTCTTCATTTGGTCTTTTGTTAAGTAGATTTTTTTTTGGCTGGGTAATAACTCATTGCTTGGTCCCTAACACATGGCTAGGACACTTTATATGCTTATAGCAGGACTTATAATTTCATTTTGCAGTAAGGCAACTTAGCTTGATATTACAGCATAACAGTAACCTTAAAGGGCCTCTTATGATTGTTTGTATTCTTCCCCATTAATCTGAAGCCACCTTTCGACACTATGTCCGATCGACCTTTTTATGTTAATGAATGTTTCGTCACAGCTTTAATATCAAATATACGTTATTATTCTGTCAACGTCTCGTCTTATACACACTAGAAATGTTCCTAATGAACGTTTTCGGTCATACTTTCTGTCATGCTGTCCCAGTAAATTATGTGAAAACGACCTTAAACGTTATGTTTTATTTTACATTACATTATTATATTTTACTCGTGCGCTCTTGGGCAGCGTTCTAACCTAAAAATGAAACGAAAAGTCTTTCAAAAGAAGTTTAATATTTTCTACATCGAAATAGAAACTTGTATGGAAAAATAGAGTCGACAGTTATACATTTGATTTCTAGTTAATCCGTGTTAAATCTAAGGAGCGTATGCTGAGGGAATGTGAGGGAAAGCCATAGTACCATAAACACAGACCCAAGACTATCACATGTCTAACACAGTATATGAAAGTGACAGAGAAATGTCAGACTTGGTGCCTGAAATCTCCTCTAGAAGTAGATTTGTCATTAACAACAGTAATCAGGAGTCAAACACCATATATTGGTTTACAAAAAGGAATTGATGACTATGCATGAGTAAGGTGTGGTAAAAGCACTGTTGGGAAGGTTACTTTTAAAATGTATTCCACTACAGATTACAGAATACATGCCCCAAAATGTAGTTTGTAATGTATTCCGTTAAGTTACTAAATGTGAGTAACGTATTCTGAATACTTTGGATTACTTAATATATTGTCATGCTTTTTACAACTACATGAATGTAGCAATCACATCCTGCAAATTCTTGTTTGTTTTTCTCTGCCAATTGGCTGTTAAGCCCAAATCTCCCTGAATGGACAATATACTGTTGAGGAGCAAAGACGAAATTTCCGAGTAAGAAATGCATTCCTGCTCGGGCACTGCTGGCTCTGTTGTGCTGGCTCTGGGTCCATTGTGTAACTGATGCCACCAAGGACGCTTACATTAGAGCCTCTTATTGCGTGTTTTGCGTGGAATTACCAAAATTAGAGAGGGGATAGCCTAACATACGAAACAGAAAAAGACCGCCGTATAATCCATTTATTTCAACAAAGTAACTGTATTCTAATTATCACCTATTTAAACGGTAACTGTAACGGAATACAGTTACTCATACTTTGTATTCTAAATACGTAACTCCGGTACATGTATTCCGTTACTCCCCAACACTGGGTAAAAGTATGGGGAAAATGCGTCTTATCAGCTGCAAATGAAAGAAGGCTGAGAATGATACTAACTTTGTGTCTGTGCATGTCTTCACAGAGCCTCAGCTGAAAGGCATTGTCACAAGACTGTACAGCCAACATGGCTACTACCTCCAGATGCAGCCGGATGGCACCATGGACGGCACAAGGGACGAGAGCAGCTCCTTCTGTAAGTCTGTGCAAGTTTGAGAAAAGAGATAGAACTAGAGAGACAATCTTTTCTATAATTCATCCATATTCACAAAGGTCTCAAGAACCATTGTGACTGTGGTAAAAAAAAAAATCCTTCCACCTTCTCCCTTACCCCTGTCCTCATTTAAACCTTGTCTCCCCGCCTGCCAACGTCATAAATCTGCTACCCCGCACCTCCATCCCTGTCCTCCTTTGCTCTGTCCGTTTGCTGGCGATAATTATTTTGAGAGCCTGGACTTGGCGTATAGCAGGCCTGCATGTCTGGAGCAAAGCCAGCTGTTTTACACCCTGCCCCTAGTTCCTGGCGCCAGTCTTAAGCTCATTTCACTAAAGCTGACCCCTGTGATCAATGGCTGTAGAACCCCCCTCACCCAGAAGCAGCATGAGTCGACATGCATTACAGTCATTTACAGTGATTGGACCAGATTAGAAGTTTGTAATTTTCTTTTTAATTATAAATGGCCGAGGCTGGACGTCTCAGAGAGCCATAACTGTCGGTATTTAATCAGTTCTGGATTCTGGAGGGCCGAAGTTAAGTACAGCTGGAACGGTTCCCTTCTTAAACACACCTGATTCAACTCATTAGCTAATTACAAATTTAATAGATGTGATCCAAGCAGTATTGCGGTAGATTTGATGAAAGAACACACTGAACGGAACTTTCATAAAATTTGCCTGTTATAACTTTTAAATCACGCAATAAACATCAGTGTAGAAACAACTTGGTGTAAACCACAGACTTCCATCTGTCACTTTCATATTAAAGCAAGACAGAGTTTTACATTCTCATAAAAGAGTGAGAATAATTCCTGTTACTGCAATTTTATACTTATCTCCATGTCTCGGTTAAACATTTTTTTTAACTTTATGTTCATTGTCTCTGTCAGCAAGCAATAATAATTTATCATCATACACAGGCTGACAGTACAGGATATTGCAGATATGAGAATGGAATGTTGAAATTGAATGAAATACATGCTGAAAAATAGGCAGTAAAATAAATGTAGGCTGGATATATGATGTCATTTCCCTTCCCAGATTTTCACCTTCCTTGACCTGATTGTTTTTGAGCTAATAGGTGACAACCACATTGGTAGGAATCATGTTGTCTCTCTCATTTACTGTTATGTTTTTATTTTAAGAAAATTGAACAATTTAGAGGTCTGAGTGTGTTTAGAAATCAGTGTTACATCAGTGTTAGCATTTTAGTATATTGTAACAGGTTTTTAAATCCCCAAATTATTGAACCTTTTTGCTGAAAATGACCTCTTGTGCACATACATGTATTTAATAACCCTAAAATTAAATCAATCCCACACACGGCGTGACCAGAACACCATGTATTGTGCCACATAGTCTTAATTAGTTCATGTCTGATAGAGTCTGACGAGTGTGTGCGCTGGCGTGTTCGCTTTATGCTAGCGCTTGCCATCTTGATTTGATCGCTTATGCTAATGTTCGAGCCTGGCAGCAATTATATGACAGTATTGATGTCACTGGCAGCAGGAGAATGTGGAACGCCGGCGCGCTGAGCCTGCGAACGCTCCTGAAAGAAGTGTTTACCCAGCGCTTCACGGTCTGTGAAAACACTGGGAAAATCCTTTTTTTTGTCCCTTGACTTTCTCCATTTTTCTCTCTCTCTTTGTCTCTTTCCCTTCCACACTCTCTCACTGATATCTCAGAAGCAGCAGGTCTAGCTATGCGCTTTGTGTAATTCATATGAAACAGAGTCCATCTCTCATCACAGAGAACAGACAGAGGACATTGTGTCTCCCTGGACTGGCTTTGAGACACACACACACAGTTGTGGGGTGCTTCCGTTGACTCCCTTGTTAACAGCTCTATATTCATAATACTACAGAATTCTTCAGAAAGCAAATCTGTTCACTTTGGCTTTATAATACACAGCTTTTTTCCATATGTGGATGGTTCCTCATATCCATAATGCCCCTCAAACCTCTTAAAAATCCACACACATCTCCAAAAGTCATCACATTACCGCCTCCCCCCCCCTTTTTTTATCAGTATCTCTGCCTTCTTCTGCATTATAGGATAATCCTTCCCCCACTCTTCCTCATCTGCCCGTCATCCCCCACTCCTCCTCTTCCTCATGGACACACTCCTCTCCTCCGAAGCAAGGCAAGGGGACAGGCCTGCACTTTCGTAAAAAAATGATGCGACAGCAGAATTAGAGGCTGTTCTACACTTCACTGTCCCCAACACACACACGCACATGAACGTGACACACTTCCCAGTACTGTTCCTGACTCTGTCCTCTTTCTGCAGCACAGTTCAACTTGATTCCTGTGGGCCTGCGGATAGTGGCAATCCAGGGAGCGAAGACCGGCCTCTACCTGGGCATGAACAGCGAGGGTTACCTCTACACCTCTGTGAGTGATTTTTTTTTTGTTTGTTTTTACCTTTTTTTTGCCTCGTCTATTTGAATCCTCGTTATTTCCACGCTAACAAGGATGCGCAGCACTTTTTGAGGTAAATTATTATGCAGAAAGCTAAATTGGCCCCTCTTGAATTAAACAATGGTACAGAACAGTCCAGGGGAAAAAAAGAAGCTTTTTGGCGCTGAGGGTCCCCCGGGTGCTGTCCAGGGTGCTGAAATGCTCAGTTTACGGCTGCATGAAATTATTGGGAAAAAAATATTCTTTGCAATATTATTTGAATATCACTTGAATAGCTCGATTTGAAAAGAATGTATCATGCTAGAGTGATTGCTTGATTTTGCAGGAGTGCTTCTGAGGACAATGCTGAAGAAATATATGAAAACATTTATTGATTTTCTAGTTATAATTCTAGTTATAAGTTATAATGCAGTGCTTCTTTTAATCAAATGACTCATGACAGATGACATAAATGACTGATGACAAATAACTCTGAAAAGAATGAATTATTCAATGACATGCATTCACACAGAACATAAAAATCATTGAAATACTTGAAAAATGTGAGTAATTCTTTCTTCAACTATACAAGAACCCTTAAATCTGAGTAAATTGTTAAATTAAATCAGACATTTCTTGTAGATTCATCAGAGAAAAGGGGAACTGGTGTGTTTTCCTTTTACACCAAGCAGCAAAGTGTGACATGTTTGATTCATTTTGGCTTACTTGGCATTGTACACCCCTTATGGTGATTAGTGCTCATCCGAACATCACAGTAACAATACCGATACATCACATAGCCTCAGTTCAGCTGCTTAGACACTGCTGTTGTTTTTATGTCCTTTGCGACCTCCACAGTGCTGCATTTGTCTTCCCGTCTGAAGGTCAGCCACGCTACACGAAGGGCAAACTGGAACACAAAGTGACCGGCACAAGGCGGTTTTCAGCTCACGTTTCCAGCGCCACTGAGTTCACTTGGTATTCCGCATCGCCAGTGCCGTAGTGGGCATGTAAGGTTACGGCTCTCGGGGGCTGAGCGTCTTCTCGCAAATAGGGAACAATAATAAGGGATTAGCCAGTGCACTGTGACCAATTACCCAAACTGCGTTTGATGTGGGAGAAGGAGCAGAGCGACAGCATTAGCCGGCGAAGGTGAACTCAGGCTGTGTCGGTATAGCGGCAGGTTGTGGGTATGCAGAGTGTTTAATGAAGTGACTTGAAGGGAGGAGAGAGAGAAGGAGGGAGCGTTTTGGCAAAGCATCCCTCCCTTTGTATGTGTTTTAGTGAGCGAGGAATAAAGCGGGAGTCTCTGAGTATCCCGAGTCTGTGATTAGAATGCATGGAGGAAAGAGCTTTTGTCTCTTCCTGCGCTGCGAACACAAGAATGGTGGGAATTTTCACTTCACAGGCTAAAAGTGGTGTTTGGCTGAACAGAAAGCATACAGTCATTTATTCGGCTGACTCCAGCGTAGCATACAAATGCACCAAAGGCTTTGGGACATCCTGTCCTCACCATTTTTTTGCCCTGTCATTGCTGCCCTGTCCTGTCTCTATCCTGCATTTACCCTTCCCCCCACATCCCTTGCATCTGTCGTCCCCGTCCTTCCTCGGTTATCCTCTCCCATTTTTTTCTCACTACATGTTTCCCTATCAAGCCTGTCCTTTTTTTCTCTCCTGAACTACTGACCCCTGTTTGGGACCTTATGGCCTGCACTTGGTGGACGTCTCTTTGTTTGCTGCTTTTCCATTTATTTTTACATTGTACTTGGCCAGACTGCCTTAAATCCCTAAAGCAAAACCTTGTTGTGTCAGACTGGATGAAGTGTTGTGAGAGGAAGTTGCGTTGTGTAATGCAGTTTAACAGTTTATTCTAATCGCTTCTTACGTAAGCCAACATACGTTATCCTACAGTTTACTTCCACAACATCTGGATGTGGTGTTAACCTTATTTGTCAGAGTTGCAGCTGTGTTCATGGGAGTGTGTGCACACATATGTGGATGAGCGAGTTTTAATCATGGGATTGGCACCGCTAGAGAGGACGAGCATGCTAGCAGAAGCAAACACTGATACCAGTGTCAGCAGGTTCATTGCTATCAGGTTGAGGTAACCTAAAGAAAAAAGTTCTTTGGTATTCTTTGAATCTGTTTTTCTTCAATAAATCGTTCAAATCTTGCTGCTCATTTCCAGTTGGGAATGGATGACGATTCCAGTTCTAGTTGTAAGAAAGGTCAATTTGAGACAGGGATTTTCTGGCTCCACCATTTTAAGAACAAAAGGTTTTGATAGATTGAATGATGAGATCTTGGAATCTGAAATATATTTTACATGTTAAAACTCACAAGGAATTTGGTTTCATCCATTGTTCAGTTACTACAGCTAATAAAAAAGACAAAAACAAGAAAAGCACTAGAGCACAAAATATCAGTCCTGCCACTCACTGAAACCTTGACTCTTGAATTTCCCTAACCGCAGATGGAGTGCTTGTAATTCCAAGGTCAGCATATTGCGATGCACCAGTGTCAGTGAGGAAATTTTAGAATTGAATGAGAATATTCTCACACTGGTTGACTGATTTTGGCTATGGACAGTTCATTATTTTTTCTGCACTTAATTTGCAGGTAAAGATTGCTGTCATGAATATGAATGGCATCGGCAATTCTGCCTATTAATCCAATTCCTTATCAACTCTCTTATCGATTTCTGAGTAGTTTTTTAAGTACAAAAAAGTAGTTCAACACAGTCTTCCGCACCAAAAGCAAACATTTTATTTTTCCCAAAATGATGTCTGCACAAGACTGTGAACATGAACACAGTCATATTCATATTCAGAGTTTTTATTATGCGGAGATATTCTATGGCTTATTACTATGGAGAATAATAAGGTTAGTGCAGGTGGAAACACTTCTTTATCCATTTGGAATCCATCTGGATACAGAATAAAATTACTTAAAAACAAATAATGCATTTTTCTACAATTATTTGTTACTCTCTAACATTGTAGAATGGGAAAAAAATATTTTCTGACAAATGAAATATGAAGAAATACTGAAGTTTTGGCAACTTTTGAGCATTTGGACTCATTTTGGTCTATAACTAATTTTCTGACTCATTTCTGGGAGATAAGTAAGTTTTTGCCGTGAGGTCGTTCTGTGTGAAAGAGCCGCGGCACAATAGCGCTGTGGACCCGCGTCGGGAATAGAAAATATCAAGTAAAGGCTGTACTGTGAGTAGGGTGCTGTTTGTTTTTGTTATTTATCAGCTTAAAAAAGGTCTGTTTGTAATAAATGGAAAGATTTAACTGAACTGGAACATAATAGTGAATGTTGGACCTCCCTGTAAGAGTTATGTGCACGAAGATGTGTGTTTACATTGCGAAAATTATCATTTATGCGTCATGATTCCTCATGGTTGAAGGTCAAGTCGCAGAGAGTGTGACGTAATGTACTGCGATGCAAATGAGAGAATTGTTAACAAGAATCGTTAAGGTTGGAGGTGTACAATTCCAATGGAACTGATAAATTTCAATTCCCAGCCCTAGTCATTACAGACGCTACAGAACTGAATTGTTTCCAGAGTAAACTAGCAGTGTTGGAGTATGGGCCGCTAACATCGCTACAGGCCTTCTGAGAGAGAGGGAATCTCCTAGAGGAAAGTAAGAAAGAGAGAGAGAGAGAGGAGCTCCTCCACTACCTGTAGTACAGACTTGTGAAAATGGCTTCCTGATATAAATAGTGCTTCGTCCCTTTCCTGACCCACTTTATCGACAGTGTGCTCTGGAAAAACCCTTCTGGGTTGGTGGGAGGAGAGGGAGAGAGGGGGAGGGAGAGAAAGAGAGAGGGTGCTGACACAATTGAAAGTCTCTTGATTTGACAGAAATAGTTTTGGCTGTGATCCGGTCGCTGCCATCATCAGCCATTATTCATATCTGAAAGCCCCAGTTTGTGCTTTGGTAGGTCAAGACATTTGTGCCACTGGACCCAGATCTTTCAAAGGAATCTGCATCCAAATTAGAACTACGGGAGATCAAAAGTGTGTTTATTCTGTGTGTGTTAAAAGTCTGGATACACTTCCTAGTTCTTTATTTGGTCTATTTTACACCTTTCTGATTAGCAGTGCAGTAATCAAATCTTTGACAAAACACATAGATCTGATAGAAGGAGTGATCAATTATGCTTAAAATGTATATTTTTTAAAGTAACCCTCCATCTTTGTTACTTTATATACCAAAGCAAGAATATTTTACCTTGCTAGAAGCTCTCCCGCCTTTCATGATGTAGCCTGAGATGTTGATGTTAAAGCATCTTAAGGTGGTGAAGTTTTTCTCTCTGCAAGAAATGTGTAACTGTATGCATGTGGGCTGGACTTACCTGAGAAACTGAGAAAAACAAATGTCCACACTTGTTCTTTAGACTAAAATAATAATAAACAAAATAGTCAGTAAAGTTATTTTTGATGGCTGAGAATTAGATTACACTTTGATTACTTTTACATTTACATTTACAGCATTTAGCTGACGCTCTTGTCTGGAGACAACAAGAGTACATGCTAGTTAGTTAGTGCCTTTGTTTTTAGAACGAACCCTAGATTCTCCTTGAAGCGATGGGTCTTCAGACAATGTTTGAAGACAGCAAAGGGACTCAGTAGTTCTAATAACAGAAGGAAGTTTGTTCCATCACTGGGGAGCCAAGACTGCAAAGAGTCTTGATGCATGTCATCCTCTTCTTTTGACTATCAGTGGTTCGAGACGAGCAGCTCTTGATGCTCTGAGAGGAGGAGAAGTGACATGCTGCTTGATCAGTGCTGCTTGATCAAGTAAGGAGATGCAGTGGCCTGGAAGGCAAGTCTTGAGGATTTGAACCTGTTGCAAGAAGCCAAGCAATGCACGTTCAATTGTAGAGGTGCGCTATGCAAAAATTGACAAACATTGTAGTTGAGTCTCAGAGCTGAATTTGGGATCAGGTGAAGTGGCGTTGTTGCCTGCAATGAAAGTCCAGACAGTAGAGAGTTGCAGTAGTCCAATTTAGGGACGGATCTTTCTGATGTTTTAAAGAAGATATTTACACGTTCTGGAAAGGTTGCCAATGTGCGAATTGGCAAATGAAGCTTTTAAAACAGGCTTGTTGTCAATGCCTTTTGCATTCAGTGTCATAAAAATTAGCTGTTCAATAATATAAGGCCTACAGATTATATATCACCCCTTATGGTCTCCTAAGGCTATTATTTTCAAAGTTAGTTGAGAATATATATTTAGAAAGGCAACATATTATAACATAATAATGTAAAGATAAAATGTTGAGGTGATCAAAACCTGGCTAAACTATTCAGCTAAACCTACATAACTTAATAAAGGTCAAATACCAGAAAAGTTACTATTCTCCGTGTTTCTGCATGCGGCCCCGCCATCTCTGCTTTGATAAATGCTTTCGTTCTTTATTCTCTCCCTTGGCGGTCGGTATTGAAATGCGGAACGACACCGGAGGCTGGATGCAATCACGTCCATCACGGCAGAGCGCCAGCAGAAAGAGGAGAGCAGGATGATGGAGAGACAGAGCAGGAAGAATAGAGCTGGAGAGCCATTTACCAACAGGAATCGAACATCTAGGCTACACATGCACTCGCATGCCAAACACCACACATACCGTAACACACGCACACACACAGACACACATCCAGTCAGGCCGAACGATCTGGCCGTGTGTGTGGTCACCCCTGTTGCCCCTGCTCTAGTCATGAAGCCCAGCATGTGGGAGACCAGAGACCATAAAGCATTTCACCAACAGCTTCTGCCTTCAGCAATTTTATCGACCGCAGCGACAGCTGATCAGGGTTTTTACTCCATGATACAATTGTTTTTTTTTAATGGAGAGAGAAAGACAGAAATTAAAGAAAACAACCACTGTCTGTTTTAGTTTTTAGATAATTTTATAATTACTTAAATGGTTTTTAAATTTGATTTAATTAAGTTGTTTTATTTTATTACACAGCTTTATTATTCTATAATACTTCTGAATCAAAGTGTGGATACATAACTGCCTCACAGTATCAGATTTTATTTCTTAGCATATTATTTATTGATGTATTTTTTACATTTTTTATTTACACCCCATACCTACTATTACACCTCATATAAATGTATGAATTTACACATTTCAAATGTATTGAATACACTTCACCATCGTGCAATGGAATTGAAATATGCAACAATATATTTCAACAATATACCATGATATGAAATGGC
This sequence comes from Distichodus sexfasciatus, assembly GCA_032718565.1. Classification (NCBI taxonomy): domain Eukaryota; kingdom Metazoa; phylum Chordata; class Actinopteri; order Characiformes; family Distichodontidae; genus Distichodus; species Distichodus sexfasciatus. Next base: position 206,627 of record JAVGVS010000305.1, on the reverse strand, counting down.
ATTACACCCTTAGCGCCTGGAAGAGTTTATCCTGACCCTGCTTGCCTTCCTCGAAGACGTCACTAGTAGTGACAGTGTTAGTGCTGCTGCAGCGCAGTGACAGTGCCTGTCTGACTCACTCCAACCTGAATTGTATTGACACAAACCCTTCACTCTGTCACTCAAAGCGAAGATGGATGAGGGCGAAGCTCAGCCCTGGCCAGCCCTGCCACTATGACGATGATGATGATGATCATCATCATCATCGTCGTTGTCATTGCTACAGCATCATGCGGCGACGGCAGTCACGTTCGCGCGTGACCTCAGCCACGGACGCAGTGTCTTGTTCACCTAAATCCCTCCGTAACACCCTCTCACACACACACACCTTATTAACTTATGCAATGTGGCAGCGCCCCAGAACATCTGCAGTCGCAAATTAGCAGCATCAGCAAATGCCTTCGTCGGCTCTTCTTTGTGCATTTTTTAACTAGCATGACAAAGGGAAACATGGGGAAGGAATGTATACAAATGTGCACACACACAAAAACATGCTGCCACAAACACACTCATAAACACTGGCCCCATTAGGGACTTGCGTGTTGACTTATGATCATGAGGGAAAAGTGGCTGCAGATGCATTACCGTCCTCCAGAGGCGAGACAGAATGTTTCCTCTGCCTGGTGTGTGTGTGTGTGTGTTGTGTTTACAGAGCTACACCAACATCCACTCGGTCATATCTCACCCGCGGCATGATTTTATAGCCACAAGTGCTAGCAGCCGTTCAGTCGCATCTGCTACCATTTATGCAATCTCATTTTTCCTCCAATACTTCCATATAGGAAAGATATTATATAAAAGTAATTTTACTGCCTGTAATATCAGAATTTACAATCATTATCCAGACGAAATGTGGTTTGAGCGTCTCTTATTTTTGCTCACTTTCCCACATGGCAATACGAATTGCACTACTCTGACCCCTGCTGGCCCCTACAGAAATGCACTCATAATGCACTTCACTTTGCTCCACTCATTCTGAAATTATTGCTGTTTTATAGAACAGGTCAAGCCCTTATCAGAAAGCAGTGAGGAAGCTAGTAACTTACACAGACATGCTTAGATAACATTTTTCATTTACACCTTGTCTTCCTGCACATAACATCTCAAAAGCACATTATTGGCAGAATCCACAATTATTCACTCCGTCTCACTGAATTATGTATGTGCCTTTGAAAGAGCCTAATTATTCTTAATTATTCAGCTGCATGTGCAGCGTTAAGTTACCGTTCAGGGATTTGAGGGAGTTTTGCTGGTTCTGTTGTTTACTGGCTTTTGTCTGTTTTTTAAACTGACTTTTTGACATATAGCTACTGCAAAGAAGTATCTCAGTGGCACCTTTACCAGTCCAGGACTTGAACCGGCGACCCTTTCATCACAGGGCCAGCTTTCTAACTGTTACTCTACCTACCAGCCCTCAAATCCTAATTACATGTACAGTCTCCCAGAAGCAACTTGCTTGTGGGTTGGTGTCCCTGCCCCATCTGAGCACCTGGCATTACCACCTTTGAGCCCCTAAAACCTCATGGTGTTCCAACCTCTTGGTCCATAACTGAGCATCCTATCACTAAACCACCACTGCTGTCTGGAAAAGAATAGTCTTAAACCACTACAAACAGCGTAACAGAGTATCTAGTAACCAGTATCTACAGAACAATTAGGATTTGAACTTTGTCAAAACAGTGTGCTGCTGATAGGACGCAAATCTCTCAAACAAGGGCTGTAGTTTGTTGCCTTGTTATTTTAAAACCTTGTCTTTTTTTTTTTTTAGATTAAAGTTAAGACGGCACATACATCCCACAGGCCGTAAAAGATGCTCCATAGCTCCTCATCGCAGAGACCTGGGGGCGTCTGCATGGTTGCAATGGAAGCCGGCCGACTGGAGTGTTTCCTGAGTTTGTGATGTTACAGTAACAAGGTCATTAATCCCTTTTCGTCGGCGGAGGGGGACAGATTGGCCCGCCGATTAGATAGCGCACCCCTCCTCTTGTCAATTTCATGCTCTCTGAACAAAAAGCTGTGAGGAGTTTATTGATTGCGAAATTTGGATGAGGGTGGTGGTGGTGGTGTCGCAGCACACTCCCTCCCCATCCTACGCTCCTTCCCTGCATTCTCACCCATGTGGAATGGGGTTCTTCTCTTCTGTTTAGCTCTATGCTGAGTGAGCAGCCCCAGGGAAGGAGAAAGATTGGGTGACGTTGGTCTACCAGTGGGATACTCCGTTACGGATCAAGGGGTTGTGGTGTTGAATATGGCTGTGTCTATATGTTCTATACCTAAACCATCCACCAGTGGCAGTGCAGTGGTTTGAAGGACTGAAACCCTTTGAAAATATCTACCATTAGATCCCTGAACTCCAGGGAGACTGTCATTAGGAAATTGACATCACTCTCCATTAGAGCATCTTCTATATGTTGTGAACTTGTCACAAAAGGATCACGAGGCAATGTTATCCCGTTGCAGCAAACTAGCATGAGGAAAGAGGCAGCTTTTTTTAGAGCAGGTAGCATAGATGCAATCGGATACCCTTTCCGGTGGTGGAGGTGGGGCGGGAAAGAGAACGACAGATAGCAGGAAGGAGTAGGGTGAAGGGAAGGTCGGAATGCCGCACCGCATGTTAAAGAGGACAGTGTGACGGTCGGGATTCACCCCACGCAAGCCATATCAGCTCCCCCCCCCCTCCTCCTCCTCGATTCATTAAGATCTATTCTGCAGGAGACATGGGAAGACCAAGTCAGTCAATGAGTCGCCAAGGGAAGGAATTTTCTCCCTTCTTTGACTAGTGCCATTCTGAACAGAGCAGCCTATCTCGCCTTCATTTGATTTTAACCTGTCATTAAAGAAATTACTTGTATCTAACCAGACTGGTTGGTTTTCTGAAAGAAAAAGAAGAGAAACCAGGTTAGCTTTGATCATAATTTTGCAAAAAGTAAGCTTATGGCTACTGGTGCAAAGAGTTAGTGAAACAGTCATTGATTTGCCCAAGATGATATGATGTGCTGTATAACAATAGTGATTCAAAGACAGCAATTTTCAGCAAGCAAATGTCAGTTAATCTCAATTTTTTTGAAGCCATCAAAAACTTTTGTTAGGGTGGAGAGATGGAAAAATGTCTGGTAATGGTATTTGACTTTTTTTTTGGTTCATAGCCGGTCAAATTGCTGGGTACAGCATAAGGAACAGTTACCCTTTCACATCCTCACAAGACACTCCAAGAGCCCGGCTTGGCCTCCATCAGTCTCTCACTCGTGTCTCAGCAGGACGAAAGGCTTCAGTCAGCCTTTTCTGGGCCGCTGCTCTCACTAAATCAGTCCTGAAGATTGGGTTTGCTTTCCTGACAGGGCAAGGACTCCGACAATGACTGAGAGAGATGTGTACATGTCGCTCCCGGTTGCGGTCCCATGGCAGCTGTGGTTCGAATTGGTGGTAGGATGGATGGGAGATGTGGGGGTGGGGTTGGTGGGGTGCAAGAGGCGAAGACTGTGAGGTTGAGTCACGACAGAGCTAAATTGGAAGGTTGAGGTGGATGATGTATTTTCAGGAAGTGAGGCAATTATTGGGACCAGACTAGTGTCATTTTTTCCCTCTCACCGTAAGCCAGACTACAATCCTCAATGTAAAACAGACTGTAATAAATATAAAGCTTTAGTTATTTCCACATGTTAATTTACCTTAAACAGCATATGTATTTCAGAATTTTTGTGTTCTGTATGCTGCCACTGCTGTAGGGGATGAACTTACTAAGTTTATTGTGTGTGTAAATGAACGCATAGGTGATGAGTAATGATCCTCCATCTCCTCAGAGAACACTGAACTCAGTTCCTTTACACCTTGAAATCAGTGTATACAACATTTTGTCCTTGAAGTTGAGGATTTGGAAGTGTAAGGGGTTGTGGGGCGTTCCCAGTCTGCAGAGGTCCAAGAACGGAAAACTGCTGAACCAATTAGAGAGTGAAGCCTGGCCTGTGTTGTCTGATCCAATGGAGTTGCTAAAAATGTTAACAGTGCTTCCAATAAAAAGGCGTCAGAACACACAGTGCATTGCTCTTCGTTACAAGTGGATCTGCTTAGCCTGAGACTGGTCAGGGCACCCAGGCACCAATGTCCACTGCCAAAAGTGGCAACAATGGCCATGTGAGTTTAGAACTGGACCAGATAGCAATGGAAGACAGTGCCCTGGCCTGGTGCATGTGTCACTTACCTGGGGAAGACATTGCATTAGATACATGAAAGGACAAAGGCATGCCAGCAGAGGTAGTGTGATCCTTCAGCAGAGGTCCTCACATTCTTTTTGCTGCCATGTGGGTTGATACATGTCACCTACCTAAAGTTGTTGCTGAATAGTTCCAGAATAATTTGAGGATCGCAAACACGAGTTTGAGGTGTTGATCTGACCTGGAGTTAACTTAGCCCAATCCACAGAGACAAGACTTTAACGATCTGCCACTGACGACTTGGTGCCAGATACCACAGCATACCTTAAGAGAAGTCCAGGGATAAGGGCTGTTTTTGAGATAAAAGGGGGACCAACTCAATTTTAGCCAGGTACTCATAAAGTTATGGCTGATCAGCGTATGGTTGTCTAGTAGAAGCCATTAATTCTCATCACATTTAAATATAAATGTGACCCTCCACGGCAAAACCAGTCGCTTGTCGCAAATTTTCAAAATTGAGTTATTATGTTTCCATGAAAGGGCATAAATCAAGCTTCAAAATGATGAGGAATCTGCCTTTGAAGTTGACTATCACCTTAGCACTCACAGACGCTTGGTACGGTCGCAGCTATGTTCATATTTACGGTAGCCTACGCTGCATTCACAGCCACACGGATAGCCTGCCTGCGTTAGGTTAACTGAACTCGGGAGACGGAGATGGATTCCGGAGAAATATCTTCACGCTAGTCAAAGAGTGGATTTACCATAAATATTGAAGTAGAGCGGTCAAAACAGAAACTTTTAACATTCTGCTGGAATTGAATTCCTCGCCTCAAGAAAGTCACGTTTTTAGGATGGAAAGGGTAAGTTTTTCAGCTAAATTTATTCACAACAGTACAGTTTAGACACTGTTTCAAAACACTAAAAACAAAAAATCCAAAATTTTCCCCCACGCAACATAAACAGTCGTTTTTCTCGGAAACCTCTGTTGCGACAAGCGACTGGTTTTGCCGTGGAGGGTCACAAATATGTATTGGAACAGACCCTTCTGTTCATACTGTGGGTTCATTTTGTCTGTCTTTCTGAATGTAAATTTTTGTTGTCAACTTCTGTCCAGGTGCATTTAGTGGTAATATAGAGCACCTACCTTTTGTTGAATCGCCAAATCATAGATGAACTGAAGTATGACAACGATAGTCCTTCTATTAAATCAGACGAGGTGAATTATCCTATTGTAAAGACACTACTACTTTATCTGATTGTGTGACCCTCCTTTTTTTCTAGGAGCACTTCAACCCAGAGTGTAAATTTAAGGAGAGCGTTTTTGAGAACTACTATGTGACATACTCGTCCATGCTGTACCGTCAGAGCCAGTCAGGGCGCTCGTGGTACATTGGCATCAACCGCGACGGGCAGGTCATGAAGGGCAACCGCGTAAAGAAGACCAAAGGGGCCGCTCACTTCCTGCCCAAAGTTATCGAAGGTATGACATCAGTTCTCCACTTTTCAGTGTCCCATTTGAAAGTTCAAATTTGGCAGTTGACCTGCCTAGTGTATCAAATAACATTTTAGAGCCTATAAAATACTATATTGCTACATTTGTGGTTGTACATTATTTAAACCCATATTTTGGGTGGCCCAAGCTTATTTATCTTACGTTTTTGTTTCCTCCAGTCGCCATGTACAAGGAGCCATCGTTACACGAGCTGGTGTCCGAGCAGAGTCCCCCTCGCAAGACTGTAAAGACTTCGGACTCGCCCTCGCACCAGAACGGCCATAGGGAGGCACCCAAAGCTGACGCCTCGTAGCACAGGGGCCAGTGGTGGGAGGGGGAGGGGGAGCCCAGGTAAACTTGGAACTCCATTTCCCTTCATGCACCAGGGCAGGAAGATCTCGCCTCTCCCCTGTTAGCCGCCAGCCGCCAGCTGCTGGCATGGTGGGACAGGGGGAATCAGCACCCCTCTCTTGCCCCTACCACAGAGGTTGGGGAACCCCGTGGGGCCTGGAGAAGTGGCCCTTGCTCTACTTTTCCTCACATCCAGCATGATCATTCCTTAACTGATCCCCGCCCCCCACCATCGACCTTCTGGCAGCCCCGGCATGCCACAGACTTGTGGTGCCAGGCAGTGCTGTACCACCTACAGACATTGACGACAGCTTTAGGCTGCAGAATCCAGATACGCAAAGAGGGGTGGCGCAACTGGCCTGATTTGTTTTTTATTGTTTTGTTTGGGCTTCATTTTTCATATTAGCACTGACAATGTGAGTGTGTATGTGTGTGTGTGTGTGAGAGAGAGAGAGAGAGAGAGAGAGAGAGAGACAAAGCGACAGAATGCTAAATGACTACAGAGGCATTCTAACCATTAGCACAGATGAGGCTCCTGCTGGTTCTGTCTTCCTTCTCTGATCGCCACCACTCCAATTTCAGAGCCAATCAGAGCCCCAACCAGCAGGAGGTGGGCGGAGAAATCAATGTTTTATTGGAAAGAAAAGAGGAGGGTGCGTTTCTATTGGACCATGAGGGCTAGAAAGAGATTGATTTCTGCTGGACGGCAGCCAGTGGAGGTGATTCCATTGGCCAGCATCTTTGATCGAATGGAACAAATGAACACGGCGCCGCCTAATCAGATTTTAGCAGGTGACCTTCGCAAAATGCTGCATTTCTTTGTGAACATAACACCCTCTTCTTGGATGACCACACACTCAAGAGCTAATAAAATTCAGAGAGTGTGGAAGAATATTTCATGCTGATGAAATTAGATTTCTTGGCAAAGAATTTCGGTTTTGGATAATTACGTATTCTCCGACTTTTACTGACTTCCACACAATTCTCTCGCAGCAGCTTTAAGGGACGCTCTACCCAAAATCCCTAAAGTAACTAAAATGAACGAAAGCTGATGGGGACTTTTAGGGCCACATTACCATCTTTTGGGAGGAGTAGCCCTTTAACGGGTCTATTCACAGGCGTCAAAAGCTTTTTTTAAAATTCTGGGCCAAATATGCAGGGATTATGCCGGAGCGCTGTTTCCCAAACTCTTTGATGGAATTCTTTCAAAGGATTATATGGAGTTCAGTCATGATTGCTTGAATTATTCACAATCCATCAAGAAAATGGGGACGTCCAGCTTATAGCAGAAGCGTGGAACGGAAGAACGGTTTTAGTTGCTCGAGGGGCTTATTGACACGCCACTTTGTATGTTTGTGAGCCTGCATGAGTGTGTTATGTTATGGGTGTGAGGGGAAATTTGAAGCTGTTACATTCTCTTCCAACACTTCCTTTTTTGTGCTATTGCAAGAGTATATAGAAACCAGTTCATCCTTAAATGATTCCCATTTCTCCTCATTTACAAGTAAATTTTATTCAATTTTAAAATTTTTATTTTTATTCATCACAGATGGCCATTTACTGTTTGAGCCAGAAGAGAAAAAGTTAGGTGAAAGCAGAGTCAGGAGGATAGGGGTGATGACTGCACACACACACAGGTTTTGTTGGCAGGTTTTAGGTGACTTTAAGGACTAAAATGTATGAAACATCAGATTTTTGTGGCTTCATGAAAACAGTTGTGAAGGAGGACAGTATGATTCTTGATGTATATCACAAGGCTTACAAGATCCCCCTGTGTGTTTCTGTGTGTTTCTGTGTGTGTATGCGTGCGCTAACTTGGTGTCCTTCAGGAGAGACAGAAATCATGTCCTGCTCTATGACGACTTTTTGGGGATGAGTCACACCATCCCACATTACTATTAATGAATGAACATCAATTGCCCAAAAGGTTCCAACCCATAGACGTCATTGGCTGTACATCAGTCGTTTAGACTTACAACTTGCACTGTCAGGTTACAATATAGTGTGTGAGAGGAAAATGGCCAGATACTGAACCTCAAGGAAAAATATAAGTTTTATTGTAGAAAAAAGAAAAACAATGGTATAAAGGGTCAACGGTGAATATCATTGAATGTTGTGGAATGTCGTCAGATGTTTTTGAGAATGTCGCAGCAAGGGTACAGTATGTCCCAAGTTGGCTTAAAGAAACATGTTTGCATGGTGGCGAAGGTGGAGGTTGAAGGTTGCTTGAAGGTCAAAGCATGTGAGTGATTAGGGTACAAGGCTGGGAGATCGGGGTACAGAAGTAGGTTCAGGTAAGTCATTAGCACGAGTTTGAAATCGTAAGTAGGTGTGAGGAAGCAAAAGGGGAGGAGGTTTGGAAGTGAAAAATGAAGCACAGGAGTGGAGGCATGACGGAAAACAGATTGCGAGTCTTCGGATGACGAAGCAGGTAGGGACGGATGGATCATTGCGCCGGATGCAGAAACAAGAAGGTTTCTTTAGTGCTTTCGCAGGAAAAAATAAGCAAGAGATGAGTCCAGGTTTGGCTGCTTTACTGGCTAGAGTGACACATGACACTTTGATTAGGGAGGTAGAAGATGCTGAGGTCCAGAGTCCTTAGAGGATGGAGGGATGTGTGTGTGTGTGTGTGTGTTACCTGGCTCAGTGCAACACAAGGACGAATGCGGCTTGCATGTGTCCCCCTCATGTGCGCTGCAAAGTCACGCTCCATTTCCTGAGCAATCTCCCCAAACCCCATCCAGTGTGTCCAACGACCATTAACCTTCCCTCCAGCAGTGTGTGTGTGTATGTGTGTGTGAGAGAGAGAGAGAGAGAGAGGGAGGGAGAACAAAAGAGTGTGTGCGTGAGCAAGAGGACAAAGTAGTAACGATCGATCGACTCAATAAAAGGCAAACAGGAGCGCAATCACCAGCCGTGAGTCGCCAGTGAGGCCTTTAGGAACTGAGGACGTTTGCTCACTATCAACTCTGAGCAGTTTCACTTGACTTTATCCAGGAAGGGAGTTCCTCACAAAAATCTGAGTCTATGACAGCCTAAGAACGCAGATTCATTATGGATTAATCTGCAGGCCTAAGCAACAATCCTCCAGCTTCCAACGAAAACCAACTGCACTCTCTCTCTATCTCAAGCTCTTTCTCTTTCTCTTGAGTCTCGGTGTGTGTTTGTGTGTGTGCCGACGATAATAATACTGCATAGTCTCAGTCCGCCCTTCTCCCTCCTAAATCAGGCCAGATACAAATGTCTCAAGGACACGTGCAGTCCACCAACTGTTTCTGCTGCCCTCAATTTGAGCATGCAAAAAAAGAGGGGAAAAAAGTCAGGCACGTACGTTCCTCACGCTCCGAGGGGTACAAAAAAATACTACTTTTTCTTACTGTATTTTTTATGAGCAAAAAGGGAATTTCATACAATCTATCTCAGAGACTTGAAAAAAAATGTATGAATAAGCAAAAATGATGTGGAAGTTGTTGTGCGTAACGATTATTTTGACAAAATCTGGAAAGAGCCATATAGACTGCGAGGAGAATATGTACAGATTAATTCAGAGTTACGGCGGGAAAATATATTTTTTTTTACTTTACTTTCTGAGAAAGGGATGGAGGAACCAAGTCGTTTTTATTTTCTTTCATTTACGAAAAGTGATCTGAAGAGATTATTTTGGATCTGATTGGTGCTTCCTTGGCCCCCCTCTGGATTCATAAAGCTATACAAAACTTTCTGTAGAGGAATTCTGTATATCATGAAACATTTCTTTTCATTTTTATGGGTTCTTTTTATTTATGGGAATGATAGTCAATTTTATATGTATTTTGTCCTTTTTGTCGTATCATAATGTTCCTTTCTTGCTCTGGGGAGGGAAATAAACAGCAATTTCGGGATGTTTTCCGTTCGCAGGCACATCTGATGCTGCATAGGAGAGACTTTACTGAAAGTATATCGAGTTATGATTTTGGTGTTTTTTTTCAAAGAAAAAAGGTGCTCTCACCTTGAAGTGACTCCATGGGACTCTGGGACGTATAAAAAGCTATAAAAACGGCGAGTGCCGCGCTGTAAGCCGTAAGCCAAAAGCAGCTGTTCCGTCTCTGGGCCGAAAGGTGTGTGAACCCAGCGGGTCAGGATAACTGCAGGTGTCTTCCAAAAAAGAATAAATAAAATAAATTAATAAATAAATACAATGAATAAAGCCACTCCCTCGTTCACGTTCCTCTCGTCTTCCAAATGGCGGAGATGTCTTCCACCAGCCAGGGCTGTGGGCTCAGTCCTGCGAGAAGCGAGCTCTGGCTGACGAAACGCCACCCCACAGCCATATACAAGGTCAAAAGGTCGACCTGCAAGAAGCTGGCTTTTTTTGGTTTTTGTCTACTGTTAGGATTTTTGCCAGCGCTCGTAACCAGCAATGAGGAAATGCAAACGAGAGTGTGTGGAGTAGCCTGGGGAGGAGAGACTTCGTAAACACATGCATGAAATCACCCTCAGTACCAACAGAAGCCTCCTCCAGACGTAGCTTCCGGTCAGACTGTGTTTCTTAAGCACTTGTGTACCTGTCTGCTGGAGAAGGGTGTCTTATTACTGAATAAAACAAACTGATATATTTGTATGATTGTAATATGTGTACTGGGTGATTTTTTTAATTATGGGATGAGTGTGTATTTGTGTGTGTTATAGACCTAGACAAATTTCACACTCTACACCTACCAGTTGATCAAGTTGGTCTATTTATCTATCAGTATCAATAGTTAGTCCGAAAGACAGACCAGTCGATTTACTGATCATTGATTTGACTCAGCGACCTTCTGATCACGGGGTTCAGCCAACTGTTATGCCACCAACTGCCCCAAGGATGGATGGATGGATGGATGGATGGATGGATGGATGGATAGATAGATAGATAGATAGATAGATAGATAGATAGATAGATAGATAGATAGATAGATAGATAGATAGATATGGCTATAGTGTGGACGTGCGCGTGATGTCAGCTGCAAGGCATCAATGGTATAATACTTAAATAAAATGATGTAAGCCATAGATGAATCATAATGTGTGTGTGTGTATGTGTGTGTGGCCCCTAGTTTTAGGTTAATTAACAACCAGATTAGCTAAACGTGAGGGAGACAGATGGCCCCGGCAGCTGCAGGTAATCACAGGTGATGGGAGAGAGACAGACAGGTGACAAGTGACACACCACCTCTGCCCCTATACCGCTGAGCGCTGGCACTCAACCCACACACCTCACACACTTTCACAATCGGCGTAAACACAGTACACTGGCGCGCGCACAAAAGCTGAGCTCATACAGTATATGATTACAGTCTTACAGAGTGGGGTGTGAAGTACCCAAACCTTTACTTAGGTAAAAGTAAAGATCCTTAAAATAGAAAGTAACACCAGTAAGTTGAGTCACCTAAAAGTACATGATTCTGATTCTTGATCTATCTGATTTGTGAACGAATTCAAGGTTTGGGAGTTTGCAACATTAGTTGCAACATTAGCATAAAAGCCTGTGGTGATATTATGCCTTAAGTTTCAGTTTCATCCAAGGTCTTTTGGTGTTGCCAAGGTCACCAAGAGTATACCAAATTGTTGATTTGGAAGCTCCTACAGTTTTAGCTATCTGTCTGACAGGTTTATTCTTTTTTTCAGTCAAATGTGACCCTCCATGGCAAAAGCAGTCGTTGTCGCAACAGAGGTTTCTGAGAAAAACGAGCGTTTATGTTGACGTGAGGTAAAATTGTGGATTTTTTGTTTTTAGTGTTTTGAAACAGTGGAAGGTCTATACTGTACTGTTGTGAATAAATTTTGCTGAAAAACTTACCCTTTCCATCCTAAAAACGTGACTTTCTTGAGGCGAAGAATTCAATTCCAACAGAATGTTAAAAGTTTCTGTTTTGACCGCTCTACTTCAATATTTACGGTAAATCCACTGGTTGACTAGCGTGAAGATATTTCTCCGGAATCCATCTTCGTCTCCCGAGTTCAGTTAACCTAACGCAGGTAGGCTATCCGTGTGGCTGTGAATGCAGCGTAGGCTACCGTAAACGCAAACGTAGTCGGGGCCGCACCAAGCGTCTGTGAGTGCTACGTCGATAGTCAACTTCAAAGGCAGATTTCTCCGTTTCTCACTTGGCGTGACAGAAGAAACCCGACTCCTTTGAATGTTGATATCTCAGTCATATGTCGTCCGATTCATTCAATATAGGTATCATTCTGAAGGTTGATTTATACCCTTTCATGACAACATAATAACTCAATTTTGAGAATTTGCGACAAGGGACTGGTTTTGCCAGGGGGTCACAAATGATGGCCTCCTTCTCTCCCATTGACACCACATTTGACCTTATGTTTACCTTAACTGAACAGCAAACAGACCTTTTATGTACTAATTTGTCATGGAATAATGAGAGAATGTGCCACACCCGTCTATGTAACTGTTGTTCAGTCACATGTGCAATGACTTTTGAGCATCTGAAAATGGTGGGACTCCATTAATTTCTGAAAGCTTGAAAGCCTTTAAAGCGGAAAATCTGTACTTCCAGCACATATTTTCTTAATTTCACTTTGACTTATTGGGCCACATCGTTCAATCTTTATCATGTGTTTCATATTTATTTATAATCAAAACTAATTTTTAAATATTGTATACTATACTGTATGTAACCCAATGCTTTAACACTGCTACTGAAGTGATGTTTTCTTGTGAGCCACATTTACTTCAAATCTGAGTAGGAACTCTGGAACTTAAAGATGTCCAAGACCAAGATTCTCCATGTTGTGCAAAACTTCTGGCAAAATAACATTTTCATGGTATGGAAGATAGCTGCTGTGACATTTCAGTTTGGCTAAAACGGAAACACGGCGCTCTGATCCATGGCAGAGAGAGAGAGAGAGAGAGAGAGCGAGAGAGAGAAAGAGAAAAAGAGAGAGAAAAAAAAGAGTATTATCATTCCTTCCATGGCCTGCGGGAAAAGCCGAAATGACTGTAATGCGACATATGCTGCTTTTAAGGACAAATGGCAGCGCAGCTGAGTAAAGCAGGGCCATGTGGAAACCCATAAACACTAATAGCTTCTGCTGTTATTATTATTATTTCTGCTGTGTAATTTTTGCTAGCAAAAGGTTGAGCGCCACTAAAACGCGCATCGGCAGACACCCAGAGTGGTCTCCCGGGCTCTGGGCTGCTGCGGCGGTTGAGAAAAACGGCTTGTTAAAAGTAATAATTCATCCATACATTATTCATATGGTGTTCCCCTGGGGAGCCGGAGAGGAGGAAGAGGAGAGGAGGTGGGCGGCGAGGTCAGGAAACACACCTCCACATGCTGTTCTCTTTCCTCATTACACCTACCATCTGCAGTCCAACGTTGCCAGAGATGTGAGAAAGAGATTTCCCTTACAAATCTCAGCCTGCACTTGTACTGTATATACTCAGTTTTCTACATGTATCAAGGTCCACTTCCAAAAACTGGTTATGTTTGTACTGGTCCATGAAGAACCGATTTGCTTTTGATCAACTGTAAGTGGGTAAGCAAAGACAGTGTTCCACTGCCCGGATCACTCTCTTCTGTATACAGCTGTTACCAACCCAGAAAGTCATATCCTGAGTCAAAACACTTTCCACAGCACTGGAGCAAAAAGTTGTTAGGATCACTGGAGAGAACTTCTTCTACTGTTAGTAAAGATGCTTCCTTACCTTTTGGGACTGAGCTTAAATATATTCAGTCCATTTTAAATCTTTGGTTAAGTGAATGCCCAGGTTTTTGTAGCTGCTCACCCTCTCCAATGTCCTTTTGATATTGAGTGGATAGTAGATTCATTACTGTCTCTCAGTGAGGTCCACCATCATCTCCATGGTTTTGTTGACATTCAGCTGAAGAAAGTTCTCACTCTACATCCTTCATGTACTGTATGATGTCTCATCATTGATAGAGACAGTGTTGGTGCTAAACTTACTTGAAACAAACAAGCTTTTGTTCTGGAACTTTAACCACTCAGATTTAAGTAATCTTCTTAAAGGTATGAGTATTGGCTACTTTTTAAACTTTTAATACATTATTATAATCAGGTAATCAATGCAAAGTCAGATTCCCTATGGAAAGATTAATATTATCTCAACACATCACTGTTATAAGCCCCAAAGGAAACCAAATGAGTAAAATTGACAGGATTGCCATCTGCAATCTCTCTTTTGGCCACCAGAGGCCAATAGGTCTCAGTTCGTCTACTCTGATGAGTTACACCTGTGCTAGTCTGTATTTAAGCCTACCACTCCCCTTTATTGTGTCTTGCCTCTTTTGTCTCAAGAGGTGGCCGTGTTTCTATGTCCTTTTGACTATGTCTACACTAATCCGGATAAATTTGAAAACGGCGTTTTCATCTAAAAACGCTCCGCGTCCACACTATCGTTTTCAATCGTTTCCGAAGAGTTGATCATCCACACTGAAACGACTGAAAACGCTTACGTTCCTGTACTGCGCATGCGTGAAACGTAGGACGATTCGACCTGCGTCATTTCCGTCTGCCGTTTATTTACTTTCTGGCTGTTTGAGAGCTTCTACAAACTGCTATTAATCTTTAATAGGGCTGTCAAAATTGAGAGCAAACAAAACAACTGCTGTACAATGCCGTCCGCCATCTTAGTTGAATTGGTCACATGACTGCGTCATATGACTAAAATGCGTCATCGTTTTCGAAAGCCTCCGTTTTCACAGTCCACACTGCGACGCGAAAACGGCGTTTTTCAAATTAATCCACTTTGGAGAGCGTTTTCAAAAAGCTCTGTTTTCCTTGACCAAAAACGCCGTCTCAGTGTGGACGGAAGGCCAAAACGGAGAGAAAAAGATGCGTTTTCAAACGAAAACGTATTAGTGTGGACATGGTCTTTGTTTGTCTTTGTTTTATTGACCTAAACCTGGTGCTTCAGTTCTGATTGTATTTTTTAAAGGTTGGTTTGAAACCTCACTCCAGCCTCCTTTGCTGTCCTGTACACATCTCTGTAACCTGACATGACTGCTTTAAATGGACTCATTAGCTAATTAAGATCTTGTGGACTAGTGGAAATGATACTTGCAAAACTTAAAGCAAGCTTATAAGGCACCACAGCAAATGAATTGGAGTTTCATTAGCTTTCATTAAATTTTACTTATGTTAGTAGCTCACAGCAGAGTATCCTTTTAGATTTGACCTTAATCTTAACCTTGGTAAGCAAAAGCAAATCTTTTAACCTGGTTTTTAACTAAATCTGCTTGTCCTTTTCTTAAAATATATAAAAGCCTTTGTCTCTTATGAGGACCAGTCCTCACAAAGCAAAAGTCTGCAAAATCTTCTCTTGTCTTTTTATGGGACAGTCAGGTTTTTTTTACAAGCAGGGTACACATTGCATGCTGTTCCTGGTTTTCTTCAGCTCCGAGCATCACTCACATTGCTTGCACAAGGTTCATCTCACCTGCATTTTAAGCAGAAGACAAACAAAAGGCTGTGTTATAGTGGCACCTAGTGGATAATGCTGGGTAAATGAAAATGGGGTCGAACTGGATGGAGTGGTCAAAACATCTGAAAGCAGGTGCAGTAAACCCGAAGGGAAACCTCACTTTTTTAATAAACCATCAGGCCTTGATTAACGTGCAGTTTTATGATTAGTCAAATCATCTAAATTAACTATTTATGGTGGGAGACTAAAACTCGTTATATAAAACCATCAGAGACATTGCTGTCTTTTAAGTGCTTTGTAGCGACATTGTTTTATTCCCTGTCCCATAACTCCCACTTGTCTTGATCATATCCCAGAAATCCCATATTGTCTTTGTTCTGTGAAAACATTCAATCACAGAAGTCCTCCTGCGCCCATTAGTCCAATTCAAAGTGTGAACTGTGTGTCTGAATAGTTCAAATGTTGGTGGTCAAGATGGGTACCTCTGCATAAGATCAAGTTTAAGACTCACCCGTAGCCTCAACAGAGTTTCACATTTGGGATTTTTGAGATGAGAAATGGTTTATATCATTTAAATAACATCTAACCATAGACAAACAAGTGGTATGATTAAATAAGGTGCTCGTCTCATTTAATTTATTATTTTCAGCTTTCAGTGATACTGTAACTCTCATTGCCTTGATGGATTCAGTTGTAAAATTATATTTTCTGTGGTGTATATGTGAGAAAAGCAGATCATGCAAATTGTACATCATTAAAAAACAATCAGTGGCTTAATTAGAAGCTAGTTTGCTGACTCGTGCTGGTTTGAGCTGAATGCAGATTAAGAACAGCATATGTAAACAATAATTGGACCAAATGCAAATAATGCCACATTATTTGAAAGACACGTAGACGTAGTCACACGCATACACGTGCACACACATCTCTTATCCTTGTTCTGACAGCAGCAAATGCCATTTCCAGCCTAACATGAACACAGGAGAGGTGAAATGGAGTGCAGGGGAAAGCCTCGAGTGTCAGCCTCTGATAAAGAGGAAATCAACAGTGACATTAATGCGAGAAGCAGGCAGGGAAGGACAGCGAAGGACAATAAAGATAAATGCGGTGTGAATCGATGCATGGTCATGAGTGTGGGGATGGGGGGGCCTTGTGGAAAAAATGCTTTTATTGAAAGGTAACGGATTTCATTTGAAGACTAAAAGAGGTCAAAGATTAGCTTTTGTTTACTCAGGTTAAGGTTAAGGTCAGGCATTGGGGTTATGTGTACCTGTAGTATTGTATACATATTTACTCATCATGGGAGTGAGTGAGTAGAAGTATCTCACAAAAGAATGTTGTTAGAAGATGAATGACCCGGAACAAAATGTGGAAGCTTTTGATTTTATTTTCAGTAATATCAGGAAAAGTCCACTAGGGGGCAATCTTGAGTGGGTTTCTTTTTTAATGTTTTAAAAGTTTCTCATGTTCATACACGTCCAGTGAAACTAGACCTTACACACACGGTGAGTAAGTCTAAGTCATCAAAGAGCTAAGTAAAAAGTAAACCATGGGTGAACTTTAACCTACGCATTAAAACCTAAAGTAAGGTCAACAACAGTCAATTTTACGTTAATCACCTTTCATGTTACAATCCGACTCAAAGTGTCACTTTGAACCAACTCAATGAAATTACATCAACAAGTTAAATACTGGAAACTGGAAGAATAACTAAGATCAAGAATCAAATAAATATGTTTCGGTAAAAATGAAAAGCAGGCAAAATAAGAACAATATGAAACCTGGATGAAAACACCATTAAATACATACATTCATTCATTCATTCATTCATTCATTCATTATCCAAACAGTGTAAGACCTGTTGGGGTCGCGGGGGACCAGAGCTATTAAATACAGTAAACTTATAAGTGAATTCAGAAAATACAGAACTTTCTCACAAACATTCAGTACTTCAGTACAGACAGCACAATTTATTTCCCCTGTATTTTGGAACCAAACTGATCACAAGCCTCCCTGATAAAGTTTAAAGTGAAAAAAATAAAAGTTTAATAGAATGCCTTCCCTCTTCATTTATCCAGAAAGGTAAGAGAAACCAGGCTGGTGTTTGTAATGAAGTGCATTTTGTGCGTTTCTTTGCATTTTTGTTTTCCTTACAATCTCAGCAGCTGCATCATGAGGTGGCTGAGGTGACTGCTGTCTTTTTGCAAAGCACTGAAAAAAAAGTTAGCAATGACAGTCTAAAAAGACAGAAATAAACACAACATCGGTTGCTCTCCCACAAAATGCCTACATGGTATTAAAGCACGACTGCTATTTGCTGCAGCCATCATCCTCCTGACAGATGAAATGACTTTAGTGGGAACTCTAAACAATTATAGGGAGCATGTCTAATAAGGCCTTGGCTTCTGTCTCCTCTTCACCACTAGACACACATAGAGGTGCTACTAACAGTGTTGCCAGGAGAGAAAAAAAATCGCAATTCTTGTACTTGCATGCTGAAGGTATTTATAGGAAGCGTGTGTATTTGCGCTGGGCCACTGGAATAAACTTCCAATCAGTAGCTCATACTTTATGGAGGACTGGGATAGTGGCCAGTGCCATGTGTGAAATGCCTCACCCATGCATTGCAGAGCAGGGAGACAAGGCCTTAGAGATATGTGTATATCTGATTAGTGTGGGTGATTGGGGTGGAGTCTGTATGTGGGCAGGTTTTTAGTAGAGGGGTAAAATTCAAGTTTTAACACATTAGGATATTACATCAATTCAATGAACAATGCTTTCGATGTTTCACACTCTGCTACAATACAGTTTAAATCCAGTACAATTCAGGAGTCAGAGACTGATATCAGACAACGTTGTGACGTAAAAGATCTGATTTAACACAGTCACTTCAATTTATATCCAATCCCAAAAAGCAACAAAATATCATTTTTATTTGAGCTCTACCAGACCTTTAAATAACAATATTCTATTTTAATAAAAGAGACTTTCTAATCAGTATAAAGTGACAATACAATATGTATGATTGTTGATTGATGTCTCATTTTGGATTGCTATAACTTGTTGATCATTGAACTGATGTATTGCTGTTTTAAGGTGGCTATGAAATTAAGGATAGTCATCTAAATTATATCATTTAGGGATCTGGGATGACATTTTTGAATTTTTGTGAGGATCTCATGATGGATTTTTTAAATCCAGGTTTTATTTGAGTGCATGGAGTTGCTTTGTCCATAGTGGTTCTTACTGGGTGAGAGTGTAACCTCTATTGAGCACTCTCCATATATATATATATATATATATATATATATATATATATATATATATATATATATATAAGTAAAATATTCAATATTTATTAGATATCAACCTGTTAACACATAAGTAAATATTGATATTAACCTGTTAACATAAGAAACAATTTTATTATAAATAATAATTTTTAAAATCAGTAAGGTGTGCTATATTAATGTTTCACACTTTTAGAAAGAGAAATATACTGCTCAAATTTAATGTTTTGTATATAAGCTTAAAAGATTTAATGGTTTGTGTTGTAGCTGCTGTGATGGTATTTGTATTTGTCTTGGGGTGTATGACTTTATGTATGTGTGTTTGTGTGTGTGTATACAAAACACTGAAAATATGGAGCTATGTTTCTACAAGGCTCAGAACATTTGTTTTTTGGTTTGCAGTATTGGTGACAGAACAAAAGAAAGAGGCTCAGACAGGCACGAAAACAGTTTATAAAATATAAATAAGATTCAATCAGACAATTGTGAGGGAGTTCATAAGAAAGAGTTGTGCCTCAGTGACCTATCCGCTTGTTTGTGTTTTATGGAATGTGACAACAAGCGAGGTGTCGAGATATGAGTGTACAGATAGATGAAACCAGGGCACTGCTTTTCTATTGTCACTGAAATGCAACCCTCTTCTAGTTCGGATAAGTCAATATTTCACATCACACCACCTTTCCAGGCCTGAAAGGAGCAGTCATAGACAAAACAGTGGGTGCTGTATCCCTGAAAGAATGAGGAAAGAACCACTAAGCAATATCAAAAATCCATAAAGGAACATGTTCTCCTCAGACTAATGTACAGTTGTGAAAGTTAAGATGTGATTAAGCAGAGATTAGATTATACAGACCAAAAACATGTGACGTAAGACAGAGATGATTGGAAGAAGTATGTAATATCTTGGAGGATGGATGCATTTGTTAGACATCCAATGTTTGTTTAAATCAAGTATTTTGGTTACCTTTAATAAATACATTAGATAAATCCTTGGATTCTGCACCAGCAGTATTTTTTGTCCATCAAATCTCATTATATGTATATAAGAATAACTTGGAATAGGAAAAACACTGTTTGGAAAACATTCCTTATGAAGCTGGATCAGAGTATTCCTTAAGGATGTGAATTCATGAGAAGCTCTTTTCAAAACAAAAAAACCCCAAAAAGTTAAAAGTGTGTGGAAGGGTTGGACACTGTATAATGCAATTCTCAACAAATATCAAAAATAACCCAGAAAATGAATCAGAATGGCCATGCCCAGTATGTCCAAACCCAGCCCTAAGCAGGAAAGATCTTAATCATAAAAAAAGTTGTGTAAGGGGGTTGTGTGAGTTGTTAGTTGGTACAGACTAGAATGTTTGCCGTTAACATTCTCCAAAGTAGACTGGGGTGGGGCTTTTTCCCCATTAAAGTGCTACGAACAAACCACCACGTTTTATTTATTTATTATTTGCAAAAGGCAGGTGGCAGATAAAGTGACAGGTGAAATTGTCAAGTGTATTGCTGGTTCCAGATTTTTTAACCCAACTGCTATTTCAGCTTGGTAAGGTAAGACCTAGTAGTAAATGGCTTGATTGCCTACTAAGTAGTTTGTGGGTTTTCCAAGTCTGAAACTCCCTCATCTCCATATTGATACTCATCAGAAGTGGCAGAACTGAATGTTTCTGGTAACATGTTCACCAGTGTGTTGGCACTCTGTACTGAATTTTGCAAGTACTGATGCAAGGGATATTTTGTCCGAAAGCTTGACTAAGTTAAATCGAAAAAACAACAATGATGTGGAAGAAATTTGCAGTGTTGCCATACAACAAAAAGTATGACTCCTCATGGCATTTTGCTTTTTTCTCATCCCTAACTACATACAAAGATGCGCGTATAGATTTAAGCTCTGTGTTCTGCCTCAGGTCGCTGTGGTGATGAGTGATGTTACGCCAAGATGGTGAAAAATAAACTATATACTTACTGTCAAAACTTACTTTAATGCTGCAATATTTGTACCCAAGTTTCTGCATTAATTAATTAATTAACTAAATATATATGATGATTTACTTATATCACTTTTCTGTAACATATCGCACTTTTCTCAGAACGTACTAAAACCATGCATGCCAACCTTGATTTTGATGTATATAAATTTTTGTCTATACTACTTAATTTGTTTTTTATTTGTTCTGATGAGTTATACATGAATTATGTAATGTAAAAGTGATATATATCAATTTTACTTGAGGATATTAATTTAACACTTTACCATTTTTTAATGGCTAAATGATATATAGACATTTGTTAAAGAGGATATCTTTAATTGTAAGTTTATAGAAAACACAAATATTACTAGTATTTTGCACTCCTTAGCTGTAAACATATTATATTTAACAATGATAGAGACACTGGTGTAATGAAGGCTTTGTCTACCCTACTAAATGTTTTCCTGAATATGACAGTCTCTAGCAGTCAAACCATCACACAGGAAGGAAAAGATCAGGTATTTTGCAGTATGGGCAAAAAGGTGTGTTTGCGGAATGACTAACTACTCTTGTGATTCTTCTGAGACTGAAACTAAATATGGACAACATCTCATCTTTTACATTTAAACTACAAATTGAGAAAGATTCGGGCACCTCAGAGCCATAGTAAAGCTACAATAATTCATTAACTTATCCAATTTCTGTTTAGGGGTAAAATTAAAGATCATTATAATAAGTTGAATAAAATTAATTATAGAGAGTCATGAATATTCGCCATTACAACATGCCTATGTTTTCAGGATAGCCTAAATGTAACAATTCTGATTACCAATCCTAATTCTGATAAATCTTAGCTAAAAGTAGCGGACTTTCAAGGGAATTTCAGGACAGGTGATAGGTGGCAGCTGAGACTAAGCATTTTGTAAAATGAAACAGAAAGGCACTCCTACCTCTCCTTGTCACCTTCTTCTAAACACTGTGTCAGGAGCTACTACTGTGTTTTGCCTGCCTAAATAAGATAAAACCCTGTAAGGCTGGTGGCAGGTTCACTAGAGGCTTTGTGTCATAGAAGTAGATACTATGTGAGCTGAGTGTGTAAACAGCCTGAAAAGGAAGGATAATGGAACAATGCAATAAATCACTCTGAAGCACAAAGAAAAAAAGGCTACCGTTTTACATCAGGTGGCTTGACTTGAAAAAGCAGTTATAAAGTCTATCGATAATATCAAAATGAAAACCAAAATGGCTACAGAATTTAATTATGAAAAACATGTTTTGAAGGTTTTTCATAATATAATATTAGATTAAATGTTTATTTTCTTAAAAGCAGTTCCATTCTTATTGCCTGAAAGCAAAAACAAAAGACTGCAAAGGCCTGCCTGTACATATGATACTGGTTTATACTGATGCTATCAAGAAAAAAGAAAGTATCTGTGGTTCTCAGATGGAACCTGTTAGATAATTGCCTTTGTTGAGGATCAACAGCACACAATTTATCACCAAGATCTTGTTTTGAGCTGGGTTTTTGGGATCAGCTGAAGCTGATTATAATGGAAAAGATCTTTAGGAAAGCAGTTCTTCAGAGTTGTTGACTGTTGTCCTATAAATCTTCACATAAGACACCTATATAACGTTAAATTCGTCCAGGATTTGAGAGGGCATTACACCAGTTTGAGAAACTTACACTTTGAGACGTCCCTGTGGAACTGGGAAAAAAAAACGAATGTAAATTGGAAGACCCTTGCTTAGTGATCGTGTCTTGTAGCTTGTTAAGTTATTATTTGGAATGTTTTCTGAACCAAAAATATGAGCACATACATCTCTTAACATTTACTCATTCTTCGAAACGATGACGTCACGAAACCCCCGGATCTTCTCGGTGTTGCTTGTGCAAAATGAACAGGAACAACAAAAAAGGCAAAACTGAGGCTTAAGCTCCTCCTATAGAAGGCAGCGCTTTAAAAAGCTCTTCCCCCTCCATCACCAGCTCATTTCGTATTCAAGGTGCGGTTTTTGTTCAGCGCAGGTGCTTGCTGTACTCCATCGGCTCAGCGGTGTAACATTGTTTTTCAGGAACACAACTTTTTTTTTTAAAAACTTTCCTCAGATTATCGGACTTTGAGAACTAATTCCCCATAGTTGATTTAATAGCTTCACACTTTGTGCAGGTTGTTTTTTTTATAGGATTTGGACTCGGTTATAATTTTTTTTTAGAGATGGCAAATAAAGGGCTGCAACTTTTGGGGTTTGTCCTCGCGTTGCTGGGTATGGTTGGCATCCTAGCTGGCACGGTCATGCCCCAGTGGAAGATGTCGGCTTACGTAGGGGACAACATTATTACGGCGGTGGCTATGTACCAAGGACTTTGGATGTCGTGCGCCTACCAGAGCACAGGACGACAACGGTGCAAAATGTGACTCGATCCTGCAGCTCGACAGTAAGTTAACGTAGATGTATAATCCCATGAAACCCAAGTAGTTGAATGAGAATTATTATCTTGTAGTTCCAAGATAGAAAAAATGGGAGATTGGATGCCTCAGATACGTCTACCGGCGGCAGTGGCAAAAACTGTTGCTTGGTAAACGCACTGTCGGGGGAAAAAGACGCGCGCTCCTGGTGCGCTGGACGCATGCGCAGTATCGCTGTGCATGGAGAACAAGATCACCATTTCACACCGTCTTGATAATGATATGGGTTTCTGGCCGCTGGCGTTGTCTCTCTTTGCCAAGCCAAAGATTTTATTTGTTTCCACTTCAAAAAGCATCCGCAAAGGCTCATGATTGGAAAAGCCTTATTACTTGACGCAGGTGTGCCGAGCACCTGGACGTTTCAGACGGCCGGTGTTTTGTAAAAAGCCGTTGTAGTGTGTCGAAGTGTGTCGTGTGTTTTGTAGGGCCTAAGACTGCGTAGCAAATCTGAAAACAGAAATGTATTTTGTAAACACCGAAAGGAAAAACTCTCCCAAAAAGGTCGCGCGTTAAGGGCGTGGTTTTGTGCGCGCACCTGTCCGCTTGTTTGCGATAATCTTCATTATTATTATTATTATTATTAATATTATTATTATTATCGCTGTAAACGCGTTTTGCAGTCAATGAAATTTCTTTTAGTGTTTTGAGAGCGTGGGTAGATATAGGGCGTTGTTGCCTCAGGCTCAAACGGGCTGTTGGTTCAAAATGGACGGTTGCATTAGCATTTTTGTAAAGGGTTTTTAACGAAAATCTCTTCACAACCTTAAGGGTCGAATGGACTAGGATTAAAAACATCATTTCAGTGCAAGCCACACAAAGTCGAATGTAAGACGTCGACATGCCTGAGATGATCAGGTAATAATTACACAGACTGGCGGTTTCAAGGGAAGCCCTCCTCCTGGTGTAAAATCTCACTGTGTAGAATCGAGATGGGGGAGGTTAGGGGTTGGATTTAGTCATATACTTGCTTAGTTTAAGCTAACATATGCAAATATAAATGAGGCCTATTTCACTACAAACGACTATGTTTGTACATAGGAAACTGGCCTGTAGGATATTTTCACCTTCACTGTAAACCTGGATAAGTCTGTTACACCTTAAAATGAGGCCTCCATTTTTTGAAAGGTTTGGCTTACATATGTGCTAAGTTATATCCCATTAAAGTTTTAGTGACGGCATGCCTTTGTGTACATACCACTGTTTGTAGCTGTTAGAATCTTATGGACAATTATTTGCTGCTCAAATCTCAGGCACTTTTGATAAGGCTTATCTTGTTCTGCTTTGCTCTACAAACAAAAGAGTACAACTCGAGTTTGATAGACATTTTAGAGAGTCTATGTTGATTTTGTACAATCAAATCTTGATGTGTCATAAATAGCCCGTTAACTCATTTGGGCTTCATAATGGACCCAATGATAAATTCAGGCTACTGTTTGTGTGATGCCAAAAACATTTCACATTGTTGCTGCAGACTTAAGTGGTTTGGTTCAGACTATGTGGAAATTAATCAATTTCTGAGTAATTGGGGCCTGTTTGGCTAAAATTGCCTCATAATGCTGTCAGTTTTGTGGTTTCTTCCTGTTTAACTTCTTCTTTTTTTGGGCAGGCTTTGTTTAATACTATGAAACTATTGGTCCTTAAAATGGCCATAGGTCTCAAAAAGCAGAGGCACAGTGGCGGTTCTGCGCTGAAACCTGATTCATTCTTTCTCACTCAACTCCCTTCTCCAGAACTGGTTAGACCAGTTCTATTCTAGCCCATATAAGGAGGAAATGTGCTCTCTCTCTCTCTCTCTCTCTCTCTCTCTCTCTCACTCTCTCATATCTCACTCACCTGTTCTGGAAGGAACCAGTTTGTCACACCTGACTGCTGCAGGTGGAGAGGGGGTTGGGAGAACGAATGAAACTAAGGCTAACGTTTGGTAGCTTTAAAAACGCTCCGTTATGTTTCTTATTATGAACATTTTTAGCAAGGTGGAAGACAAGTGTATTTCTTTAACTGATGATTAACTGTGATAAACCGAGAATACTAATGTAGTATGTACAATGGTAAAAGCCAATTCACTGCCTCCTGGTTCAAGCTTCATATTCAGCACTTGGTATTGACGGATTTTCCAGCAAAAGATTCCCCATTAGCTTTTATTTTAATTTATGCATGGATTTCTTAGAGTGAGAAACTGTCTTGATGAACATTTATTAATTTATAATAAACAATATTGATATCACTGATAAAATATATAAAGAAATCTTGAATCTTTCTTACTAGTTTTTACATCAATATTATAAAATTTTCAATTCCATTCGAAAAGTTCAATACATTTGAATAATGAATACATGCTTTTTGTATTTTGACTATGAATGGAAAGACGTGTCGTTCCTCCAGGATTCTGAAAGGGGTGCATGACTTCACTCTCTTCTGTGTCCATTAGGTTCTCTTCAGGCTACATTTCAGTGGTGGTGGCCATTATTTTGACTGTGATGGGGCTGGGTGTGGCTACTATGGGCATAGAGGTGCTAAACTGCAGCAGTAACGATAGGTGAAGGACCCTTTACATTGCCATGATTGGGAATCATTCTCCTTGTGGAGTAAGTTGAATAAGGTCAAGATTTTTCTAGATGTTCTTCTGCTATTGCATACTGATAACTGATATATACAGCCGTGATTAATCTTAATTCATTTAAGTCACCTCATCATTTGTGGGCAGTATCACATTTGATGTGATCCTCATTATTATGATATTATGTTAAGGAAAGATTTTGAGCTTGGTTATATAACTGGCTTGCCTTTTCCTGTTAACTACATTGCTTGAATGCTTTATTGTTATGTGTCTCCTGTGACTCTGTGTGCTCTTATTGGCTGCTCATGGTTTCCTACCCAAGTCTGTTCGGAACTTCTATTATTTACTCCTGTCAATTCAAAGTATGTATCAGTTTAAATTCCCGCTACGACTTGTTTTCTCCTCATCTTTTTGGTTGTGTTTATTCAATAATATATTAAGCTACCTTTATAATTTGTTCACTCAAAAGGCTCAGAAATTCAGATCTGTATAGTAGGTAAATTATTGTGGTGCTTGTTATCCCTAAATATATAAATAACAGTCCTGTTTTCTACAAATTTAAATTTGGATCTGCCATTTTTCATCGCCTGGGCAGGAGGCACTTTTCTTGATGTTATGGGTGGCATCACTGTGAACTTCTGCTCGAGGAACTAAATCTTCTCCAAAATACCACCAGCCAAGAGCTCCAGGCCATCTAGTAACAAGGATTATGTTTGAGCGCCACTTGTTGTTTGTCCTTAAAATGTTGCAGTTTGTTTTGTGCTAGTAGACGTTTTCTTGTTAAGCTGACCTGAGGTGTTTTATACTTAATTTTACATAGGTGAAACAAAAAACTTAGATCAGCAAACCAGGACAATTTCTATTCAGAGACGGCTTTGGGTGGTCAGTTTCTGACTACCTTTTTAAACAATACAAGTTACTTCCATTGATAAATAGGTGCCTTTTATGCAATTTGTTTTAGTTAACATAAATCCTAAATACTCTATAGACAGAGGAGAATCCAGTTAGGTTAATGTTTTTAAGACTGACCTTTACATCTCTAAAGTATAATGAGGCAGTGAATGAGCTTTTCACATTCAGGGAAATCTTATTTATCATTTCTCTTTCCTAGTTACTGCAGGTGTGGATTGATTTTTTTTTTTTGCCACATTCCAGTCATTGTGATCACCGTTCTACTTGGACAAAAACATGCCGAGTGTTGAATTAACTTTGTATTTAAGCCACAGACTGATTCAACATTACATCTTATTAAACCCACTTTAGGTTTATTTTATTTAGGTTTATTTTCAGTCAGTAGGGGATGTGTGATCTTAAAAGATAGACAGCAAAAAAGTTTCTTTATTTTATCATGTCCTGCCACACCCTGTTCCTTTTTTTTTTTAAATGAGATGAGACATGTATTTCTCTTTTGCTTGTTCACCTTTAATTAGGAAGAAAATAGCTGTAGGTACATCTGACTGGTTTCCATTGTTTTATACTGAGCCATTTTGTAAATAAAAAACAAAATTAAACATGCTGAGTCTCATTTATCTGGCAGTGGAATATGTGTGGATTGGGGTGTTGGAGTGGGAAAGACCAAAGGAACACAACCTAATGACAGCACGTTTAATCAGTAGCACGATGAATATGCTTATTTATGAAGAGCAAATGGTTATCTCCGCGCTTTGGTTTGGTCGCCTCCTGGTGCTCCAATATAAGAACTAAGAAGAATGAGGACCGCATAGAACAACTCATGAGTCAGAACAGGATGGTGAAATTGATTGTGCCTGCATCTTCGAATGAAAACCAAGGTCCCCACAGACATATTTGTTTCTTTTTTGCTCATAAACTTATAAACTGATGCCTTTTATTAAATGTTCTTAAACTTGCTTGGTTCATGGGATACATGTGAATTGGAAATGGAGGAGAAAACTGTTCTAGACAACATGCAAGGAACTTAAGTGAAATAGTTTTTCCCCCGACACTAAATCCACACATCTAATCCAGTTCAACACAAAACAAGTAACAATGCACTTCATTTACCAAAAATGTCTAAACTCCTTACGCGTACCCTCACGGATCTCTCATAAAACTCCATTTGAGATAGGCTAACCAGAAACACTGAAAAGATTGGTTTTCCTTTGTAAGAAAATGCGTAAATAAATCCCCTCAATTCCTCTGTTAAATTCTAATGGTAACGAGCTCCGCCGCTCATGCGCACAACGGCTCAACTTACGGCTATGTGAAGGTAATTACAGTAGCTGGTCTAACTTTGGTCAGTCGTCGTTTTTTTGCCTACATGTGTACAAAATACCTCGCATAGTCTTAAAGTAGCGTTTTTTTTACGTAGCACGTTTGAGTCTAACAAACTGCTACACAAAAGCTCGCAGGAGCTGCCGCTGGCATGCGCAAAAGACGACGACTAAACTACAGGTGCTACTGCGCATGCGCCTAGCGTGTATTTAATGCAGGTGGTCTCTCTGTTCTTTTTTCCACTCATGCCATTAATCGACAAGAGGACTTGCCGTAAACTTTACGGCAGATCGAACTAACTTTGGTCCCTAATTAGGTCGCATCTTAACGGGAGAAAAACAGTCGCGTTCATGCCGGTGCGTTGCTGAGTTGCACGAGCAGCTCGCCGTTGTTGTTCAGAACGTCGTCCAAATCTTCGTCCTCTATCACGACTGAAAAAAAAAAAGTTTCGTATAGTTATACACCACATTTGTACATGCGCGAAACTTTTGGTTTTTCCATTTATAGGATTTTGATCATTCATAGGACGTTTACAATGTTTCTGGTTTCCCAGTATGCTCGTGGGCTGCATTATGGGTGCAAAAATAAATAAATAAATAAATAAATACAACACTGCGATTTGTTAGAAAACCATTTTGACTCGAATTAAGAATAATTAATCGATGTCCTACCAGGTGATTGGGCTGTTTTGTAGAAGTGGATCTGCTGAAAATTTTAAAATGTTTTAAATGAAAAAGACTGAAAAATAACTTAAGATATTTTGACCTCTAATGGCCATGTACGTCAGAGTAAATAATCAAACTCTTCTCTTTGAAATTAGTCATGAAAAATAAGAACTTCGCGAGTTTTCCTTTTTGTATTAAGCAACGATAAGAGACGCCTCGCTTGACATTGACTAAATCCTGTGACGTCTGGCACATCTCTTTATCACAGTCACCATGTGGAAAACATATCGCGCATCCCTGGTGCTCACTGATCTGAGACCGCCTGAAAACGAGTCGTTTCTTTTTCTATTTCTTTTTCCCTAACATTGAATCCATCCGTCACCGTTTTCCTTCCTTAACAAATTACAGCCACTCGTGTTACTGTAATTAAGTACTTTTGAGGGCGTAGGCTACTTGTCCTATTATGAGTATATTCATACATTAGTATAAATTGAGGTAATCGGCCCTTCACACTAAGAAATCCGCCTACAATTTTGACACTTGAAAATAAAAAAGATGAATGAATCAATAGCATTGCAAAATCTGTCAAATCATTCCAGTAATTCTGTTTGTACTTAAGAAAACATAGTCAGTAATCTTTCCACCACTGCCCTTGACCGGTACTCGCCTCTTTTTGACCGTCCGATCTGTCCGAGCTTGGGAGCCCTCTGGCCTGTCCTGCGCTGCGGAAACTCCTTCAGGCGGAGGACGGACGGAGGCAACTCAGCATCGCTGGTTTCGTACATCCCGGCCCAGGCCGCCAGCTCCAGTTCTTTCCGTCGATGAGCCTCTCCGCGACCCGCAGCCCAGAACGCGTCCTTCCTCTGATTACTCCTGCTCTCCCCTCCTCTTTGCTTCCGCAACAGTACAGCATCCAACGGTACCGGAAAAACCAGAAAGTCTCACCTGAAACACTGAGACAGATAAATGTACACAAAAATTAAGCCAGTTTAAGTGCACAGGTTAGCACGGAAGCATAAACAACTGCACGAGTCTTTCTTCTCAGCCGTTTCTAACCCGTCTTCATGCAATGTCCCGGTGCTCCTGCTGCTCTCTCGCCCTTATTTACCTTCCACCAACAGCACAGCATCCAGCAGTACCAAGGAACTGCAAAATCTCACTTCGAAAGACTAAATCAAATAAACATGCGTTCCTAAATTAGATACAGGAAAATTCTTGCAGCATCTTATGTTACCACAACGGGAAGGCAAACAACTGCGTAAGTATGTTTCCTAAGCATCCCGTTTTTATGCTCTACCGTGTCCTTACTTCACAACACAACACAGCATCCCAACAATTACCAAGGAGAAAAACCCCAAAAGCTCACGGTAAACACTAAATAAGAATAAATAGCAAATTTCAAAATATTCTATTTTCTACACGGCATGTATGTTACTACAGCGGCAACGCAGGCAACTGCATACGTCTTTTCTCTAATCTTCCTTTTTGTTAGGATTGGAGAAAGATAAAGATGTAGCTTCTTAGTTTTTTTATCTTCTGTTTTAATATTTCCTTGCGACTGACCGGCTTGCGCCGATGCTTCTCTCAGGCTCCTCTCTAAAAAATGCACATTGCGTCTTACCGGGGTACGTCACGTCGAAGGGATTTCCCGGGCCTTAGGTATGCCAGTTTTGGACCAAAGCCAGCTGATGCTGTCTTTGCCAAATTAGAAATCAATACAAGGTTTTCATCTGTTCTTTTTACTCGTAGACACAGTGTGCATCCAAATGCTGGGATTAGTGATGGATCTCTTCTTCCTAGCATAAATCCCCACGTTCACTCCTGATCTGTCAGCGCAGTTTATTTACATCATGAGGTCAATAGACGGAAATGAGCAATGAATTGCATAAAATGAGAAGTTGCGCTACTGGCATTTAGTTTTTACTTTGGCTTTAAAAGTTGTTTTTCATCACTAGAGACCATCCAGAAATTAAGTCTGTAAATCTGTCTATCTGTGTGCTTGCCAGGGTGATGGCCTCTGTGTCTTCTGGGTGGTTTAGCTAAGCATGTTGATGCCTAATTAGGAAAAATCAGCAACTGTATTTATAGATTGAGAATGTGTACTTTTTGATACATTGACAGTGCAATGTCAGTGATTTATAACTATGCACCATAAATTGATCTAGTTTGATGGTTGATCATGATGAAAAAAGTTTCCTAATGCTTTTCACGAGCAGGTATAAACATTTGTAAAAGCATTAACTTAATACTGGGATTATTATTATTATTATTATTATTATTATTATTATTATTATTATGCCTTGAAGTACTTTTCATGTTTGACGGATGGATATGAGTTCTGTTCACAAAACTGCAGTTGTCTCACCATGGATATGATAAATGTATCAGGCCTTACCTTAGCTGGGAGGCATATAAGACAATGCTTACGGCATTCTGCTCATGTCGTCAGTTTCATTAGAAAGCTTTAGCTATGGAAAAACCCTTTGAGGGAAATAATTTCGAGGCTTTACGACTTCATCACCCGCCCTGATCAGGCGCTCAATGATAGTGAAGGGTGGCAGCAGATTTCAAGTCGAACTGGTTGAGACAGTTTCTGTCGCTCATCTGTTCAGAAACTAGGATGTTTCACTCAACTACAGGGAGTATTTGAAAGTCTTCTGACCTTTAATCGGGTTGTGAATCTTTCAGGTAAGATGGACATTTCTTTATCTGCCATTTAACACATGGCTGTGTTGATTAATTGAAGTTGTTAGAGAAAATATTTATCAGTTCTATTTGTGTGAGAAACAACAATTTTAATGTCTGTTCTTTCTTTGGAGAAACAATCATTTTTGTATATTTTCATAAAATCTTACACAATTGCAAGAGGGTTTAAGTGGGTGTAAAGGCTGTTAGGACTCAAATATACAAAAAATATTTTAGATAACATTGCATTGACATTTGATTTTGAAGGCTTTAGAGGAAATGTTCTCAAACGTAATCTATATAGTTACACACAGATATGTTGTCATGCTTTTGTTAAAAAAATCATCTAATGTAGAATTTATGCTTGTAAGCGATTTTAATACAGTTATTTAGTCTATAAACAAGTAAATATACAAATTATGGAAAATGTACATTGTGTGATCTTGGTTAGGACCACATGTTTTTCAGGATGCCATTTGTTTCTGAAAAAAGAATAAGCCAACACGTCATGTTTAAAATCCCACAATTATCAAAATTGGTCTTTGTCCTAAAAATTATATATCAGATAGTGTTGGATTTGTGTTCATAATCTAAATGATTTTCTTACTTAATTAACCAGTGAGTTTAGGTTTAGTTATCAGCATAAAGAGTATAGCCTCAGTGACAGTAAACACCAGAAAAGGTAGAGAATTTTGTCAATAATGAGCTTTGTTAAACTTTTGTTTCAATTAACAATATAAAAGCTTGGACAAGAACATCAGGAAAGGAAAATGCTACTTTAAATGCTAAATGATGTCATGAAAAAAGCAATAGTAGTAGTAGGTAGCTGACCGTGCACTGACACGTCTGTTTTTCCCTATTCTTGAAAAGATTTCTTTCTGAGCCTGGATGCTGGATAGAGAATGATGCTCAACCTGTTTTATTTTTCAAAACTCCCCACAGATGTTCTGTTGAGTTGAGATCAGGCTACATTCTTGGCCACTGAATCTCTTTCATCCTAATCTTTTTCACAAATGCAGTGACCTTGGAAGCTTCACGGTATATCTGTGGATTGAATGTTTCACCATGGATGCTGTGCATTTTTCCATTGCTCTCTTTGCCCTTTTAACACCACACAGTTGGGATGCCATCAGTTCCACGAAGATTTACACTAGTCTCATCACTCCAAACTATAGGGTTCCAGCAGTCTTCATCTTTGATTGCATGAGTCCTGGTAAATGCTAAACACTTTTCTTTGTGCAAGGGCTTAAACAGTGGCTTAATGGGTCTTGCGTGCCACTCCTTTGCAATGTACATCATATCCATCACACCCTTGCATGCCACTCCACTGCAGTGTACATCATATCGTGTCACACAAAACAGTCATCGTAATTTGGCTTCACTGTTTTATCTAACTGGATCTTTTTTTGAACTCTTCAGTTAACAAAACCCTTTTGCAGACTTTTGCAGACGACCTGGATGTCTCAAAGAGGTTGCCATCAAAATGATTAGCAATACTACTAGTTTTCCTGGCCTTGACCTTTTCATGTGAAGAAAATGACTTTCTTTGTCAAGTCTTGTGACATTTCTCTTCCTTGTATGTCCACTATTGTCAGCATTGAGTGGGCGGAGATTTGGTAGGTTAAAGACCACCTCTAGCTGTCAATTATCTGGTGGCTATGCTTGTATTACCTGGAGGATAAAGAATCATGTTTTGATAGTGATGTAACTTGTGATTTGGCAATGATGTGTACTGTGTGTGTGTGTGTATTTGTTTCGTTACAGCCATGACAACTAAGGTAGTGATAGCGCAGCCTCAGACTATCCTTGATGCCAGGGATTCTGATCAATGGGGATCTGGCATCTGTGATTGCTGTGATGATATGGGAGAATGTAAGTGGCTGCAATATGTCTGAATGTCTGAATTTTGTGTCATTTATCACTGCTGTTCATTCCCCCGTCTGACTTTTTGGGCTCAGGTTGTTTCGCATGTTGGTGCTGCCCCTGCTTTGCCTGCAAGAAATCCAAAGAATATGGCTACCCTTTATGTCTCCCCCTACTGGACATATTTGGTTTTGTCCCACCTGCGACTCTAGGCACGAGGATCTCTATGCGCCACCGCTATGGCATTAAGGTAATGATTAAAACTCTCATTATGCACCATTAGGTGGATGTGTATGCATACTTGCAATCAATTCAATGTATGTGTGTGTGTGTGTGTGTGTGTGTGTGTGCGCGTGTTTGGTTGACAGGGAACCATCTGTAATGACTGTTTGATTGCCACATGCTGTCCCAGCTGTGCTT
This sequence comes from Distichodus sexfasciatus, assembly GCA_032718565.1. NCBI lineage: Eukaryota > Metazoa > Chordata > Actinopteri > Characiformes > Distichodontidae > Distichodus > Distichodus sexfasciatus. Next base: position 173,017 of record JAVGVS010000305.1, on the reverse strand, counting down.
GGTGTCAGATGTCTAGAGAGATGAACAGACGCTCCATTCCAATTGCCCTCATTAGTGCCAGACCTACAATCTAGTAGCACAAAATATTCCAATCATATCCATGCATAGATCCATAGTAAATACGAGCAAAGTGTTATATGAAATATTATGTTTTTATACAATAGAGCTATTTATTTTTGAATGTTTTGCCATATTTGCCTGTATGTTAGATTAATGCTGCACATTTTATTCCTATTTGAACATCATATTGTAAAGGGTGATTACATATTCTATGTCATATGTGTATAAAATATTGATGAATAAAATATGACGTGTTATTATATCTGGAAAAGTACAACGGCGTATTGGGGCCATTGTAAATTAAAAAGAAAAAATGGAGGTGGGTAAAATTACGAGAAGAAACTCAGAAATTTCAAGATAAAAGTAGATTTACTAGTGCTAAAATTATGAGAAAAACACTTTATGATCTCAGGGAATATCTGACTTTTTTTTCCTCAAATTTACGAGTTTATTCTTATAAATTGACCACTTTAATCTAATATCTAACTTTTCTTCTCGTAAATCTACCACTTTAATCCCGGAATTTCAGTGTTTTCTGGAATTTTACCCACCCCCCTCCATTTTTTCTTTTTAATCTACAATGACCCTAATACACTGTCATAGGAAAAGAGATTTGAATTGTCTATGAAGTTGAATCTGCTGCTTTTTAAGATGAAAAAAGTGAAAAATCTATAGGGAGATATAATGAATATTCTATTACCCAGTACTTTTTAAAACAATATATTTAAAGTATGTGGGACTGCTTATAAACATTATTAAATAAAAATATTTGCACTATTTCTCAAATGTACTTATTTAAGTAAAGCCAAATTATTTTTTTAGTTGATTTGATCTGTTTGCCAGCCACTTGCAAACTGTATGAGTTTAAGGTTGTTTGTCTCCATCTTCTGGACACACAGTTACTTTCAGGTGTGTAGGCGTACATACACTGCATAATTCTTGCTTTTTTTCTGTAATCTTTTGCTTCCACTGTTCTGAAAACAACCCCCACACCATCACTCTACACCTTTCCCAGGATGCCATACACGTTTCGCGATGCATGAATTTCACTAGCCTCTAATGAAGAAATACCTACATGGTACTAATACTTACACTGATCACTTATGACCACCCACCATGTTCAGCCTAATGTTCTATATGCAGCATACTGTCATGCATGTGTGTTCTGTCAACTTTCTATCGAAGTTAACTTTAATATTTTCAGCAACCAGTTTTCCTTCCTTGGACCACTTTTGGAAGGTCCTGACCACTGTAGACCAGGAACGTCACACGAGCTGCAGTTTTGGAGATTTTTACGCTTCTAATAGATCAACTTCAAAGACGACATTATTCACTTGTTACATTATATAATCCCACTCACTGCCAGGCGCCATGGTAACAACCTGATCAATGTGATTACTTGTTGTACTTGTGTCTATACTATATCTGTACAAACCAAAAACTGTAGTTTGTCTGTTCTTTTATACAATTTGTCAGTCATCTTCTACTCTACTCACCACTAGTTAGTTTCTGTTTTATTTCAGTCCCTGGACTGCTTACTTATCAGAAACCATTACAGGATCGAAACTCATTCTCAATAGAGAAGTAACAATGGCATGGTAGTATATATTGTACTGGCATGACTGTGAAAGATATAGCTGTGTAGGTGGTCACAGTTTTTCAACAAAGTATGTTGCTAGTATGAAAGTATATATGAAAAAAAAAAAAAAAAAAAAAAAAAATTATTTTTTTTAATTTATTATTTTTTTTTATATATATGTACACAACTTTAATCAAACTAGTTTTTGAGTTTTTGTTATCAGATGTATTGCAGAAACCAGAGAGACTAGGTCAGGTCAAGTTTGGAAGAACAGGTCTATCACATTGTATGCATTCCTTCCATTGCTTTTGGGTAGGAAGTATGTGTGCAAAGGTGAGTTTTGCTTTTTATTTTATATTGGCACCAGGAGACGAGTGCTCGAAGGACGCAGGTAACGCACCACACCTGACATTTATTAACCGCTTATTAATAGTCTTTTTTAGATCCAGGTTTGCCCACTGCATGGGAAGTTGGAGTTTATAAAGAGTCTCACTTTAAGCAAGTTGCATGACAACTTGAATTGGCCGTCGGGCAACAGATTCTTGAATAATTATATGCAATTATCTTACCAACTTAACTATTATAACATCTAGATCATAAACATCGTGGAATTTAGATTTTAGGACTATTTTTCATTCTTTTAATCTTGTTTTTAGATATTTTGTTCTTATGCATAACTAAGAAAATAGCTAACATGGGTTGACTTAAAGTAGCTAATCACAAATACAGCTGTTATATTTTTAAGATGTATTAAGTTTTTCATACTTGGCATTAAGTTTTTGATCAAATGTTTTTTGACATTGTATGACTAATATTTATGCAAATATCTGATCTAAAAATGATCTACATCATCAGATGAGGAAGATTGAGGAAGAATAGATTTTTAACAAAGCATTTTTAATTAGGAAAAAAATGAATGTCCATCATAAATCACAAACCTGACAAGCAGGTTATGGTTTGTAAATGTTGGCTGTTCTCCTTCAGCCATCAAAAATTGAAAGTGTAAGAATTCAGGAAAAAAACTGTTGTAGTGCCCGTCAAAACATGTTTAAACAGTCCATTTATGACATGTTCTCCTGTTTGTTCTTTCCTCTGTACTTTCATTCAACATCATAGTTTGCAAAAACACTACATTTTGTCTCCCGCAGCGTCTGTATCTCTGAAAATCAGTTGATAATGGCAGCCACCACTGTAGTAGTGCAGCAGCCTGTGAAGGCAGTGCCAAAGGTCACCGAATGGACTACAGGACTGTGCCACTGCGGCCAGGACATGAGCATATGTAAGAAAACACCACCAACAGATGTTAAACCATGATCAATCTCTGCGATTTAATATCTATATCTACCAGAGATATGGAAAATCTGGCTCATACAAATTATCCGTCGATTCTAAATGACAAGAACAAGCTCTAGCCAAGGCTTTCACTTGATAAACCTGGATGCAACACCATTCTAGTAAATTCAAATATTGCTTCCATCCTTTAATTGGTTTGCCTTGGTATTTAAACAGGTAGAATAAAAAATATGTCAGTATAGGTTCTCAGTCCTGCAGGAGATCATGAGAGCTTAAATTTAAAGGCAACTGGACTTCTTTTAAGCTTTTTCTTAGTTTATTTCTTGTTAACAACTGTAGAATTTAAGAAAACCTAATATGCACATGTGTTGTACAAACAGGCATGCAATAAAATTAGCCTAAGAGTGTTTTCACTGTTTGTAGATTGTTTTTAGCTAAAAATATATTACAGATAAGAAAACATTGGTGAGTGTCTTTTTAAAGAATGGCACCTATTGTTTATCTACTTTGCCACAAAGTGTTACCTGTCTGAGTTTGATTTTCCAATACTGAAGACTGATATACTGTACATTCAAAGCAACCTTGTCTTGTCCTTAGGTTGCTATGCTTACTGGTGCTTCCCGTGCTTTGCCTGTTCCACCACGAAAGCTTTTGGAGAGAGCACCTGCTTGCCTCTAATCGACATCCTTGGCCCAGGACTTATGGCGGCATTCGGGGTCGGCTTTTGCGTGCCTCCTGTTGGTCTCTCCATGAGAGTGGCTGTGCGTTATAAATATCAAATTGCGGTGAGGAAAACGACTCTAACCTGTTGACATTAACAACAAATGATTTGTATGTGGTAAACCTTAACCTTAAAGTGTAAAACTGATGCATGCATTTGGGTGGCTTTCTGTTAAAACAGGGCAGCCTGTGTGAAGACATCCTAATTTCATGCTTCTGCATTGGGTGCTCCTGGTGTCAGATGCACAGAGAGATAAAACACCGTACAAAACCTGCGGTGATCATCGCCAGCCAACCGGTCACCCATGCGGCCCCTATCGTCACCACCAGTGTCCCTCCTGCAGCTGTGGTGGTCAGCGCAGTTTAGAAGTCTCAGGCTCACAATCATTACACTCTTGTATACTATGTGGTTCTGCATTGTTATAAAGTAGTCTTTGAGAAGGGAAACTATGCTAAGTTGTTATTTTGTCTTTTTTTAACCTGACGAATATGAAATTCAAGTGAATGCTCAAATTGATATATAGTTCTGCATGGGTGCTACAAGCTGTAATACTAACATGTTTAAGTAAACTTGCAGGTCGTTAAGTCTGTCTTTTTAGACCAAATAAATGAATACTGTACATATAAACCAGAGGAGTCGTTATTCAGTTTTAAGTTGCATCAAACCTGAAGGTCTACAGCCTGCACATGCAAAACATGGGGGAAGTCTTTAAAAATGACAACAAAAAGTGTCAAACTTCCTCATCTGGGTGCATGTTTTAACTCATTCCTGAAAGGTTTTTGTGTTAATCAGTCACGACTTTCTGTCATCACAGTATTTGTCATCTGTCATTAGTGGTTTCTTTCACAAGGCTACATGTAAGATAAGACAGATGCTTGAGCTATGCCCCATCTTAACACACCCTTTATCAGCTATGACTTTTGGATGATCAGTTGCTAGACTGATATTTCACCAAGGCACATTTACATTTCAACAAGTATTTACGTTAGGTAGTTACCTATGAGGAGAAAATGAACCTAATTATGCAAATAATGGTAAATGTTTTAGTTAAAAGTTAACTTTCATTTATTGTCAGGCACTTACTAGGTGTATAGTTTGGGTGCATCTTTAAAAGCTTACATGTGCAGGCTGTATACATGAAATGATCATGAGTCTATGGAATTCATTTAAAATATGGTTGGAGAGATGTGAAAGTGGTTGTTCAAAACTGATGGTGGTTGTTTTATAAAAGAATTTAATGGCCCCTTTGTTTTTTCTGTATTTCATCAAGGAATTTAACTTTATCTTGCAATTTCAGTAAAGAAGAACTTGAGGCATTTCTTTTTTTTTTTTTCTTCTTTTTTGTTAAACCCGCCACCACCACCCCTCTTCGGAGAACGACTTTATTTATTTATTTATTTATTTAATTAAGATACGTAAACAGGATAAATAAAGTTGATGAGAGAGGCAACAGAGGGAGGGGGAGAGAAGAAGGAAAAGAAGAGAGAAGAGAGAAAAGAAGGAAAAAGAAAAGAGAAGAAAAGGAGGATGGAGAGGGAAAAAAAAACAAACAAAAAAAACGGATAATCTGCTTCCATACCTGCTCACAAAAATAGAAAACAGAAGACACAACAGCAGAGAAATTGCAGCAACAACCAACATCTGTATGAATCACAGTAAATACTAAGTGTTAAATGTTATTGAGCAGCGCAAACAAATATTACAGAATATATTTTGAAGGAACAGCAGATCAAGACAGTGTGTATCTGTGAGCACCTGTTTTTACACCAGTGTGGATGTTTGTGTGCACACCTGTGTGTGTGAGCGCGCTTGAGTTCATAAGGTTCCTCCATGTAAATGTTTAGTAGTGTGTGTGGGGAACCACAGCCCCGTCCCGCAAGGCATAAAGCAGACACGGAGGGGACCCGGGCCCCAGACATCCGGAGGCCCCCAGGGCCCGGGAGTCCCAGGAGAAACACCACCGGGAAATCTGTGGTTCCATCCCAGGAAAAGGCAGAGGAAAGCCCGGAGGGGTCATCCAGCAGCCGCAGTGCAGATGCCCCAAGGGGCCGGGGTGACAGGCCTGCAGGCTCCCCCGGCGGCCGCCCACCCCAGGGCAGTCCGGTCCCTGGGCCCGGAGATCCAAGGGTCCCCCACCCCCAGCCGGGGCCTAGCAAAGCCAGGAGGGCCAGGCCCCGCCAGGCGACCGCCGAGAGCGGGCCAGCGCCTCCCCGAGCATCCAGCCCCAGAGCGAGGAACCACCAACGCACCGGCGGCCAGGGGCACCCTCCACCGGCAGGGTGTGGTGGCACGGCAGGAGGGCCTGAGATGTTGAATGAGGTGGAGTCTAAGAACTTAAGGCATTTCACCACAGAAAGAGGTCAATCCTCCCTCTTTTAGCTGGGTTGTGTTATAAAATAGCTAATCCAGCAGTGCTTAGCCATGAGTATTTGCACAAGTAGTCCAGATATGTAAGTTTCTACTTACAGGCTCTATCAACCTTTACTCTGGAAAATAAGTGTTTACTGCACCGCAAAGTTCTAACTTCAAATTAATGGCAGGTAAGAACTTATGTTTAATTATCAGTTACTTTGTGTTCATTAACATTCTATTGCTACAATGGCAGTTTTATTAGCATCGTGACTGAAGGGAGAGCCAAGATAGAAGTGTTTAACCATGGCCACAGGCTAAAGGAAATTTAAGTTGATTAATCCAGTCCTTTAAATTTACATTCTTGTCAAACACTGTTAAACAAGAGTAACAAGAGTAAACTCTCTTAGAGAAAGAGAACATAAACAGCTTTCACAAATGATTTTTCTTCCGCTGTTACTATGTGGGCTTTAAGAAGTCATATTTTTCACATTTCTTTGACAGAGTGGATCACAGATATGTGAAAATCTATAATACAGTCAGATTTTCATTCTATGGGTGATGTCAGAACCACATGAACAATCATTAGACACATTCAGGAGAGAATTGTGAATGATTATAGCAAAAGTCTAGCCTGGACTTGATAGTCTTAGGTGTCACACCCCTGTTTTGTTCTAAATGTTGCAATCGAAAGTTAAGCTGACAACTTCTTAACAATGGTGTGTTTGTTACAATGCCATGATTTCCTTAACGCTGAATGACATGAATAGTTCTGAGAGCAGACATTTCACACAATCTGTTAAATATGAATTTTAAAGAGGAGTGTGATATCCAGGGTTATCAAGTCAAATTCTGATTAGATAGACTGGTTCTACAGACTCTTATCCACTACAGACTGGTATTAATCTTGCTAAAGCCAGATTATTCATTTCTTTAAAGGAGCTTAAGTATAGGAATGTGGGTGTGTGGGAAACCATTCGTGCTGCATCTACCCCTCTTCCTGACTTTGTGTATTGGGTGCCATGGTGGCAAGATTCTGGTGTTTCCAGTAGATGGCAGCCACTGGTTGAACATGGAGGTAAAAACACACACACTCACCCTAGAATAAATAAGAATAACATGATGGTGAAAGAGTGGATTGAAGAGTGGAATGTATCAACTGTGAAGGTGACACTAAAACGGGAAGTTTAAGGATTGGGAATATACATAGTGCCAGAGGACATACAAACAACAGTACAAACAACAATTGAATTATATTAAGAAGTGCACTGCAAAGATGTCATAGCATTGGTGCTTATTTCAGTTTACAAATGTAAAAAAGATTTGAGATTAAAATCTCCATTTTATTCTTTATTATTCCCTGGAAGGTGCTGGTGAAGGAGCTTCACTCTCGTGGACACCAGCTCACTGTGATCCGACAATCTACCAGCTGGTTTGTTCAAGAAAACTCATCCTACTACACCCCTATCACAGTGACACTGGAAATGCCACCTGTTGGTATAGAGCTCTTTGACAACGCTGTTTGCAGGATTTTGGAGGGCCGTAGGAAGGGTCTCATCATGGGTCTTCTGGCTCAGTTGACTGAGCTGATGGGCTTATTGCAACCTGCTCATGAAACCAACAATTGTCTTTTAGCGGCCATTCTAGACAACAGAGCACTGGTGGCTCAACTGAGGAATGCTTGTTATGATCTTATGCTAACTGATCCTGGCTTGCTTGCAGGAACTCTCCTAGGCCATTATCTCCAACTTCCATTAATCTACAATGTGCGCTTGGCAAGTTTTGGGGAGGGCCACTTTACAATTGCACCGTCTCCTGTTTCTTATGTGCCTGTGCCAGGCTCAAGACTGACTGATCGAATGGGGTTCATGGAGAGGACCACAAACCTCCTTCACTTCTGTCTGAATCTGCTGCTCGAACACTGGCTGGTTCTGCCAATTTACAGTGGTCTCCTGCATCGTCATTTCCCCGTAGGCACAGACATTCTAGCCCTGCAGTATACGGCTGACCTCTGGCTAATGAGAGTGGACTTTGTCTTTGAGTTCCCACGTCCCACTATGCCCAACATAGTCTACATCGGTGGTTTTCAGTGCCACCCAGCAAAGTTGTTGCCTGATGAACTGGAAGCTTTTGTGCAAGGTTCTGGTGAGTCTGGCTTGATTGTGATGTCCCTGGGCTCCCTGATCTCTTCTCTTCCCACAGAGATGACGGAAGCTATAGCTTTGGCATTCTCCCATCTCCCCCAGAGGGTAGTGTGGAGGTTTGCTGGTGAAAGGCCAACCTCACTTGGGAACAACACTCTGCTAATGCCCTGGATCCCACAGAATGACCTCCTGGGTCACACAAAGACCCGACTCTTTGTTGCACATGGTGGAACAAATGGCCTCTATGAGGCCATCTACCATGGGGTGCCCGTGTTGGGTCTCCCCCTGCTTTTTGATCAGACAGACAATCTGGTAAGACTGCAGGCACGTGGTGCCGCTCGTATGTTAGACGCTGCTACATTCACAGCCAAAGAGTTTTTGGAAGTACTGCAGGACACCTTGGAGAACCCGTCATATCGCCGTAACATGCAAAGACTTTCTCGCTTGCACCGAGACCAACCCATCCATCCCTTGAAGAAAGCTGTGTTCTGGGTTGAGTATGTGATCCGACACAAGGGGGCAGCCCACCTACGCACGGAAGCTTATAGCATGCCTTTTTATTCCTACTACAGCCTAGATGTGGTATTGTTCCTGCTTTCTGTGCCAGTGCTGGTTTTAGGTGCACTCTGTGTTCTCTTTTTAGTACTGAAACATAGGAAAGACACAAGTAATAAAACAAATGACTCCAGTAGAACATTATATATTAGAACAAGCAGTAATACAAAAGAACAGAGTGATGTTCTGACGGAAAACACTAACATGATGAAACCAACCATTATCCCCCTAAAACGTAAACATAGTGTGGACAAAAACAAGTGACTTTATAGCCAAAAATGTTAGCAATGTAATAGTGGCAAGTAATAAAAACATTACAACAAAATAATTCAGTGTTCTATTCCTTATTTTTTTGCTGTTCCTTCTCTTCTTTCTTATTTTTCTTCATTCTCTTCTTTTTCTTTTCATCTGCACTCTTTTCAACCCTGTATTTTTGACCAAGACTGAGCGTTACGAGTGGGGATGATTAGTCACAGACTGTTTCCTGGAATCATTAATGTTTCCACTAATCCTTTTTGCATAATACTAAGACCAAAAACAGGATAATTGCGTCAGGTCAACAATCCAACTTGCACAGGGTGATGCAATCTGAGCTGGATAATGTTTGTGATCACTAGGCAACACTAAATTATTTGGACTAATTTATTTATGCAATGTTAAATTCACCAAGTTCCATTAAAAAAATCTGTCTGCATGAAAAATAAAATTAGATAAGAAAGCGATGGAAAAAAGTGATATGAGAACTTTGAAAGGAGCAATTTGTGAGTAAAGTTGACAGTTCTCAGCAGTATTTCATGGATATGATGCTGTTTCACCAGCAGATGGAGCAACACACATATATTGAGGACATGGTATTGACCACCACTTTGAGATCTGACCTAAACTGACTAACCATGCCAACGACATACATTAACAAGTCTTACCTCACAAAAAATATTTGAGCTATAAGAAAAGCAGATATCTCTGCTTTTATTCATTTTAGCCTGGAGAGGACCTCCTCTGCACCAACAACATACAAGAGAAGATGGACCATCGGATGAGGGGATGGACAGACAGAGCGATAAGATAAAGAGAGCGGGAGAAGGGAGAGAGCTAAAACTGATTGAGAGGGCATTAGGCATGGCTGGAGACACTAATGTATGCTTCTAATGACTCATTATCTCATTATCAATCTTACTCTTGCTCATGTTTTTTTTTTCTTTTTCCCACTCTCTCTATCCCTTCCCAATCGACTAGCAATGATGGGAATAGCAATTAGGATGCTTGGCTGCCAAATGGCTATTTTAATTAGCTTTCCTTAAGAGATACAAGGGGGTGGGAAGGGCACCGATAGAAAGACTGGGGGGACTTGAGAGGCAAGGGAGAGAGTGTCTGAGAAAGAGAGAGAGAGAGAGAGGAGAGAGAGAGAGAGAGAGAGAGAGAGAGAGAGAGAGAGAGAGAGACGAATGTTCCTAATAACTGTATAAGATTAGGAGGTCATTAGAAGTATGCTCAGATTGATGATTAGGAATTCCTGCAGGTCATAGAAACTTATTACCATGGCCCACTCAGCATTAATAGAACTATCCTATTTGTGTTAAAGACAAAGAAATTAAAACTAAAAACCAATTACAGCGTGATATGGCGTCATCCGACGGCCTCCCTGCTCACCCATCACGTAAGTAAGGAGCTCCAAGGACAAGCTTCAATCCACTCACTCCAGCACCTACAGAACATTCTCTCTGACCATGACCAGTAAGTCTATGCAGCATCATTGTAGAGTTTTTCTCTAAAACAGACATAACTCACATGTTAAGAGGGCACCGTCCTTGTCTAAATAAGGACAGGTGTTTTTCTCACATTGTCCTTCTCCTTCCCAACCACTCTCTCTCTCTTACTATCTCCTCTGTCATGAAGTGTCCCGAGGTTATGATTGTTATGATTTATATGAGTCTGCTTTGAGATACCTCACCTCTTCTCCCTCTCTCTCGCTCTATCTCTCTCTCTCATCCTTTCTCCTCTGTCTTCATCTCACTTCAACTCTCTCATGCCTCCTCTCTCTCCTCTCTGTCTTATTCTCTAATCATTTATACTTGCATCCCCTTAGGCCGCTTCTGAGAGTAATAATGAAAGAGATTTAACCCTTCAGTCGTCCACAACCCTGACCTCTCTCTCTCTCTCTCTCATGCACCAACATTATAACTCCAACATTTGATGGTTACAAAATCTAAATGTTACCCTGTTCTCCATCTTGTGTAAGTATTTGGCCCCGGTATGACCATGCAACAGGACGAGTAGCTTAACGTTGGCAGCCTTAGCAATAAGCCCGGAAAGATTTGGAAATCTGGTTGGCCTCATTGGCTTTTTCTAGCTCATATAAACTTCTCCAAACTCCTCTGCTGCAGTTCGACCGCCTGATTGCCGGTCTCTTTTTGCTCTTTGGGCAGTTGTTCAGGTTTCGGTACCGTTAACTGAAGCCGGCGCCGGTGGATTGCTTACACCCCATTCCGCCTAATTATGCACTGTTAATTACAAATTTAGACTAATGTGCCTAATTAGAAGAACACGGCTCGCGTACAGACGCAGGACATCTTTCCCTGATTTAGAAAATGATCTCTTTAACAAACAATATGACTTAATTGCAGACATTTGCATAAACAAATGAGCTAATTAATTACAATCAAGCACTTCCTGATGAGTCGGAGGACAATGAGAATATGGATGTTGTCCCCGGAGAGGAAGTGCGAGAGAAAATGTGTGTGTGTGTGTGTGTGTGTGTGTATGGATGTGTGTGTGTGCTTGTGTGTGCGCATTTAAATGAAAGTTTATGAGCTTGTGAACATGCAAATATGGCTCTCTCAGCATGAGAAATTGTTGTATGCATGTGTGAGAATTTGTGTCCACACGAATAACCTTATTTGCCGAGTTAATTACACACACACACACACACACACACACACACACACACACACAATGAATCCCAAAATTGAGAGATCAACTTGACTTATCCTAAGATTCACCACCCAGTTCTAACCTCACAAAGACACAAAATTTTGCCTTTCATTTCTTCTAAAATCTCTGCACAGTCTCGATCCTTTAATTAGAAGATCAAAATAAAACTAATAACACTAGTAATAGCACCCAACTCTTAACCTCAGTACTTTTTCTAATGAATCCTTGAATATTTATATAAAAAGCAACAGGCTCTTCCATACAAACGTCCTCAAATAGCCAAAAAACATGAAAAATCTCAGATTTCCTTGGCTTTTAAGAGATAACCAGGTCCTCAAAAATATCTAAAAACCTCCCCATTCACACACGCCATGTCTCCGCGGAGCATCGGCGTTGCAGTTAAGCCTGCGTTAGCGCGTATTCCCTCCCCACATTTATCTCTCTTTCGGCTCGTTCCGTCGCTTTTTCTGGAGGCTTTGCAGATGGAAGGACCTCTCCCCTCCTCTTCTGTGTTGGAATTTAATATGCAACTTTTTATTGGAAAACAATCGTGCGTGCCTGCGTGAATCCTGACCGCAATATATCTGTTAGCGCGGCTAATCCGATCAGGCCAGGGAGGGCTATTTATCACCGCAAATCCAGGGCATTTCAGCCTTCTTTTTATTATTTTAATATATTTCTCAGCTATTAAATCACCAAAATGATGAATTAGAACTGTCTGGCATGCTTTCAGCGGCGTGACAGGAAATGATGCACTACCCAATTTGAGTGGTCATTTGGACTTTTTAAAGACAAAAAATGATGGTAGGAAAAAGTCCAATATTTCCCTGTTCATAGTTTTCCCAAACCTCATCCCTCTCTCCCCCAACGCCCCCCACTTTCCCTCAGTGTGTGTGTTTTTAATAAACAGTCTAAGTGGGCTTTATTGCTGTGTTAGAGAGGGCAGCATCACAACTATCTTTAATATACGGGCAATTACCAAACACAGAACACGAAAACACACACACACAGACACACAGAAACATGATCACTCTACACACATACAGGAACATGCACATCAGACACACAAAAACATATTAATATGCATGTTACACACATACATGATAAACACAGACACACATAGGAGCATGCGCATACATGATCATTTGACGCACAAAAACACAATAATATGCACATACACATTCGTGATCTAATACACACATAGGTACATGCTCGTACATGATCATCAGACATTCAAACCCGCACAAAACCACACACATTCACACACAAATGATCACCACACACACGCAGCAACGTTCTCATACATGATCAGGGACACATAAACATATACACACACCACCCCTTTTATCTTGAACACACACCCACACATTAGATGACAGATGATAAGAATCTGTGCCCTCATACACACACCTGTTTTCTCCCCAAAGTAAAAAGAGATATTTATACGGCGTTTTTGTATCGTGTACAATTCCAGCTACACGCGGTATGCGATTCAATCGCTCTGTCTCCAACATTGCTTTTAAATGGTTTGCATGCATCTGAAACCTCTGCCCGTATGAAAGCTCTCCTCCATCATTCAGTAAGCTCATTCTTCCTTGCCATGGATTTCGCTCTTTTAACGGCAGAACCTTAAAAGATCTTCAGCTCTTAAATCTAACTGCTTTAAACTTGCCGCACACATTAATAACCCATTTATCAGCATTACAGCTATTCAGATGCCACAGTGCATACATTTAGGCGGGAAACCACGATGTATTGAAAGGCAGTTCGCTTCCAGGCCTACTGAATCAGAGTTTTGTTTTAGTGCAACCTTAGACGAAGAACTAGATTCACATGGCAACAACCACAGTTATTATCAGATCCTTACATGAAATCCATGCTTAAGTAAAGATTCCAATAAAAGCTAAAAGTCGCCCTTTTGAATACTATTTGAGTAAAAACTAAAAGTAAACACTAAAGAATCCAATATTACTACTTCTAATATTACAGTTTTCTCAGGCGCTTAACTACATTGACCATGCCATTAGTCCAAGTTGTCATTTCCAAATAAATATAAGCAAATCAGTAAACTTTTCTGCACAACAGAAACCATGTTGTCATTGCTTGCACATCACTTTTCATTGCTAAAGGATTTTTGCAAAACACTAGTCACAGTGATCATTTGGTAACACCAAAATCACATCAGAGTGTCTGATTAAGCAGTTCACTTCAAAATAGCGGCAGCTGCTAAATTCCATCCCAAAACACTACTGAACTTGGGCCAAACTTGCAATTGGTTGCACTACTTGCTGCAAATCTAACTCTCAATCACTCAAAAGTTGCTAACATGGTATAAAAGTAGTAATAAAGTGGTGTAATTTTTAACACACAATGAAACAAGACTGGAGAGGACGTGGAAGAGGAAACAGTGGGCAAGGTCAAAGACAGAGGACAGTCATAAAATTACAGCCACTGTCATTGAACATGTTCATTGTCATATGTTGCATCAATTATTCAAACATTCAAGAGGGAAAATAGTCCTGTAACACTCACTTGTTATAATTTAAATATAGACCACAGTTCTTGCAGTTATCAGATCTATATTTGCTGCAGTATTCTACATTACATACAGTAAGTCTTTATAGACTCGAAAGAACACCTGCAGTTGGCGGGAGTGACTGCTGTTCACTGCTGACCATGAAGCAGCAATTGTGCAGATGGTGCTCGGGAACAATACACTCCGTTTACAGGAAATACAGGCTGCTGTAATTGCAGACCACACAACATATCACAACATTCATTCAGTCAGTTTATCAACTGCGATATCAATACGTACAGGTAAAAAGTCACTATATGAGTTGTCCACTATACATTCACTGTAACTCTGTGCATCACTCGGTATATCAGAGACTGGTCCTGTTGTATACATCCCAACAGTTGGGCCATATAAATCTGGAAAGTTTATTGTATTCCTTGATGAGATTTACAGAGCACTTCTGGAGTCTGAAGGAAGAGACAATCCTATGAAAGAGATCATGCAGAGTAAATCACATGCCTTTTTATATCACATGACAAAATTTGTTTTCTTGATTTTTGCGTTTTTATACACACCCAATAAAACCACTTTCCTTCACAGAAGACGTGTTTTTGTTCTTTGTTGCTCCCTCTGTGTGTGTACTGATTTTACTGCAGTAAGTGAGTATTTTGTCTGAGAGTGGTCACTGATTGCTTGTATGTATCTCCTGTTTGACTGATGTGTGTTATTGTTTGAGTTGATTATGCAATTTTGCAATAGCTATTTAATGTTTTGAATAACATAGAGGGTTTTGCATTGAAAATGGTGTTCTGCAGGCTGCATCGGCTGATTTGAGAACGTGGTTATTGTTTTGAAAAAAGTAGGTTTTTTGTTGGTATGAGTCTTGAGATTAGTTGCTTTAGTTTGCTTATTTTGAAAAATATGATGATTCTTAAACCACTTTAAGAATCATCATATCAAGAATCACTTTAATTACAAAAATGATGGGGTCCAGCCTATGGTACGAATCACCATCACTTGGTGATTCACACAAGGAGAACATGCTTGTGTGAATTCAAGACTTAGTATTTTGCTTAAGTTACATAAGAGCCTACAAAAGTTGTTATAGCTCACAATACTTACCTGGCAGGGATGATACCATGATCAAGAAGGTGGTTTGCCCAGGGAGAGGCTCAGCCATAGCACTCCGGTTGACTGACCTCTGTGAATCTCGCTGGGAATCTCGACTGCATAATTTGTAGTAGTGGGGGACTGCATTCACGCTCTCCCCTAATTTTATTCAGGGCAGTTGGTGGCGTAATGGTAGGGTGTTTGCCCCGTGATCAGAAGGTCGCAGGTTTGAATCCAGGGTCTGTAAAGTTACCACTGAAGTATTCATGAGCAAGGTATGGTCCCCAGCTGCCCGCTGCTCCTTCACGGGTGGGTTAAATGCAGAGGTCACATTTTGTTGTGGTGCGCGCTGTGCTGTGGTGTGTTCACAATGACAAATAATCACTCACTTTCACTCACTTTCAATATTAGGGCACAAAATACAACTAGCATCAACTCGTCACTAGAAATATACTGAAAAACAAAGTACATCATGTTCATTATAATTAGTCAAGCATAGGGTCAAAGTTGCTAACAGATAAACTAAAAATAAATAGATAAAGCTCAGGCTAAGAACAAACTATTTAAAATAACATTTAAGTGCAATAACATAGTACAGTTACTCACAAGTGAGTAGTAGAAAGAGATTTAGATGTTGATATCATTTTAACCCCTTCATGCATGAATTGTGATCCACTGAATTAAAACTGGATGGTTGGATCCACATTCAGAGTCTATGCACTCATTTTTACCATTCCTCCCTCCCTCCCTTTCTCTCTCTCTTTCTCTCTCTGTCTGTCCATCTCTGTGGGGTAGTATAGTGATGTCCAGTAGGGGGCGTTAGGGGTGCAGTAGGGTTGCTGGGGGACACGCTGCTTTGAGACAGCTGGCTTGACCCCTCGGCCCCCACGAGTCCTCACACCAATCAGCTCAGCTCAGCCAGAATCAATTAGCACCAGGAGCGGTGGGGGGGTGGAAAAAGAGGGAATGGTGCAGAGGGTGGGCAGGACTCACAGTGGACGACTGGGCCCACACCTGGCCTGTACCCTCCCTCTTTTCCTCCCTCCCTATCTCCCTCTGTCCTCCAATGTTTCGCTTTCCTCGATCCATCTATTCGTTTGTCTCTCCGTCCATCCATCTTCCGTTGGCTTTATGGCTCTTTGTGACTATGAAGGGCCAACCTTGGATTTATTATCACAGTTTTTCTAGCCATTTCTATGTGACTAGTCTCTCTCTCTCTTTCTCTCTCTCTCTGTTTTAAAGATGTGTGTTAATAACTTTTAAATAGTCTGGCAGCACAGGGCCAGAGGGGCAGTCGCTTCTCTTATTGCTCTGTTCTCTCTCTCTCTCTCTCTCTCTCTCTCTCTGTATTTCCCCCTTCTTTCACACATAACACCACCCTCCCTCCTCCCTCCCCCCACTTATAGTTCTCCACTATAACTCTATACTCTCTTCATGTACTCTGACCATCTCTCTCTCTCTCTCTCTCTCTTCCTCTGCAACAGCAATACTGAGAGGATAAATAATTTAGCCTCCAAAAGCAGTAGGGATATGGCAGTCCCACTTTCTTTCATTTTATCTCCTATTCTTTTCGATCCTCTGCCTTTTCACTCGCTCCTATCTTTATACACTCCTTGTTGTCTGTGGATGTGCCGCTGATATTTTGAGAAGATTCATATTCATAAAGCACTCAGAAAACAGCTCATCAAACATTAGGTTTTTATGGTGCCTCCTGTTCGCATATTTAACTCAAAGGGGAGCGTTGCGTTAAAACAAATCACCCTTCTTGTAAAACACACACAGCAATGAATATTTATTGAGTTCTAAACCCTGACTCTGTATATTGTTCTGTTTGTGTATGGGAAGGCATGTCTGTTTAAAAAGATACAGAAAATCTCAATGAGCCCTAGCAGTAAAAACTCACTTTTATAAAGTTAACAACATTCAAAGATCTTTGTGAAAAGATCTTAGCCTTAAAGGGGAAAAGGGTGACCTTAGCATCCAAGAAAATCCACTTTTGCCCACTTGAGTAATTATACATGGTTAACATACTTAACTATGTTGAGTTTTATGTGATTACAGTATACATTTAGAAGGAAATGAATATATAAAATACATTCAATGAACTGCATTTACTGTAGTCATTGTCTTTGTAAAAAACCTATTTTTAACTTAAGTTTGGTTTCAGGTATACCTTATATACCACTGCACTTACTGCAGTGAAACAGCTAAATGTATGTAGTTTGCAAAACTGTCTCCATACATTAAAATCAAAGAAGGGTGGTTCAGTCTGACGACAAAATTAATTTCTACCTGCACACCTGCTTGAAATTAATTTTACCACTTAGCCACCAGTTCCTAACCAACAACTAAAACAAAAGTAACTCCTAAATGCAGGCTTTATCACAGTTGATTCTAATGATTCTAGTGTTGCAACATGACATGAACAGGGGAACTCTGGATCTCACTTACAGTATGAAAATGTGATTCAATTTACCTTAGGTGCATTTCTGATACTTTGTAGTTCATTGTAGATGATAATGTAGATATGATAACACCGCACATGTCATTGTTCATACACAACCTTTCTGAGATCCCAACAGCTGACTCTCACAGAACTTGCCAGATATTGGAATATGATAGACAGAAGTGGCCAGCCTGGACCCAAAACACAATGGACACAAATGTGAGCAGCATTATCTCTCAACTGTCCACTTGAGATCTGATTACCAAAGACGAAAGCTTTTCAAAACCAAGTGTAAACACCAAGAGGGAGTGGCACATTATACATTATACGCATGCACTTCAGCGTCAACCACTACATACAGTATCAACAAGTTCAGCCAAAGAATCTTGATGTAAATGGGTCATACGCAGTGAACATCACATTATGAAGGAGACTTAATAATGCTTAAAAAACATATTGTAATTAAGCACACAGCAATAGCAAATAATAATCATCTGAAATTACTGCTTGATAATGCATCCAGCAAATTAAAGGCAAACCCCACGAATTAAAGCTTAATTTGACAGACCACCAGCAGATGTCAGTCTGTGTTACAGCCAACTGTAGCCTCTAAACCCCTCATTAACTGCCCTTCTGGGCCAGAAATATTTTATTTGTGATGAGCTTGAATTTGGTCATTTGCACCAAACCAGCAAAGACAGGGAAATGACCACCATCAACCAATTTGAAACCTATGTCTATGTTTTGTTTAGAAGAAGAGGGGGTAGACAAACAAAAAGTTGGACAAGCAGTAGAAATAAGAAATAAATGTATGAGAGACTAAGAGGAGTTTTGCAGAAAGAGAGAGAGAGAGAGAAGGAGAGAGAGAGAGAGAGGGAGAGAGAGAGAGAGAGCCATCTCCCACTCTCAGACACTAATTGCGTTTTCCCTGAGCAGAATTGAGTTCCGGAGAAAGAGAGAAAGGCCAGAGGCTTTTCATAATTGTATCGACAGGAAAATGAATATGATGAATGGCGTTCATTCAGCACGTCCTGGATTTATTGTCTTTTCCTCAGGGCGCTAATCGCCGTGAAACAAAAAATAGAGGGAGGAAGTGAGAGAGAGAGAGAGAGAGAGCTGTGTGTGAGAGAGAGTCATATTCTATACTTCAGTTCTGTCGTTGCCCTCCTAACTCACAGCACCGCGACGCCGTGCAGTTTGTGTCCATTACAAACTTTTCCAACAGCGTTTTCTTTTTTAAAATGACATCCGTCAGCAGCCACCGAGGCCCCGGGGCCGGACACTGATTGGCATTTTACTGGCACGGCGTTAAAGGGTATAAATCCAGTTAGCATAGCGGTGAGGAGCGAGATATTAACTTAGCCACGGTCATTGTGAAGTATGTTTTAAATTTTATTTTAGTGGGATAAAAGACGGAAGACGTTTCTGCATTGCTACTGTTACACCTTTGTCTTAGTCCATGGAGCATGGAGTGGATTTTTTTAGACCCCCAAACCCTTACTTATCCCCACATTACTCTCTCTCTCTCTCTCTCTCTCTCTCTCTCTCTCTCTCTCTCTCACACACACACACACACACACAGGCGCACACACTCCCGCCTGAGTTAAATGCGGTTGTGAATGCTGGGAATCCAGATGAATGCCTTGCTCATAAAGTGTGTGTTTGAAAGCCATCCATCATAGAGATGTCTGAGGGAGCAAAGCATAAACTGTGTGTTCGCGTGTGCTTGTGTGTGTGCGCGCGCGCGAATAAGATTGAGTGTGTGCGCATATCTTTTAGATGCAAAGTTCACACATTTTCCCCCTATTTTTGGTTAGTAGGTTATTGAAGTATATAGAATATATGGAATACCTTTTTTTTTTTTTAATCCAATACATTGTGCTAAATCTCTTATTCCTGTTGATTATCCACTTAAATGGTGGAACACGACAAACAGAACAAAAGGGAAAGCAGCTACGTGAAGAGACCAAGCTCCCAAATAGTATACTTTCGATTACTTGAGCATTAATTGTTGATTAATTTATTTATTTATTTATTTTAGAGATTTGGAACCTTCCAATTCCCTCTGTAGGACATGTTGAACGTAAAAATTAGAGAACGTAAGCAGATTCGCATAAATGTGCAATTATTAGTAATGCTTATATTTCCATACAATTATATGCGTTCAAATACGTCGTATTAAAATTCTCGCTGATTCTGAATGTAAGAACAGGTTGCATTAATATATATATACATACACATACATACTATATATATATATATATATATATATATATATATATATATATATATATATATATATATTTATTTATTTATTTATTTATTTATTTATTTATTAATGCAACCTGTTCCTACATTCAGAATCAGCGAGAATTTTAATACGACGATGGAACGCCTGTATATATATATATATATATATATACACACACACACACACACACCAACATGGTGTCACCGCTCACAGTTCTCCAGTAGTAATGACATTTGTCTAGCACCAAGTGTCAGGAAATCGACACAAAACACATCAACCGCCATCAAAAATTAACCTCTGCTCAAGTAAACGATTCCGTTAAACGGGATGAATGTCTATCTCCCTCAAAAAAGAGTAATAATGTCCATTGTAGAGGCTAAAATGAAAAGAAAAAAGGACAATCAGGGCTCGGCTGCATCAACACAGATTCTTAAAAGGGAAGAGAAGCACGAGTAGAAGAGAGATGGATGGTGAGAGAAAGAGAGAGACTTGAAAGCGCCTCAGGCCAAATTGAGAGACAGAGAGACATCGTGTGTGATAGAGAAGAGAGAAAGAGAAAGAGGGTGGAGGGCAGGTGGGACAGCAGGGGGGCGACTGGTGGCTCAACAGCTTGCTCCACCCTGAGGCCCAGCGGGCCGGGCGCAGCAGGCTGGAGGTTGCCGCGCTGCTGAGCAGCAGTGCCCAGGCAGCCTCGCCCTGGCAGCAGGCAGGTGAGAAGGTCAAAGGCAGTCAAGAAGACAAGAGAGGTACCTGCCACACGTGGATAATCGCTTTTTATTGAGTGCCTCCATTAAGACCAGTAGCCAAGGACACTGATACCGCCGTATGAACACACACACACACAGACAAACCATATGTCAACATACAGGATGCATGCAAACCTACCTTAAGTCTAAATGCAGATACTTGACAGTGTGAAAGTTATTAACATTTTGTTGAAAAAGCACATATAATGAACATAAGAAGAGATTTGTAATTTTACAGTGTGTTATTATCTATTGTCATTTCTTATCATATAGAGTTACCATATTTCTAATGATATCTGTGAGGTATTTTAATCAGAAGGAACATTAAAGCAAAGGACATGATTTTTCTACCTAAAGAACAGAGATTTATGACATTTTTAGCAAAATGATTTAGGTTTAGGTTTTAGTTATTTGTGAGGATATGGTTGTAACATTCTACTACTTAAAACCTTTTTGTGGCTTTGTGAGGACATTTCTATATGTAAAGATCAATCCTCATATTCAAAAAAATATTTTATAGGACAGTCCATTTGCAACCCTAAAAAAGTTTAGCTTTTTGGTTATGTCTGTAAGGTTAGGGTTAGGTGGCACACTTGATCTAGCCTGTTAAATAAGGGCAGGTGTGTGAATGAACCAGTGAGTGTTCCCGCAGTTTGGGCAGCTCGCGGACTCATCATTCGTTTCTGATTACAGCAAAGGGCAGCCACGCATTCAACCATCAGAGCGGCAATGCAGTACTCTATACTGCTTACCATCACAGAGCAACTCACCAAGTACTCCACTAGCACACACACACACACACACACACACATCTTGCTAACTTTGTGAGGTACTACAATACTTCAGCTACACCTAACCTAATCTCAGTAAACAAAATTAAATATTTTTTATTCTTTTAATCATTCAAATAAAAGCTGTAACTTCTAAGCAAAAGCATTTTCACTCTTAAGGACAATATCAGCACATCCAATGACTTCCTCACACAGTCATAAAAATCTGACAACTCTCATCTTTTATAGACAATCAGGTCCTCACAACCCCCTAAAACCTCACACATGCATACATGCACACATCAATCACAAACACATGTGTCTCATTTTCTGGACTTCAGGTGACTCCTCACTACAAAAGCACCTAGAAAGTCACAATCACTCACCACACACTGCATCAGATTATTTTTTTCCAGTTTTTAGTATCCGTAAAGGACACACACACTTCAATATCATACAACCCTAACACACCCGCCACCCAACATCCTACACTGACACACACCATATGGCAGGACTTGAGTAGAGTGTCACTGTAGTCAGCCCCCACGGACTCATCACAAGCTTGTGAAGTTGGGTATATTGAGAGTGTACAAACTGGTTCATGTCACTGACACTTATGAGACATGTCACGTGCGAGATATGTCAAGAAATGTCAATCTTGTAATTCTGCTGTTACTTTTATCTTTTATCATGTTGCAGAGATGTATTATTTTCTGTCATCTCCACTTCTTATATCCCCCCCGCCACCCAGATCCTCCTTTAAAATAAAGAATAACTATTAGGACAGTGACAATCGCTTTGAGAATTGTAGCGATGTTAGAAATTCTGGCTTGAGATGTTAATTCAATGACGGCTGGAAAAGATTTAGTTTTTTTTATGTGTGTGTGAAAGAGTAAGGAAGAGAATTAGAGACGGACATCAGTCTGAGCGCTGTGCTTTTAGGGATAGATCCTGATTAAGAGACTTGAAAAAAGGAGAGAGAGGGAGAACGAGAGAGAGAGAAACACTTCCAGCAGTGAGCAGATAATGGATGCACGATGGACAGCTGTTTAAGACAATAGGCCAGGCCTCAGAGTAACCTGCTCACTGGGAGTATGTAAGCAACAAAGACCTAAAGAGGATCTGCCTCAGGGAAGGAATGGATACCCCCCTCGCGCTCTAATGCATGTCTCTCTCTCTGTCTCACACACTCACACACACACACACACACATACACATATATATACACAAGAGTTATTGCTCTTTCATGTGTGCCCCATTTCACTTGTATAATAATTCCCTACAGTCGTTCTTACAGTAATGTCCTTCCATGGACGCACTACATGCATTTAAAAAGAGACATGGAACTTTTAAAGCATTTTTATCTGTTTATGGTCAGTTATTACATGCAAAATTACATCTCATGCTTTTTTATCTGTTAGTGGACAACTGAGCCCTCATAACTACCCAATAACTTAACCTTCACCAGCCCAGACCATACACACACGCAGGACTGCATCTCTGTCTTTCATTACTAGTCCAGCGGCTGGCCCGATCTTAGATGAGCCATGCTCCATTGAGCGAGGAGACAGAGAGACAGTTTAACCCACCATGCGATGGGAAGATGCAGTCGGAAGTACTCCTCTCTCATCATTGTGTGTGTGTGTGTTTGATGTTAAGTGTTGTGGTTTTGTAAATGTTTCATTCTGTGGATGGATCCTTTCTCCATTCCGTCCTGTTTAATATGAGGGACTACAAGAGATGGCTTCTTTGTGTGGGTTTTTTGGTCTGATCAAGAAGTTTGAGAAGACCTGATGATGTTCTTACACAATCTCTCTTTCTATATTTCTCTTACTATTAAACATTAAAATTAATCATTTTGCTTATAAACATTAAACTATTAGAATACACTAGACACAACCTGCATATGGGATGAACAGATTTTTAAAAACTATTTAGAACGTGAGTGTGCCCTGAAAACTCGCACAGCATTGCTTTTTTTTCAATTTAAATAAAGTTTTGCATTTTGAAATCCCAAGAAAATGGAACTGATATGAAAACAGTTTTTTGTGTATGTATATGCCTAAAAGGGAATAAAAATAAAGTGAGAAGACTTTGTTTATTTTTAGGCTTACTATACTGTACACTGTGAGCCCTGAATCATCTATGAAACAGAGTCGTTTGTTGACAGTGTAGGGTAGATGATAGAAACCATTGTTTGAAGATGATATGGTGACCTTTGTAGGGACAGGGCAGGGAATTCAAAGAAACAATAGAATTTTGCGAAAGAAAAAGTTACTCGAATCCAGTCCACATCTGCGCATGTCCGTTCCATCATACATGATGTCGCAGCATGTAAACCAAATTAAAAGGGCCGCGATTATAACCCTAGAATAATAATGCAGGTGAAAAAAACTACAAGAAAAAAAAAACAATGGGGAGCTATAAAGGGCATTTCGCTTTAGAGCTTTATGGAACACTTTAGTTAATATTTCATAGGCGACGCGCGTGTCGCAGAAGATAGAGAGAACTCTAAACTTCATTAAGTAGCCTATTTTGCCATGAGGGAATTTTCGCAGCCTTTCACTTTTTCATGCCTTTTATTGCACTAATACTGATATCTTTCCCCACCACCCTCCTCCCCGACCCCTCCTCGTTCGGCCCATTTCTTCGCCGTTCCTCACTTGCGCTTTTTAGAATAGTAATAAAAACATACCAGATCTTAAATGCAACGCCACATTTAGTCAATGGCCATACAGAAAGATCACGGCGCGAGGTCAGCATAGCGTCATTTATTATTCAAAAGCACCGTCGTCTTTTTGCATATCGTCTGAGCGCTTTAGCTCGAGCCTGCCAGACTCCCCATTTAAAACGTTCGGCGGAATTGATCACGGCAGACACGCGCAATAAAAACAGCGCCAGGGGCAGGGTGGCACGCGCACCCGTATGCAGATCCCCGTAATTACTCGAACAATTCTTCCGACTATTCTTTTATTTGCTTCCCCGATAGAGGGATTTCACGCTTTGGCGCTTTTAATTCAGTTTTCCGTAGATGTATTGATTTGAACTGCCGGACCTCAATGAGCTTCGTAGGTCAGCGAGGCTTCGAGGACGCGAGGCTTTCTGGGGTCACGACTGTTTGTCTCCAGAATAAGAAGCAGCGTGTGATTAGTGGAATATTTCTTTTCACACACCGTTTAACAACTTTCAGTTAATTCCTGTCTAATGAGTTGGCATGTAATTGATTGAGCTGCCATCAAAATATCAGATTTTCTGAGAGGTACGGCATGTCATTTTGTGCAGTAACAATTACGGAACCCATAATTATTAATTATTTACAAGGAGTGCTCAAAATGGGTATAATAACACCAAGTGTATAAGACGTTGGTCGGCAAGGAATTCAGCTGCATAACAGACTCAGTTGAGGACGACAAAATAGCAGCAGCAATAAACAATAACATCACCAACAAATAAATAAATTAATTGGAATAATATATTTAACATATTAAATTATACATATTATATATATATATATATATATATATATATATATATATATATATATATATATATATATATATATATATTAAATGTTTTATTTAAAATTAGTATATTAAATGTCAATTTAATTGTTTATGTATGTACTGCATACTTTGTGTATTTTTCCCTATTTTCTGTCAACATTTATTGAATTGTAATTTAAATTAATTGTATTTTATGTTTCATATGGCCATACCCATAATTTCAGCTGTGTTAATTGTTGAATATATTTTATATTTTAAGACTTTTTACTGCATGCTCTACTTGCATTAGCCACTGTGCTGACTGCCACTGTAAATACCAAAAAGAAAACTTTAAGTGAGACATGCGTATGCGTAACATACACACTCACATAACATACACATTCTAATTAGACATAGAATTGTAGGGTACTAAAACTGTTATCTTGTATGTCAGTTTTGGCATATCTTTTTATGACATTGTGATTCAGAAAGTATGAACGAATAATCTTTGTGCGCCTCAGTGGTGAATAAAGAAATGGAAAACATCCGTAATCCTAACAGCATCAAAACCGTGTCCGCGCAGTCCTTCGAGGACAGTCGCCACGGCGGTGACGTCAGCCAGCGTCTTCAGTCGGTGATCGAGGCCTCTGTCTGCGACCAGCTTAAAGAACAGCACACCTGCCACGGTCTATTAAAATATCAACTACTTCAAAGTAAACGGATTTGGTCCTCGGCAGCTCCAGGCCCCTGAAGCTAATCAAACGCGGCAGCCAGGCCAAAAGAGCGTAATCGTTTTTACGCCGCGGATTACAAGGAACCACTTAGACGTGCTGCGTCAGCAGATCGGGTCCCGGCACTCCTGATTAAATAAGCGGAGCGTGAGTGTTCCGTTAGCAGGCGCTAACCGTGTTCAATACCGTGCTGCTCCGGTACGGCGACGAGCGCACAACGAGCTTTCTAACGCTGCGTACTTCATTGCCTTAATTAAGACTTATTCAAATGAATGAAATATATGCAACTATTACGTAAAACGGCCTGCCATAAATGATGGGCTTGCTTTTAGCATTTTAGCATTAAAAGACAGCACTGATGATGTGCAAATGGGTATTCAAGCAAATAATATACAGATATGTAATAGTGGGACTTTAAAATGAAAGTGACATTCATACACCGTGTCATAAATTCGTCTAAAAAGGTGAAGCAGAACTTGCGTCTGATAGCTAAGAAAAACTTTGTAGCTGCTTGATATTAATAGACAACTTATGGTTAATAAACAGTTAAAATATTGCATTTGGATGAAAAGCTAAGCATGGCACCTATCTTTCTTTATATCTATCAGTCTTTTATTATATCTTTTAGTCTTTATTATTATTATTATTATTATTATTATTATTATTATATATTATTATTATTATTATTATTATTATATTGCTCAGCATAGGCACTGTATGCTACCAACAATTATTAATTGGTATTGTATTATTAAAGACATTTCAGCAAAATGCCCCGAGCTAGGCACAATCACTAAATAAAGCATTAATCTATATTTCATTCATCCAATAAAACCCAGTCCAAAATTGAGTGACGTTGGGTGAGGGGAGGTGTGAGGTCAAAAGCGCTAATTTCCGGTTGCTTCGGGCAATATCAAGTCCTGATGGTTTTATGTGGCGAGAGCTAATGACGGCACTTGCTTTTAATACACACCAGCTCGAGTTTCTCATCGAAGATCGATCGCTAAAATATGAATATCATCGAATTAGACTCTCCTCAGAAGAGGCTTGCCCTCATCTGATTAGGCTAAACGGGAGAACAGGCAATGCGTTTTGTCTTTAACACACACACACACACACGCACGCACACGCTGTTTGGTTTGATTGATTTTACTGTGTTCGCTAACAAAGGCAATACCAACTTTAACTAATAATGAACTCAAACATGGAATCTCTCTTCTGGGTTATTATCGCCCAAAACAAGTGTTTTAAGTAAAAAAATTGCTACAAGCCAAGGACACTACAGACAGCTGTCAAAAAAGCTCTTTTTGACCATTGAACTAATAAGCCACAAACGTGGAGGGCTAAATGAACGCGATTGAGTGACGTCACTTTCCAAAGGCTTGCTTAAAAAAATAATGAGCAACGAAGAGAGAGTCAGATTTTGCCATCGAAAGCAGAGTTTAAATGAATCCCGGCACTGGGGCTGGACAACAGCTCGTGCCAAAATTAGCGGACGAATGCGTCCTATCTGAAATGAACAGTAGCTAGTTAACCAACTCAGCCTAGAAACAAAAATATATAGGATTTAAAGAGGATTCCGCACCTAGTATCTTTTATTCACATCATTCCGCATAAGATTCAACGTAGAACAAGTCTAAAAAGGTCGGTAAGGTTCGGTGAGGCGAGGATGGACCGAACCTCAGGCCCCAGCCCCAGTGGCACCAGTCAGACTTCCCAACCCGCTCAGCACGAACCCATCAGTTTCGGCATCGATCAGATTCTCAGCGGCACTGACCAAGACTCTCAGCAAAACTCGACCAAGGGCAGCTCGGAGGTAGCAACGGCGCAGGTGGAGGCAGTTACCAGCTGGGCAGCCCCACCGGTGCGAGCGCAACACCTTACACAACAGTAACCGGCACATTTCACGGCATCGCGTCCGCCTATGAGGGGGCAGGTCCGTACGGTGTCAACTTAACTCTCGCCCCCGGGGGGGTGATCAGGGTCCCGGCGCACAGGCCGCCGACCGCAGCGATGCCACCACCCATAGCCAACGCTGTGCTCGGACTTGGGAGCATCAGCTTCCCCTGGATGGAGAGCAGCCAGCGCTTCGCCAAAGACAGGTTTGCAGGTAAACGAAATGCACGTTATCAATTTACATATAATAACCATAAGTGGGGTACCGACTTGTAAAACTAACACACATTTGGATGCTAAAATGTATGCTCAACATTGCAAATTCGTCTTTCTGCTTCTGAGCAATTATGTATCCGTTTATTAAGTGGAAACCAAATGAAAAAGTAAGTCATAAAAGCAATGCTTGTTGAACATATCGGATCTCTTGAATGCAAATCATATTT
Source organism: Distichodus sexfasciatus (assembly GCA_032718565.1). Classification (NCBI taxonomy): domain Eukaryota; kingdom Metazoa; phylum Chordata; class Actinopteri; order Characiformes; family Distichodontidae; genus Distichodus; species Distichodus sexfasciatus. The sequence goes on along the minus strand of JAVGVS010000305.1, from coordinate 144,995 downwards.
ATGCCTACATTTTTGTGCACTAATTTAACAGTCGACAATTCTAAAATACATGATCTAAAATGCATTTGAAGAAATAAATTCCTAAAGCAAGCAGAATTTAATTGATGTTCTTGCTTCCAGTTGCAAAATGCAGGCTTTGTTTTGGACCTTTGTCTTGTTAAACCGCGTTATACTGAACATAATGTTTGTTTAAAAATGTGGTAGGATTTCTGTTAACTTAAAAGCAAACTAAAGCAGCAGGGCAAAGCAACAATTTGAGATTCTATCACTACGCTGATCTGTGAATATTCACAATATCTCTTTTAAAGCTTCCATTAGCCAAAATTGTGTATCGTAGATTTTGAATTGTCCAGACTTTGATACTTTGATTTTAGGTTCCTTCACGTAAACTGTCTTGAATTTATTTTTATTTTAAGTCAACCTGAACTAATTTAACCATAAAGTTACCTACAGATTTGATTATTAACGTGAAGTTAAATGGTCATTAAACCTTCTATCATGAGGCCTCATAACTGATGACCTCTGAGTTTTTTGCTATCTAAATAAATTCATTAAATAATAATGTGTTGCCTTCCCTATAAATCTATAGTAATTGTCTCTTAATACCATAAAAACCTTTATAGGCCGATTGCAAGTTGTAATTTTCAAGATCCCTGTTATGAGATAACAGATAAAAAATGGAAATGCTGTCGTTTTTAGTTTAGGTCAGTTTCAGCTTTCTTTTGTATCTGAATGTCGTCTCGTGTCTGTTCTGCCAGAGGAAACGTTATTATTTATCAGAGGTTCTCTTTATCCTTGAGCCAATGAGGAAGGCTATGCAGTTATAAAGAGATATCAATATTTCAGCAGGCTTATTTATGGCTGCCTATAGGCAATTTCTACGGTTCGGACACTTTTGTAAAAAGAAACCAAGACTGTGTAGATAAATTAAAGTTAGCAGCTGTTTCTGTTTGAGTTTTGGTGCAACTGTAATTAGCTTCATTTTTAATGGTATAACCTGTTTAGTTATTATCTTAATACTAATACAGCATTGATATTATAGTCGCAAGAAAGCAATAGTTCTTGTAAACATATAGTAGCACTGTTCTATATAGCTGTATAATAGCTAGCAATAATTTATAAAAATCACAGTAAAAATGCAAAAACCAGTAAGACTGGTGTCTCGTAATTAAATACATAAATATTTATAGACATTTCTATGTTAAAATCTATTGTTACACATATAACTTTTCTATGTTAAGGCCTACTGTTAAAAATAGACCTACTGAACAGTTTTAACTTCCTCCTCACAGTAAGACCTAACATATAAATTCTGACAAACAGATTAATGTTTTTAAAAAGAAAATCTAAGTTACTACATATAAAATCAAACTTGTAAACGAAGTATTGTACTACCACCAAGAGCAATAAACATACTGACCGTAGATAAAAGTTAACGGCGTCTTATTACCATCTTTCCAAACGCGCTGCTCATAAGCGGCCTTAACGCCGTTCACCGTGGCCCGGCGCATAGGTCACCCGTACCAGAATCGCACGCCACCGAAGAGGAAGAAGCCGCGCAAGTCGTTTTCCCGTGTGCAGATCTGCGAGCTGGAGAAACGTTTCCACCGACAGAAATACCTCGCCAGCGCGGAGCGCGCAGCTCTCGCCAAGACGCTGAAGATGACGGACGCGCAGGTCAAGACGTGGTTCCAGAACCGCAGGACCAAGTGGAGGTGAGACAGGGTCACTAAACACTGTATCGAGGTCTAACTAGTATCGATTTGAATCCAAGCAACACTCTAGAGAAGGTTAAGAATTTTTTGGATTTATGTCTGGGGCCAGTGCAAACGGGTTTCCATAAGAATGGGAATGCCTAAGAATTTAATCGACAGAGTTGGTGCAAATTTATTAAGATTTTGACAATGCTTAGCTCGTGTAATCAATTTGGGCACCTTAAAGTTATAATATAGACTAAAAAATCTTATGCCCTTAGATGGTCGTAACGTGGAAAACTTTGTACTGCAGTCTGCAACACTTTTAGATAACCTGGTATCAGGTTTACGTTTCATTCATATTATAAATACTGATATTATTATACAGTAACAGGGATGACAGGCAGGTTACACAATTTTGCTTCAAATGGATGCTTTATAATTTTAAATTAGTGAGAAAAGATTCAAGGATATAGTTCAAAGTAGGTACACAATGTGAAGTTCTAAAATCTACACTTGGCTTACTTTAAGGCCATTAAAAATTGCAAAACGTATATATTGTATAGTTAGCAGGGGATATTACTGACAACCTAATGCAATTAACTACCGGTCTGCTGTGAAACCGAATTGAATATTCCAGTGCCTACTATTGATCTAAATTAAAATTTAAAATATTGGTTAAATAATAATAAAAACAATTCTGCTGAACTGATCATCCATCTCATGGTTAAACTGCTACTAAAAGACTGAATAATAATTTTTAAAAAAAAGCAAATTCACAAGTTTACAGTATATACTGGTGTAACCGGACAGGACTGTTTTATTGTGTGATTTAATTTCGATTTAAAGTCATAAATACTACAGAAAATATACTAAGGGAAATAAAACAGAAAACACTTCAATATAACTATAGTTCAATATAATTTACTTGAATATCACTATAAAGATTGAAATTAATATATCGAATTGTCTTATAATTAACTCTGAAATAGACTTGAAAGCAAAATTATAAGAAATCTTCACAAAATATTTGTTTAACAGTTATATAGGCGATGTTTGAAGCATTCTAAAATGTCATGAATCACAAGTTTTAATAGTTCTTTCTATATCATTTGAAGACTTGCAAGATTTCATACATCAGTTTAGATTTAAGGATCAAATTACACTAAGATAAATCTATCAAGAAAGAAGATATTTGTATATAAAGTGGGCAAGAGAATGTTAGTTTAAAAAAGGGAATATTTGACTTATAAGTTAATTAATTTGGTGTATAAAGGATTTGCAGGCTTTGTGTCATTAATCAAAAGAAATCTGGTTTTAAGCAACCACAAATGATAATTGTATGACATCTAAATAAACCTTTGAACTCATACATTTTATGCGTTTAACCGTTATATAGAAAAACGAAAACTCTCTTGTGCTACCCGTTCTCTCTTAATTTTCCGTCGTTTACTTTTAATTTTCATTGCCAGACGGCAGACGGCCGAGGAGCGGGAGGCTGAGCGTCAGCAGGCTAATCGTCTGATGCTCCAACTCCAGCACGACGCCTTCCAAAAGTCCCCGAGCGACTCAGTTCCGTCCGACCCGCTTTGCATCCACAACTCCTCCTTGTTCGCCCTGCAGAACCTGCAGCCTTAACAGCGATGAGCCAGCAAACTTGGCGGGAAATTGCGCTTGCATGAGGGGAGCTGCCACTTGACTGACCCCAGAACTTGGAAGTTCTTGCGCTTTCTTCCATGGGACCAGCACATGAGCTGAAAGAATATTCTGCCTGTTCCGTTAAAAATGACATACAGTGAGTGACCTATGGAGTGGACTAGGTCAGGATGGTGATTTGCTAACATATTGGCAGGCTGATGCATCCCAGATCTGCTACTGTGCACCTCCCTCTTCCCATATGTCCCTCCATCACGTCGCTCTAGCGTATGGAGAGAAAGATAAAGTGGAGCATTAGTGATGGAGAGATCCATATATGTCCAAACGAAGGATAAATAATTCAGAACGTAAGTTGGCTGACCTCATGTGCACCTCCTTTTGGGCAGACTGACCATTGGTGGAGAAGCTAACAAAAACAGAAAAAACCGCGCATCTACCCTTCATGTGTGTGTGTGTGTGTGTGTGTGTATGTGTATATATATATATATATATATATATATATATATATATATATATATATATATATATATATATATATATATATATATATATGTGTGTGTGTGTGTGTGTGTATACATACAGTAATGCGTGTTCACGTTACGACCTATCCGCCCCGTTCACTTATAGAAAAGATCATTCATACAAAATTCTAGGTATTACGTTAATGCTTACATTTTTGTAAGGGTCAAGGGCTATCGTGCTATTCAATGTTCATTTTGAAGTTAAAAATACACGACTTGTCCCTTTCGTGCATTTTTACATTCTTTTTCGAACCGAAAACGCCAAACTCACTTGAAAAAAAAAATGTATAGTGATGATCGAGATGAAGGTATGTGATTAAGAGGTCATTTATATAGTGGTTAATAAAAATGTTTAAGGTGTTTGTAAAACTGTGCTTATGGAAACGGGCACAATGACTTCCAAATTAGTGTATTATACTATGTAATTCATATGTAAATAGCTCAAATGTAATTAAACATTCCTTTGGCATTAACTCAGCTTGCTTGGTATTATGTGTACACATAATTTATCTTGCGTTCTTGGGTAAGTTTTCTAACGTTTGCACATTAACAATATAACATGCTTACAACCTTCTCTTAACGTCCTCAAACGTTTTTCTTTAAAACAATTTTCTTTAGCCGTTATCCAGAGGCCCTCAATGAGAAATCCGCCGAAAGTTATCCGAAAGTTGGATGAGTCCTACCCAGAAGTCGGTCGCAGCTTCAGCTGAATCAGTTCCTGGAGTTGATTACAATCACCTTTTTTTTCGATTTTTTTAAATTTCAAGATCTGGTAAAGCAAACAATATTTAATGAAAGTGTTTTGATAGTTTTCAATAAAGCCCACATGTTTACTATACATACTACGAGTAAGCCAAAAATGACTGTCCACTCCTTGCTTAAAATGGATACTGACACAAGGTTAAAAAAAAGCTCTTTATGTAGAACAAATTAAGATAGATATTCTGTCTCTTAATCTAAACTGACCTCAATGATTAACCACTCAAATCTAAGGCCGTGGAGGTGATTTTCAAATACAGATATCTTGGAATCAAAGAATAGGTTCTTTTTAACAGGCCTAATGTAGGAGTTGCCTTTAACAAGTTCTCAAAACATCACCCGATCGTTCTACATATGATGTAGTGGAGACATCGCTCGGGTCAGTCATAGGCGCTTACACTAACAAAACACACTAGTGTTGGCCTATGGAGTGTTTAGCTAAGGGCGATTATGCCTGCCACAGCACAGAAGCACTTTAGAACCTCGCCGAGATAAATGCAGCATCCTTGGGGATCATAAACATGCCTTTATGCCCCCTGCCATCCACCATCCCCCGGTCCAAGTGCTGACTCTCAGGAACTGACCAGCGAGGAAGAGATGGGCGGGGGTAAATGGAACGATGTCCATTAAAAAGTGATTTAACATAGGCTCGCCGACACAAACACACCCGGGAATCACGCCGTATAGCTCTTTGGCGGACGGATGTTTAACACGGCCGTGTGGCGGCTTCTCTTCGACAGAGCGGGAGCTGTGTGGCTGCCGCTGCCTTTTGATGGAGTGGAAAGCGGCCACTGAGCTTGTGATGTCTGGGATAGCAGTCATTAATAAAAACTCACTGACCTGCCTAATATACACAGGAAATCCTCTGACCTCTTGGGCCGCCCTCAGGGAAGATGACATCATTGAGAGAGTAGCGTTACAGGCAGTAGATCGAGCGGGAGAGAGAAGCGGCGCTTTAGCGCTCTCTACTGACGACAATGTGAAAGTAGTCAAAGTCAAAGTCAAAGTCAACTTTGTCATCTCTAAAACTATGAGACTGTACAGTATATAAGTACAGCTATATACTGTACAGATACATAGAGAGATGAGACGACGTGGCTCCAGGTTATTTCCAGTGCAAACAAAGAACAGTAGAACAGAGAATAAATAGGCAGTGGCACAACTAGGCACATGGGATAGACAATAAATAAGTAAAAATACTAAAATATACATTAAACAATATACATTTTAAACTATACAATATGCAATATACATTTTAAACTAGACAGGGAGTTTTAAATATAATTAGAAGCTAGAAATAGACATAGAGGTAAAAATTTTGTCAAGTAGTACACATTACTCAGTCGCAAACGTGAAAATCCACTGTTGCTCGGACAGTGTTGGGAAGGTTACTCTTAAAATGCATTCCACTACAGATTACAGAATACATGCCCCAAAATGTAGTTTGTAACGTATTCCGTTAAGTTACTCAATGTGAGTAACGTATTCGGAATACTTTGGATTACTTTATATATTGTCACGCGTTTTACAACTACATGAATGTAGCAATCACATCCTGCAAATTCTTGTTTGGTTTTCTCTACCAGTTGGCTGTTAAGCCCAAATCTCCCTGAATAGACAATATATTTACTGTAGGTAGAGGAGCAAAGCCGAAATTTCCGAGTAAGAAATGCATTCCTGCCCGGGCACTGCTGGCTCTGTTGTGCTGGCTCCGGGTCCATTGTGGAACTGACGCCACCAACATTAACAGGACGCTTACATTAGAGCCTCTTATTGCGTGTTTTGCGTGGAATTACCAAAATTAGAGAGGGGATAGCCTAACATGTGAAACAAGAAAAGACCGCCGTGTAATCCATTTATTTCAACTAAGTAACTGTATTCTAATTATCGCCTATTTAAACGGTAACTGTAACGGAATACAGTTACTCATATTTTGTATTCTAACTACGTAACGCCGGTACATGTATTCCGTTACTCCCCAACACTGTGCTCGGGTCCCTATAGCCTGGACATCTCTAACATGGCTTGCGTGTGAATACTGCTAAAACGAGTTTGGATACCTATAGGCTATAGAATATTTTTATACCAAGCACCTATACCCATAAGCATAGACTTGCAAAGGGCCCGTTATAAACCTGTGTAAACTAGTATTTAAACCAATCCTTGATACGGCCGTATTGATTAAAATAGTATACATATTAATTAGGTAACAAGCAGCTAATGCAGTAAAAATGCTATAAAAGTACCATGTATATATCTACCTGATCATAGCAAACTAGCAAAAAGAGAATACGTTTGAAATGAACAGAACCAGACTCAAAGCACCAACGCATTCAATGCTAATTATATATTTACCAAGACAAAAAAAAACTTTTCATATATCTCTAAAACAAGTTTGTTCTTAAGCGACGTTACACATACTGCGTTATTTTACATATAAAAACTAATCGCCACGTGAAAGAAAATAAGTTCTTAGTTTTACTATTTAAACAGCATCTGATTTTGTTTGTATTTTTATTAAGTATTTGGTCAGTTAGACTTCAGATAAGGATTTTGAACAAGTCGGACCTTCTCATGTATACTTTTTATGTTAATCCCACTGTTAAGATATGTTATTTGTATGTCATAATTGCTACAATATTCTAAAAACATATCCCTAAAAAACTGAGAAAATCCTTATCCTTAAAAGATTTGAATGGCTATGGCCACTAAATGTAAGAAAATACTTAATTTACATTCAAGAGTCAAACAGCCAGAAAATTCCATAATTTTCCTCCCCCCAAAAATTTATTCTGGTGCAGTAAAACACAGTTTGTTTCATTGCAAAAGTACAAGACATTAAGGTGAATGCATCTTTAATTGTGGACAAAATCTTTTTCAAATCTACCATCAAATCCAACACTGAGCCAATATACTCCATTGTCTGGTATATTACAGAATATTCACAAGTGCAGCAGATACTGCATCATACAGACATCACATCATACCCTGAAAGACAAAACAGTACTGCCAAAACACATCTTTGACATGACCATAAAAATTCGGTCAGGTTCCTTTTTCCTCTGGTAGTAACGTTACCAGGACAGGAATTTTATACAACCCCAGAGAATAAAAAAACTCTGAGAACTGAACTCTACTGACAATATAAGTAAAAACAAAAAAGGGGAAGAAATAAATGAAAACATGCCGCAACACTTGGCATCCCACTCCCTGGATGGACTTGCTATTGATATGGAACCAACAGGTAATATCTGGAAAGCTATTGTCACTGGGATGCATATCCAAGTGGGGCCTAGTGGGAATAATCACTTTTAAAGAAACTCTAAAAGGAATGGCACGGATTTGACACAGCAAATACTCACGAAAATGGTACATAAAATAATGGAAACCAATGGGAATAATTTAACTGAGTAAAAGGCTGATTCAGTTCTTGTCGTTCACAGTCTGTCTCCAGTTCCACAGCTCATCAATGACCTGCAGAGATTGAAAACAATTCATGACAGTAATTCCATGCACACAAATCAAACCACAATGTTTTATGAAAATTCATTTTTTGTACCAGATGATCAATACAGACATTTACCTCATATCACATACAGGCAGTATATTTAATATAACAAAGGGGAGAAAGCTATGCATACCTTTGCATCGTTTACTTTAAAACCGTGCTTCACAAGGTTCTCAAACTTGGGTTGAAGTTTTGGCAGCGCAACTCCCTGCAAAAATAAAAAGATAGTGGATTAATTAGGCACCACCATAAAATCACTTCCGTTAATGGAGTCCAGCAGGCTTATTCATTAGAACAACCATTAAGTAATATATCAAATCATTCCTATTTCTGCACTGAAGCATATTCATGATCATCCTCTTCATCCTTAGTAATAAAATCTCACAACAGACAGAAGAAAAACAACAAACCTTGCCAACAGTAGCCAACAACTTGGCCTTAATGTCCGCAATTGTGAGAGGTGCCTGAGGAGTTTTGGGAGTTTTAGGGCTTTTGGGGGTCTGTGCTTTTTTGCCGTCCTTCTTGCTAACGTCTGGGGTTTTGTTCTGGTGAAAGACAAAATTAATAATGCACAGTCAGTTATCAAGACACATGCACAGTCAGGTCATGCTGTAACAAATACAATTTAACATTTTCCATACATTCATCCTTTAGATTAAGACTGATGGAGAGGAGTGATGTTAAGAAAATCAGGAATTGGAGCATACCTGCTTGGCAGCTGGTGTGTTGGGTTTCGGTCCTTTGCCATTCTGTGCAGGAGTTTGAGGTTTAGCTTGAGGCTTCTTGGTCTAAGATGCAGATAAGAAAAAGTAAATATCCACGTTTTTTCAGATTAAACAGAAATACACACAAGTTTATGATGAAGGGCAGTCACCTTAACAGGCGTCTCCTCTTCGCTTTCTTCATCCTCTTCGTCCTCATCCCTAGAAGAGAGTGTCAATCAGGCCTCTACATTAAAAAAGCTTCCCAAATGCAAGAAATAATTCATGTCTTGTTTACAGGGTAATAGATACTCACTCATCATCATCTTCATCTTCCTCTTCGAGCATCTTCATCTTTTTCTTTAGTGATGAAAACACTGGGTAAATAGCTATGCTTGAGGAAAAATAACACTTTTGCAGAAGAAGTATGTACAGGCAAATTAAACTACTTACAGAAGATTTTGCAACTGAAGGTGCTGCCCTCTTCAATGGTACCTTAACGTCCTCCTCCTCCTCTTCCTCCTCATCATCATCTTCGTCATCAAAAGACTGATCCCCTTCCATTACTGAAAAGAGAGCAAGTTGGAAATGTTAACAGTATTAACATTTGGTAACCACCGAAAAACAGTAACCTCAAATTATTTCTCAGGCCTCGTCCAATAGAATTCTCTGACCACAATATGAGCAGCTTTATGAGGTCTGAATGAATGATATCTGCTTTGCTTTATCATCAAAGGCACTTACTGACAAGGTGCTGTCCGCTGATGTGGATGGGACCGGAGCCGGACCGCAGTCGAAACACGACAGGTGGGGTGATCTCAAATCCTCCCAAACAGACCTAAAATAAGAAACCGGTTCATCGTACAAACATTGACATATTATAAAACATTTAAAAACCCTGATGTCCTAAAAAGCACAACTCACACTTGGCAGAGTGGACGGCTTGAGCGTGGCCAGCACGGCTTTAACCTTCTGCCCCTCTGCGTCCAGACCCTCAACCTCAACAATGTTCAGCTCATCTTTTGTTGATGGATCAACACACACCTGAAGAGAGAAAACTCAGCATTGAAAAAAAAAATCTCAAACTTAAAAAATCTCAAATAATGAACGATTCCGCTATAGGCATTATGTGTAATATAATTGCATTTGCTGAGTATGCATTATGTCTGGCGCAGAATGAACCATTTTGGTTAGTTCTCAATAGATATTTATTTTAAGTTCTGTTCCAATACTCCGTCGCCTCTGTGTGAGTAACAGTTAGTTATATACACTTTATGTTGTATTCAACTGAAAATGAAGAAACATGAAGTTCAAGGGTCATTTTGAACCAATTTGGCCAATAAAATGAGTTGCTTTTGGCCTTCCTGGGAGAGAACTACATTTCCCACAATCCCCCGCGCAAGCCACGGAGCCGCGTCACAATAAAGGGTTCTGCGCGTTCCGGAACGAACTATGAAAAAAAAATCGATGGCAAAATCTCAATAAATGGCTGTATTGTGAGTGGAACACTGGTTGTTGTGGTTATTTGTCAACTAAAATATGCGTTTTGTCTGTAATAAAGGGGACGTTTTGACGGAAACGGAGCGTTTTAGCGAGTAATGGTGCTTACGCGAGCGCTCGCGCGTTCACAAACACAGCGCGCGTATTTACATCGCAAAAAACGTCATTCGTGCGTTTTAACGCATTTACTTCTGTTTTTGTGCACGCAATCTCTCACAAATACGTTCACTTACGGAGGGATCTCTTCTCGTTTTGATCGCGCCACTGAAAATATTGTGCGTCATTAACAAGCATCTGTGTGAAACACAAGCAGCGCATGCTGTAGCAAATAAAATGACTTAAACGAAGCTTCGATTCTAGAAAATTTGCCTCGACCATTTCTTGTAATCGAATTATTCGAGTTATTCAAACAATCGTTTCAACTCTAATTCTTTCCGTATTTCAGTCTTTGTAATAATGAAACTGAAAGTCACTCTCGACACTAAACATCGACTAAACCCTCAATTTGAAAGTTAAATGGAAGAAACATTACTGTTATCTGTTTTAACTGGCCTGGACAGATTTCGTTTACATAATCACCTCCACTCATTTTAAATATGTAAAACATGGAAGCACATGACTCAGAAAGTGTATTTTTCACACACCATCCTGATGGACAGCTGATGGTCAAAGTCGTCATCTTCTGGGTTAAAGATGATCTCCTTCTTATCCTTCAGCTCACAGCCTGTAAGAGGAAAAAAAAAAGTTAGACAAAACACTTTCAAAAAGAAATCAATACACCAAAACCGCATGTTACGTGTAAAGGCGGGTAAACGTTTGCCGTTACTCAGCTGCACCACGTGAATCCCGTAGTAACCTTACTCCCCACGTGGAAGCTCGCGCACCACGACAAAAGACTTTCCAACAAAACTTCTCTCAAACAACATGACTTCACAGAACTATGTTCGCTGGCCTCAAAATCTGTGTTCTCGACGTTAACTTAAAAAAAAAGAGTTAATTTAAAGCTGGTCGATAAATTATTAATAACACCGCTGGCAAGCCACGAGACAACGTCGTTCCGAAAGGAACATGAGAATATGTATATTTTTATTCAACTACGAAGAAAGGTGGGTCTGTGCGTTACTTTCTATTTATTTGTTTGTTTTATTTCTGACTAGGTGTAATTAGCCGTCGTTAGCCTGCAGCATTTTGTTCAGCAGGCCGCAGCCGCCATGTTGGAAATGCAACACACGTGCGTACAGAGGCAGACACGTGCAAATGGTAAAAGGCTAACGCGGGGGGCCGAGTAATACCCATAATCTATGTTAACTTTTTGCTTCTAACAACAGAACTATGCTTACACCCGGGTCTAATAAGAAGTTATGGGCAGTGAAATATTTCACACACACACACACATATTTATATATAGTTTGTTCTTTCGACCTGACTACACCGGCTTCTGTTGTACGAGCTAACGGGCTAACATGCATTGAGTAGGAAGTTACGTTTGGGTCATGCGCAGATCGTAGTGATATTTTAAAAAGTCAGACAAATGTGCATCATTTATCGCATTTTATCTACTACAGATGTATAAATTAACCGTCCGAAGACGATTAGAAGTTACATTTACGGTATCTAGTAGCTGACACATTTATCTAACTTTATTCTTTTGGTAATAATGGTCCTGTATTTGACATTTCATAATTTTCCGTTACTTGAACGGAACGCAGAAAAAGAGCAAAAATTATACCGTAAAGAAAGGTCTGGGGTCCCAACTGATCGACGTCCATCTCTGCGGTGTGAGGTTAAGCGCGTACGAAGCCGGTGAAATGTGCTGCTGCGACTGCGAAAAGTACGACCACGTTGCCTGTCTTGGTCATGTCCACGCCCCCTATCCGGGCGGTCCCTACACCAACCTGCCTATGCTCAACCAGGGGGCGGGCCGTGACTTAGGTGGGAATCCCCCCCATCTAAAAATGTTTAATTTTTAATCAAACGAGACTGGAATTAAGATTACGAATGCTCATGAATAGAAAAATCTAATACGTCTTTTGGCGTTAAAAAAACAATTGATTTTTAAAAATATATCCCCCCCAAAAATGATCAATAAGAAAGTAACCATTTAGTTTGGCAAAATGTTGTACTCCGTAGCTTATTTAATATTTAATACAACATACATGTATAAATGAAATAAATAATCTTGTTTACCGTTTAAAATAATGCATTGATTTAACAAACCATTTAGAATATTTAAAATATGATCTGAAAGGAAGTGGCCACACTATATTTTGGCAATAAGCTGAATCTAGTACTTACTAAGTTACTATGATCTAACTAAATACTAAGTTCAAAATATGTATTATAACCTTCTTTTGGTCACACATTTTGGTTGAAAGCAGTGATGGCTGATCTACATTACACCTTTGTTTGGTGTCATCTACAGCTTAACTCTCTAGCTTGGGCTGTAGCAGTCATATTTCTCTTTATTTGGCCAGTAATCTACATGCAAAATATGCTCACAGACACTTTTCAGGTTGTCCACAAAGTTTTATTTTAATCATCATTGAGTATGATAGCATTATACAGCATTAAAAGGTTTTATAAGCCTGTCTGACTCAGTGGATCTGCACTCAAAAATGTCATTTTCCATAGGTCTCATGAATAAAAATATAAACTGAAAAGTAATTATATTTTCTTCAGAGTAATAAAATATGAGAACTAAGAGCTGGATTGTCACTTGGTGAAATCATCTAGAGCAGATATTATACAGCAACTTTTAAAGTTTTGCTTAACACACCATTCATCCAACCACACACGCACGCGCACACACACACACACACACACACACACACACACACGAGATGTAGAATGATTTAGGATCAGTTTAAAGACAGACACATAACACAAGAGACAAAGGACAGACATCTATTTAAATACAACACCAGACAGGAGAGCATCCAAAAGTCTATTGCGCAAAACAAAATTGTCATTAATAAATAAATCTTTAAAACAATTCAATGCATAAAATGACATAGAGGGCTTTGTATAACATTCATGTAAATCATAAAGAGCATAATCCTCGCTTTAAAACATGCAAACTCTTGGCAATCGAGTAGACTGAAGAGGGATCGACGCCTTATAGATGCAGTTCAAGTGTATGGCCAGCAGAGGGAGTCCTTTAGTCGCAGCTCCAATATCACAGAGGCCTTAAAGTGGCTTGATGTCTGGAAGTTAGAACAGTTGTTCTCAAAGCTTCAAAAATAAAAAGAAGAGTCGATTGAAATTAATTCTTAGGATTCCGTGAGACCCTCACACTTTCCAAACCCCAAGGTTCACAGTTGATGCTGATTAGCAAAGGACTAAAATGTGAGGTTTTCCGTCTGCCCAGGACAGAGTTCATTTGTTGTCTGCCTTCCAGAACAATATTTCTGTATCTTTATTAGATGTTTCATTATTAACATTAATCGTCATAGGATCCAGGATACTTGCTGTGACGAAGTTATGGATATATAATGTTCCTTCTTAGGCAAGCCATTTCACCCAGTATGTATTTGGAAAGAAAGAGAGAGAGATAAGTAATATCAAATGTACTCAATCAAATGTAAACTTTTTAAAGAAATCATCCCATGCACGTTTTTTTTTTAATAAAAATATTTTTTTCTCGATCCCTTCCTCTCTCTCTTTCTTTTTCCTCTTCATCCCACACTCGTTTTACATCACGTTTTCAAAGAGCTGCATGGATCTCATCATTGTTTCGTCCTAAAGAAAGAAAGGAAAACAGTATCAATGGCAAAATCCTCGACCGCTGCAATTCATCACATTTACCACTAGATGTCAGTGTTCGTTAGTGACATTTCTCTGCGCGTAACATGATTTTGTATGTATGGGTTGGGGATTTGTAGAGGAAAAATAATTATTTATAAATTAATATATAAATACATAAATAAATAATTTATAATATTTATATTATATTTATAATAAATAAATGCATTTCTCATTTGTCTTACAGAGTAGCAGTAACTATGACGTATTTAAATACTTGAATTGCTAGACTATTAGAATTGGCGTATATCTAAATAACACCATATCAGCCTTTGTTTACTTTTGTTTTCAGAAACTGACCAGTCGGGAACCCATTCTTTGTAAGTGTATATTGTTAAATGACTTGTTAAATTTGGCTTAAGGATAAGCACATACCTCCTGGCATGCCAGAATAAACTCTTCCAGCGTCACAACTCCATCTTTGTTCTTGTCCATTTTCTGTAAGGTCAAGAAGTGCAAGGTTAAAATTATATTCTTGTTCACATTTTTCACAGCAAATGGGATCTGTGTTGACAGCCATGATCTTTCTTTGGGAACACTGACCTGAAAAAAGGCGTCGACATGCTGTTTTGGAACATCTCCTTTCAAGGCAGGGTACGTGTACTTCCCCATCATGTCATAAATGGCTCGTACGATCTCCGTCATCTCCTATCATTAGAAGGTGGAAAAAGTAGGTCTATGTTATTAAAGGTCAAGTGTGGAAATACTGCATTTTAAAATGACTTCAGGAAATATACACTTATAAGGGCTGGCCTCTCTAGACTGTCTTTTCAACAAAATAGTATTTTGATATTCATGTCATCTCTTTAACCAAAGAGCTGGTGGATGCCGAATTACATACTTGAACAATCACACACACACACACACGTACACACCTCTTTGCTGATGAACCCATCTCTATTGATGTCATACAGGTGAAAAGTCCATTCTAGTTTGTCTCTGACGGACCCTCGTAGAAGAGTGGACAAGCCCATGACAAATTCCTAGCAAAGGAAAAAGAGATAACGTCTATTTAGATTTAGATTTTCATACAACTACAAGAAATACAGTATCAACATCAGCTTCTGCCCACAACAGCATGTGCCAGCGTGTCTTTCTACCTCAAACTTTATAGAGCCGTTGTTTGCCGTGTCGAAGGCGTTAAAAAGATAGTGTGCGTACGTGCTGGCATCTGGAATATAAATAAAAGAAGCATAAATAAAACAAAACATTGTAGGTAAATGCTGCCTCTGTAAGAGGCTTTTCCATGAGCAATTCTGATTCTGGGCTTACCGCCGTGTGGAAAGAACTGTGCGTAGATGTGTTTGAAGGTCTCTTCATTCACTACTCCACTGGGACACTCCTGCAGAGACAAAAGTGGTCGTTTTGTGGCTGATTTTGGAAAATACGAAAAGAACAGATGTGGTTTGAGGGACTTGTGTGGACAAATGCATAGTGAGTGTGTATAGGTGTTTTGTTGTTATGACATATGGCAGAGTACGTCTTGCTTCAGGCTAGTGCAACTTAAGTTGTCAGAATCACTGACTAAATCAGTGTTCATATATCAAAGTCAGGTATAGCACATAAACACTCAAAATTGGAACTGCGTGTTTCATTGATTTTCCCGTCCAGTATCAAAGAATATAGTTGATTCTAGTCCTTTGGTACTTTGGTATCAGCTGACACAACATCATTATGTTTGATACTGATAATCTTTGTCGCAAAATCAAAGCACAAATGAGAAAACATCACAGAAAAAAAATCAAAACCTCAGATAAACAGTAAAGGCCCCAGAATAAATAAGGCATAAACACATCATGAGCTGGATGGATATTGTTCCAGTCCCCTTCACAATATGCAGAAAACAAACAAGAACTAGAACCCACAAGACCTTTGGTTCCAGAACCTTTTGGTTTGTGTTAGTTCCTGTTTTTGGTTATGTGGTGGAAAAAGCAGCCAAAGACAAAGGCATTTTGTTTATAGGGAGTATTTGTTCTGGGGGTTTCAGCTTCTTATACACACTAACAAAAGTAATATTGCCTATAGAAAATTCTAAGGAAAATGTCAGATCCATTTCAAAGAGCACAGTGATGTCAGTACATACATTTTTGAAGCCACGGTAAAGGACTTGTAGCTCTTGTTTGGTGAAATTTGTCTGGGCCTCAAGCTGTTCGAGCCCTTCGGGTCGATGGCACACCATGGTCATCTCCAACTCATCATCCACCTTATCTACACAGTGAAAGAAAGATGGAAAATTGAGTGAATGAGAATTGAGTACAGCAGCAATACAGCTGTAATTGCCGCTGCAGATGTCTGACAATTTGACAGACTGTGGCTGTATTGATATCTTCTTATTACCTCTCATGGCTATGAACACAAATATGTGGAGTGGTACAAGAAAAGACAAAAAAGAAAGGATAATTAATTCTCCTTGCAGAATGAAGAAATTATTCCAAGCTGGAAAATTTCCATTAGACACAGGCTGAGAGAGACTGATGGCTCCTCAGTGGTCGCCTGGAGCTGAGTCGACAGCAGCTCTGAAAAACTGAGAATTGCGCTCAAGGCAAAAGCAGAACTGCAAAAGTACCATAGACTCCCTTATTTCATCTTGCCGCAGAGGAAAGGAAATGTCTTACATTTCTCCTACGCCACACACACTCGACCACACACATGCACACTGCCCTGCAGGTATGACCCTAGCTGTGTCAGCTGCGCTGTGATGATGGTTTTAGCGGTGAGGGAGACTTGCACGAAAGATAAGAGATTTTCAGCATTGACCAAACCCTGAGAGATTAAATGATTGAACCCTGCTGGGGTTACAGCCAACAATGTGAGCCGAACTGTGTCTGAACTGACATTGCACAGCAAGGTGGCGTCTAATTAGCAGTGATTCACATCTTATTCAATACAACACCTCTCTAGGGGCCAGCACTGATGGCTAATCAGTATGATTATGTCTCAATCAAACACACAAGCACAGACACAGTCTTGGACCTACTCACTTGTTTTATGTCCTTTGGTTACAGTATGTATTAATGTTGAGATTTTTAACCAAATATTGTCTTCAGTATATTCAAGAGAACATAAAATTCCCAACAATTCTTATCGAACTGTGCAACTCAAACATTACAAGAAGAGGTTATAAGATTTGAGTAGTGATTACTGTCACTGAAATGCAGTATAGAGTTACAAATACAGCCTGGAGGTGTAACAAGCCAGACTCA
Organism: Distichodus sexfasciatus; assembly: GCA_032718565.1. Lineage (NCBI taxonomy): Eukaryota > Metazoa > Chordata > Actinopteri > Characiformes > Distichodontidae > Distichodus > Distichodus sexfasciatus. The sequence continues at coordinate 127,652 of JAVGVS010000305.1, read as the reverse complement.
GTTAATGTACTCTTAGTTAAAATTTAGCGAACGGCGGTATACGCCCAAGAATTTATCTCAGGATACGTTTTGTTCACAGCTGTGCTGAAACTTTGAAGCTGCTCAGTTTTTGAAAACACAATGATTCTTGCAAATTTTGCAATCTTCAAATCTAACCTGCAACTTCAAACTGGCTAAAGCACTGCCCAAAATATCCAACATCGAATGAACACTTGGATATGCTTTCATATGCCGCTGCTCCATTGAGAGTGTGCTGACATACTGCATCTCTGTGTGGTTCTCGAGCTGCACCGTGGCACACAAGAAGGAACTACAAAGGGTCATTAAGATGGCCCATTGTATCATTGGTCACCCTCTTCCCTCCCTGAAGGACCTGTACAGTACCAAGAGGGCACGCAGCATCTTATGGGACTCCACACACCCAGGAGACAGGGTGTTTAAGCTGCTACCCTCTGGCAGGAGATATATGTTGCTGAGGTCACGGACAAATAGACTCAAGAACAGTTTTTACAACAGGGCAATAGCCCTAATCAATGCAAACATGACTTGAGTAGCCACTTTTGTTAGGGATAATGATTATTCTTTATCTATTAATAGTGTCTCTTTTGCACAAATTTTTACATTGTGTTGTGTTGTATTGTGCTGTGTTTGGCGTCAACGTGGAACAGTATTTGAATTTCGTTGCACTTTTGTTTCACTGTGCAATAACAATAAAGGGTTATCTATCTATCTAGTTCGTTTAACACAAATGCCGTGTAGAGAAGATGCAGCTGTTGTTTTAAACCAGGCTAATCAAGGCTAATGCTTATCATGCAGTTGCATTTCATGCTTCACAGGTTTGTGATATGGTTTAAAGCTGTTCCAGGGTGTGTTAACTGTAGAATGTAAGGTAATATTTTTAACCAGCCTTTCTGCCACGATTGCCACTACAATCCCCCATAAGCTTGTCCATAGAGGCCCTTTGTATTCTATATATACAATCTCGATGTATGTTTTATATATTATCTGTGTGCATATGTTCCAGGGCAGAGCAGCACCGAATTTTAAGCTCTTGTCGCCAGCATTGTGCTAATTGTCTTAGACAATCTTTCTCAATCTGTCTGGCATCGCTTGCAACCTTCTTCTCCACATCTCACTGTTCTTAACTTCTGTCTCCATGGAGACGCTTTAGCCACCCACAAGATGTACAGTTAGATGTTGAATTTACAAGGTTGGAGTAAAAAAAATCACACAAACGACTCAATCAAACGAACGTGTGAGTGACTAACGAGGAGCGGCAGGGTTTTGTTTGGGTCACACATCAATGTGTCTGGTGTTCCTTATTGATCTGTGTGTTGGTTCTGTCTATAGTGGATGGTTCCTTTGGGGGAGCGGAATCAGAAAGTACGACTTCACAGTTTGTCGTAGAAATAAACAAAATGGTTGTGGCTTATTACTGTGAGAATTTACCAGAAACTGAAACTGCATGCTAACAAATGTAGGTTGATATTATACTTTAATAGCCATGTTTTACTGAACTTGCTGTGGAAATTGTGCTGTCCTTGATCATAAATTTTAAATGTTACACTTGGGAAAACATATGTCTACTTTTAAGATCCGGCATATTTTCTTTAGGAAGACGGATTTTATTTTAATCTCATTCATTTTGGAATTTAATGTGAAAATCTGCATTCTGTGAATACATATAAACACATAGTGATTCAACCCAATAAGGGTCTCCTGTACTTACAAATCACAAAGAATTGCAAAATGTAAGCAATCCTACAGAGGACTGTGTTTATTTTCATGGAGTATGTTTTTTCCATTATTTTGATGTCTGGCTGAGAAAATCTTGCTTCACGAAAAACCACCCAAAACTGGAAATCGCTGCTGAACAAACAACAAAATTGCCTTCCACCTTATTTAAAAGGAAAGCGGTTATTTAACCCTCATCCTCACTTCCCACTACTGAAGCACTGAGAGACTGAGAAAATGAGGGAACTGGCTTGGAAGAAGTGAGGAACATGCTGGAAAAAGTGTTAATTGTAACAGCTTGTGGAGGTGAGAGAAGCAAGTGAGAATCCTATCAAGATGCAAGGAGATCTAAGGAGGAGGTGGCTGGTTTTCCTTAACCTTCGCAAGGGAACAAAGGGGCTGATGGAGGAAAGGAATAAAAAATTTAGCTGTGGAAGTGTAGTTTCCTGTGCAGTAGAGCACAGCAGGGAAGAAGGGAGCGCACATGCATGGTCTACTGCCGAGATTAAATGCAGAGAAGCTTAAACAGCAGCTCTGGGTAAAAAGACACATTCTAAAAACAGACTGCAGCACTCTCAGGTGTAAAATCGGAAGCACCTCTCAGAATAGCCGGTTTTGTGGAACATTTTTTTGTGTTTGTGGGGTTTGTTGATGGCTCTAGCACAGATTATTCTAATCGGTATTAACATTATCAGAAATCGACATCATTTCATATCCACCTTATTAAACACAATAATGCACATTGTTTATTGAACATTCTAAATGACAATCTAAGTTTTATATTCTTTACAGGCGAAAAACATATTTGTGTTGTTAAAGGTCCCATATTATATATTTTTCCAGGTTACAATAGTTACAATAGGTCTATGAGCTCCACTAAAGATGTCTCTGAAGTAGTTTGATGAAAATCCCTCTTAGATTAGACATTTTCGCCTGCTTTTTGCCCCCCCTGTTTCAGTCCCTTTCAGAACAGGCTGTTTCTCATTAGTATTCCTAAATGCAAATGAGTCACTGCTGCACACACATCCCCCACTCCGGAACTGGGGTGTAGACAGCACGGCGAGAGTTTACCTTTCGTGAAAATAATCGACATGGCTGTTGCTAACGGACCATCCATACAGCCGTACATGTTCAACACAACACTCCGGCGGTAGACTTCTTCATTGCGATTCCTACGCTAGCGCTTGCAAGAAAACATGATGGATCAGGAAGCGCTAGCAGATAGGAGGGTGGAGTTATTCAAATGTGCCCTACTGTGACGTAGAGGTAATCTAGACAACTCGATTAAGCACACGATTTCTGACATTTGTAAATGTGAATTTTTTCATAATATGGGACTTTCAAAGTCTTGATTTATGCCGCCGTTCTACAGAGCCATCAAGGGTTTTAGATACCACCACTGAAATGTAAACCCACCACAAAATGCCTGTGTAACTGCTAATCTTACCCCTGCAGGGCATGTCTCAGCTCTCATCCCCACATGTGGCGTTCTGACTCTTTCAAAGGTCATCACTTCGGCCGGCAAGGCTGAGATCACAAGTGAAAGAACTGAACATGCTAAGCAGTATGCATATTCATGAGCAGATGTCAGCAAAGGAAAGTCGTTGGCAGGTCGATGATTAGCAGTAAAGAGTCAGGCAAGAAACTGCCCTTTCAGTGTTAGTGACGTGACATGGTCACTCATCATACAAAACAGAAATGGGTGACAAATTCTCCCTTATTTAATGTTGCATTTTTTCATTTAAGAGTGTATCTACGGCATAGTGACACCTTCATCGTGTAGGGTTATTAACTAAATACCATGTGGTGGTATGTGAAAATTGGGTTTGGCTCTCTAAAAAACCTCCAACGGTCAGTTTTTAATGGTCATCTGTTGACCACTCTCAGCCTAGCATTGAGACGTTGATAAAGACTCATCAACGTTGCTGTGCTTTACAAACCCATACAAACACACTGTTGAACTAAGGATGACCTGCTGACTAAATAATACCAGGTCGATTGGTGTCTAGTGTTCAGACGCTGACCAGAGGTGATTAAGGGTGGGACGGTAAATAGGTTTTTACTCTTAATTTAGGTTTCAGGTACTCAATATACATCTGATAATTGGAACTTCGTTCATATTAATGTCATGTTTTGTAACTTTGCATTACAAATCTTTTTTCTGTTAATTGTACAAATGTTATAAATGCATTAATGAATTTAACTACATCTCAACATCTTCTAAAACCTTTGTTGATAACAGCTAGGGTGTGAATTCCTGTAAATCTGTGAAGTGTTGTAGTCTCTCACAGTTGTGTCTCCTTCCTTCCATCCAACACACGTTATTAACGCAACCGTCCGCACACAGTCCTCACAAACCTGTCTCCATGACAACCACACCGTAGTGCATGTGAACAGGAAGAGAGATGGTATGTGAGCAGAGTGTTAACTATTCACACACACACACACATACACACACACACACACACACACACTATCATTAGGAAAGGTTGACACACCATCCACTGCCATTCACTTGAGATGAGTCTGGTGTCTCCACCCTAAAGACTAAAGCACCTTCACCTTTGTCTTTCCACTCTCCCTCTTTTTTCTCCACACTTCCTTCTCTTTATTGCGTGACATTTCATCACACACAATGGTGCACGGTGCCATAATCACCGTGCTTGATATAGCATGCTATTTCAATTAAGCATTTCCAACGAGTTGGAAGCATACTCCATTTTACCTGCTGCCAGTCCCAGATTCTGTGCTGTAGTTCGTGAGTCACGCAGCCATGTTTATCTCCACATCTCTGTGGAGTTCACCTACCTCTGGTCGGCTCTCTCTGCCTGGTCTGCATGGTCAGTGTCCCCACCACTGCTCCCATTATGGCAGGAGAGTCTTCAAACTGTCCACCGCTGCAATCTGTCTCTATTTGTATCTCTCCCTCTCTCACACTCTTTCTGTTTTTCTCCTGCTATTCACCCTGATTCTCACAGTTATAAGCTCGTAGCATCACCTGCCTCTTTCGCTCTGTCCTTTCTCTGTGAATGAAAGAGAACCAGAGAAACATTTCCTCCTACTGGCAAGGCAAATGAAGTCTTTCCTGCACGCCCCTCCCACCTCTCTCTCTCTCTCTGGCTCCCTCTCTCTCTCTCTCTCTCGCTCTCTCTCGCTCTCTCTCGCTCAGTAGTAGAGGTAACTGTTGCTGTGCTTGTGGGCTGGGAGCTGTAAGCAGTGAAGCGGAATGATGGTGTGGAGCGTGTGAGGATGAATTGCTCTTACACACACCGCAGCTTTTCATCTTATCTTTCCACAGCTCTGGTTTCCTACATTCTCAGGCTGTGGGTGGCGGCTCCCCCAGTGTAAGCAAGTTCTCTCTTATCTCTCTACTCTCTTACCAAATATTTACACACGCTCCATGTTCCAAATTAGTATGCAAACGACATAAACTTCAATTTGTAAACTAGAAAGAATGGTTCTAATAATGATATGGAGTTGTTTTATTTTTAATTTTGTTTTATTTTAGCGGCTAGGATATTCACCTCTGGACCAAGAGGTCAAGGGTTCGAATCCCACCTCCAGCACTACTATCATTGGGTCCCTGAGCAAGACCCTTAACATCAAGTTGCTCTCAGGGAATTAGGGAATAGAATTCAGGAATCCTGAATGCTCTGGGGTGCGTTTCCCAAAAGCATAGTTGCTAACTACGTTAGTAGCTAACATAGTGTTGCTAACGTAGTTGGCAATACATTAGCAACTATGCTTTTGGGAAACGCACCCCTAGATAAAAGTGTCTGCAAAATGTCATAATTATAAATGTAAATGTGTAACATGGGACGGTGAGAGTGATGAATAATGGGAAATGGGGAGGGGGGCGGGGTCTGACACAAATCAAGAGCCCTATGTCCTGAATTTAAAAACTAGCACGGCACAAGGTGCTATGGCTCAAAACAGTAGCTGCATAACTTCATTAATAATGGAAAAAAAAGTCTCATGCATCAGGGGCCTGATGTGGGCGGCAAGGAGGACATGGTAATGAGTGCTTATGTAACCCTCTCGCTCCACATAGGATAAACCCTGCAGGACTGACCCTCAAACGATGCCAAGACATCCCTAGGAAATACTGTGCTCCAAACACTTCAACTTCCACACAGCCTAGCAGTAACTCCACACACTGCCTGCGACCTCGGCAACACTTTCAAGGAATAGTCTTGCAGTTTGCTATCCCTCGACCTTCTCAAACCAACCATGTACAGTATATGCAAGTGAAATAGTATTGTGAGATGGTGTGTTAAATTTACATACTTTTTCAGAAAAATGTGCAACTACAAATGAATGGCAATAGCAGAAATTCTGCACCAGTACACTCTCCAAAATGTATCAAGGTCAGATTTTCAAATATAACTGCAAGCAGTGATTACGGGGGCCATGCAGTTTGCAGCTTTATCAGTTTTTGACGATACAAAGTGGACAAATGTCGAAAAATGACACGTTTCATCCTTTTATCTAGGGTGCTATGGTTCAAAACTTATTAGGCAAAACGCAAAATAGCTTATTATAGCGCCACCAACTGGCAGTATGGTGCAATTTTTTTTGCCTGAGTAGTGGGAGGGGTACCAGACCTACCTGCCAAATTACAAAGTGGTAGCCCACCCAGAGCCGGATTTCTATGACACTCAGTGTGTGGCATTGCAGTTCTATGCCAAGCCGACCACATTTATTTGCATATTACAGCCAAATGAAGACCTAAATTAAGAATATGCTCGATAATAATTGAAGAAGAATGTCTTGGGATTCAAATGAGACCAGTTGCATGCAGATTGGATAAAAATCCAGGGACTAGTTCGCAAGAGATGGCTTTGCATATTATGCAAATTAGCGAGAAATCCAATAAGGCGGAAATAGATACGAGGGTCTATAAAGATTCATCTTGACCCAAGGAGTAAGATGGTATAAGATTTTTGACAATCGGAGCTACGGTTCAAAAGTTATTAGGTGTGTGGTGTTGCAGTCCTATGCCAAGCCGACCACATTTATTTGCATATTACAGAAATATGAAGACCTAAATTAAAAATGTGCTCAATAATAATTAAAGAAGAGTGTCTTGGGATTCAAATGATACCAGTTGCATGCAGATTGGACAAAAATCCAGGGATTAGTTCGCAAAAGATGGTTTTGCATATTATGCAAATTAGCAAAAAGTCAAATATGGCAGAAATAGATGCGAGGGTCTAAAAAATTCGTCTTGACCCAAGGAATAAGAAGATATAAGATTTTTGAGAATCGGAGCTACGGTTCAAAAGTTACTAGGCAAAATGCATTTTTTTTTGGAAAAACGCAAAATACCTTATTTTGGTGCAATGTTTTTTTGCCTGAGTAGTGGGTGGGCACCTACCTGCCAAATTTCAAAGCTGTAGGTCTTACAGTTTTTTCTCCACAATGCGTTTTAAGGCAGAAAAACCCCCCAAAAAATCAGCACGATTCCAATAGGGTTCCACGCAGTGTTCCACTGCATGGCCCCCTAATTAGCAGGTTAACTGATACACTGCAAAAAATCAGTGTCAGAAAATAAGAAAAAGAAAAGGATAATTGTAACGGCAGGCAGATGAACCCAAATGCAGAGCTGACAAAACCAGGTCGCAGGCGCAGGATCAGTTTGAAGAACTATCGAGGGTTTATTGTAGCACAGTTCAAAAGCAGAAAACACAGTCCGCGGAGCAACCAAATCCGAATCGCCAGAAGCAGAGGGGTAATCCAATAACCGAAAGCAAGGGTCAAAACGGAGACAGACAAACGCAATAAATGCTCGGTACGTAGCACAAGGCATAACAATACTTCGCAGAGAACAGTTGTACGTGAAGGTCTTTAAATACTGGTAACCGGGCTATGATAGGTTAAAACTGGTGACGTAGATCTGGTAAACTGGGATGGTGTGAAGATCTGGAACTGGAGTTTGATAAGGCGGACTCCTCCCTTGGTCTGGGCTGGGTTCTTACAATAATAAGAAAAAAGGTACCAGAATCAAGCAAAATTATCTGCCAATACAGTGAGAAAATTTATATTGTTAAGATCTCCTAAAGCAAGAAAAAAATCTTTCCATTTTTCCATGTTTTTAGCTTTAATATTCTTAAAATAAGCAAAGTTGTCATGAATTTCTTAACTCGTAGTGGAGAGCATGAGAACTTTTCTGTTCTCTTAATTAAATTTCTTATTTCATTTTAAGAAGGTCTTATAATCAGTACATTTTTCTTAATAAGATAATTGTAAACGCTGTGAAAAGATTCAGGGACTCAGGAGGAATCTCTGTGCATTAAAGGCCAAGGGTGGAAACCACTGCTGAATGTGCATGACCTTCGAGCCCTTAGGCTGTATTGCATTAGAAACTGACATGCTACCATGATGGACCTAGCCACATGGGCTCAGAGGTACTTTGGGAAATCATTGTTACTTACCTCAATTCGCAGCTGCAACAAGAAATTCTCCCTGAAACCATACATCATTTTTGTGCAGAAACGTCTGCGAGTTCACTGGACCCAAGCTCATCTGAGATGGCTCGATAAACAATGGAAACGCGTGCATTGGACTCTATGTGCCAAAGATGAAAAACACCATCCATTCTGTTATTAACAAAAGATGCAAAAACCAGCATCTGTGATGGTATGGGGGATCTGTACGTATGCAAAGGTGCCTCTGAGACAGAGGCGTACATTGGAATTTTAGACAGACAAATGCTCCTGTCAGGACATCATCTTTTCCCGGGAACTCCATGTATATTTTAGCAGGACAATGCTAGGCCTCATTCTGCACGAATTACAAAAGCATGGCTTTGTAGACATAGAGTCTGTGTGCCTAACTGGCCTGCAGTCCAGATCTATCCCCTATAAAATGTCTGTTGCATCATAAAGAGGAGAATCAGACAATGACAACCATGGACTGTTGTGCAACTCAAGTTTTACATACAGCAAGAAAGCACAAAAAAAGATCTCTTGTAAAACTGCAACAATTACTTTCTTAAGTTCCTAAGAAATTATAAATATAATTAAAAGAAAACAGAATAAGGGATGTGATCCGATGGTAAACTTCTATGCCTCTGTCCCAACTTTTTGGAGGGTGTTGCAGACATCAATTTCTAGTTTATTTTTTAACAAATAGAATGACATTTTCTTGGAAATCTTTTCTTTGTCCTTTCGTCTGTTATAAAAAAGTTCAAGTGATTTTAGTTTTTATTGCATTTGTAGGAAGTGTCCCAACTTTTTTGGAAATGGGGTTTGTAATTACACCAAATTGTCCAAATGCCTGAGTAAAGACATAAGACTGCAGTTTTGAATTCATCAACAGACAAGAAAATAACAACACAATTAAGGATTTTTTAAATGTTTTATACAGCACTTGATTGATAATCTCACAGTCTCTCCTGTAATTCTCTACCAGGCCACTAGTGGTTCTGTGGTTCGTTTGCTCTAATGTGCTTCACCTGTGTCTTTCCCTATTTAATTTGGCTCTTTCCCTTTGTCTTTGTTCAGAGCATAGCTGTATGTCAAGATGTGTGAACTTTATGGTCTCACATTAGCTTTTGGGTGGTGTTGTTTTTGGTTTCCTTGCACTATATTTGTGGCCTCTACCTTTACGGAATTCATCAGATGCCCTGTTGTAGAGCGACCTATGTTTATTACTTATAGGAAAAGTCTCAGGGTCTTAAGACTGACTAATGGTTTTTGTGCTGGAGGTAGAAAAAAGCCAGACTCGAATCCACAACCTCTTGGTCTTTAGCCAAGCTTGTTTGAATCAGGTTTGTTCTGGAACACTCAAATCAGAGTAGACGTCCGTACCCATAGCAAAAAGTATTATACTTGAAGTTCATTTGATTAAGTATGCTTGCTATGAGTATAGCAAGTATACTACAGACCATGTACCATGTAGTGTACTAGAAAGTATACTAATTTAATACTTTTTCGGACTAAATTGGAACATTTTTAACTTTATAAAAGTATACTTTTAGACTTTAGTAGACTTTTCTTTATACTTATCAAGTATATACTTCACTATACTATTCTTAAGCATATAAAATATAGTATATAAAAAGTTAACTTCAAGCATACTGCCTCAGTTTTAGTATATAATAAGTATACTTGTAGTACACTTGAATAAACTACTTTTTGCTAAGGGTAGGAACACACATGTCAGGGTTTCCCACACCAAATGTCGCCTTGTCTGCACTACATCAGTAGTCCAGTTGCCTTCTATATTACGGTCTCACTAGTGCAATTAGGAAGAGATTGGAAAGATATTTACCTGAATGAAAGTGAATTAATTTAAATAAATGATTATTTGTTATTGCACAACACAGCACACACTTCACCCCAGTGAAATCTGTCCTCTGCATTTGACCCATCCGTGAAGAAGCAATGGACGCCTGACATACAGTGCCCCGGGAGCGCTGTGCCAGGATAGTTTAATATTTTTCAGTAGTAATTCCAGATGATATTTGAGCGGTACAAATAGGACACACACATAAAGGCGTCAGGAACCGTGAACCAAGAACCAAAACGTTGGAGTGCAAATGTCAGTTTTTTGCAGTATAATTATAATGTATTTTTAAATAAAGATTTCCACAAGCCAATTAGCACAGGGGTAGTTTAATGAGCCCTGCTGTTCTCATGATAGGTTTGGTAGCACCCCTGCAGGAAAATGTATAATAAAATATTGTTGCGTAAGGCCGAGATGAGGGTCGAACCCCTCTGAGAAGGATATGTCTCCTTCTGTCTTAAACATGCAGGGAGGAATTTCCTGGGGATTTTAGTGAAGACTTCAAACAAGTCCTCTGTTTTGCTGCCCAGAACTCATAATCCCCTTGGCTCGGTACCCACTTTTCAGGTCTCTCTTTCTTTTTTAGGCTCGCTCGCTCTGAGGGGGTGAGTGCATGCACAAACATGTGAGTCCGATGCTGTAGCTTGCTTTTTTGTGTTAGTCAGCAGTGGGAGTAGATGTCGGAGCACATGGCTCGCAAACCGTCTACCGCAGCATCTAGGACAGCTAGCGAAGCAGGCAACAGTTTCGCATTGGACACAGCAACTCCGAATTTGACACGGCAACTTTGCATGCTGGAATACCTAATTAAAAATCAAGGCATATGTAATGTTGCCCTCCACCATCCACCCTCACCCTCTCTCTCACTCTGTCCTGTATCTTTTTGTCTTATCTCATACTTGCAGCTGTGTCTCTCATTTTTCCTACTCTTTTCAGTCGCCCCCATGCTATCTTATCTCTTTCTTTAAAAAATAAATAACACTAGCTTGGGGCAGCTTGAGAACCTTGAGAGATTATACGTTGGAGGAAGCTGCCGCGAGACATCGTACCCCACTATGCATTGCTCAGAGAAAATCGACGAACCTAAATTGCCACATGGCAGGAAATTTACCACACTCCATTTGGAACACATGCACATACACCGCTACAGGCAACAACATACACACACATGAATTAATCAACTTGATAATATGTGAAAGCTGGAAAAATTGATGTTGGAACTAAGAAATGAACAGATTCATAAATGTGAAAGACTTTGAAATAAATATGGCTATGTCTTTTCTTACACAAATTAAAAATATAAATAAATAAATACAAAAAATTGCTCTTATTTATATTATGCCTACCTCTCCTGTAGTTCACTTGTTTGGCCTGCATGGAGAATGTCCCCAGTACCACCCCCATCTTTACTAGCTTCTGTCTTGTCCGGTTAAAAAGAAAAACTATATCGAATGTTTTTCTTGTTCTGTTCTCTTTTCCTGTGTTGTCCTTTTCTCGCTGACTTCTCGGTCCGTCTGTTTATCTCTCACCTGTTCCTCACAGTCTTTGAAGAAAAGCTCTGATCATAAAACTCTCCTCTCTCTTTTCCTCCCTCTCTCTCTCTCTCTCTCTTTCTCTCTCTCAGTTGCCCTCAGTCTTTTTACTCCCACAATGCACTTTGGCTCTTCCAGCTTCTTGACATCTTCTTTCTTCTTTGCCACAGTATTACTTCTGTCCCTTGTGTCTACCACATGTATTCTGGAGATGGCTCCCTTTCTTTCTGAGCTAGAGCTAGAGAGAGTGAGTGAGTGAGTGAGTGAGTGTGGGAGATGAAGGGGAGATGGTTCAACGGAGACTAGTGATTGGTAGAGGGAGAAGATTAGTGAAGAGCACAGCCAATTTTTCATAAAGGGAACATGGTTAGAACAGGAGAAGAGATCATTTCCATTTTGTTTATGACAATTTGCATTACATATTGGTCTGGAAACTCAAATTTGTACCTCTGTACATGAGTTTTATAAATACCAAGAAATACATGTGTGCCCCCCCAAAAATTAAAGTACACAAGTAATGTGTCTCCATTTCTGTTTCTGATAGGGTATGAAAAGGGCTAAAGATTTGTAACAATTTTTAAATCATTTTATTCAGTACTGATAAAGGACGTTATATTGAAAACATTGAATTATGGCTTACTGATAATTTACAGGTTTGTAAATACACTTGAAGCAATTAAAAGTGAACGTCACACTTCTCTTGAAATCAAAAAAGCTATAACATTTCAAAAGCACAGTGTTATTGCGATGACCTACAAAAATCCAGTAAGACTGAGTGGCAGTGTCCGCATAACGATATCCACTTTTATGTAACTGTTCCAAGAGAGAACTGAGAATTCCAGTTTCTGATATGACACTGTCTTATCTGTTCAATTCAATTTCACTTCCATTCAGATTGCTTTATTGGCGTTACAAATAATAGCACGTTTTGTTTTTTTTTTTGTCCTGGGTTACCAAGTGTGGGAACATTAGTGAATAATAAAATAACTTTGAATGGGAACATTGGAGAGTCTGTAATGAAAATGTAAGATAAACTTGGACAGCTGCAGAGTCAGAAGAGCTGGTTACTTGGCTGTTGCTGCTTTCAAATAAGTCAAATAGGAACCGTACAGGATTGCACCAGTGTGCTGAGGGCTTGACTTGATCCGGCCTATTCTACGTTGGAAGATTCTTGAGCTTTTTGTATGATTTGGATATCATACAAGCAAATAATAATTTAACAATAACAAATGTTGCAGGAACACCGTTGAAGTATGACAGAATTCTGCACAAAGCAATGCCAGGTGAGCTGACTATAGGAGTGGTGGAGTGTCTTAGATCAAAGAGGAATACATGAGCGATGTGGTATTCAGGCTCATCCCTCTTTCCAGAAACAGTCAGTGTCATAGAAACTGCCTCAAACAGAAGCTTCCACCTCTCGTTATGTGCCCCTGCCCACACATCAACCTTTCATGCTTTCACCTCCCCATCCGTTTCTCCTACTGCTCATCTTTCACCCTCGTCATCATGTTTTTTTTTTCCAGAAGGCAGAGATCTAAAGATCTGTTTTGAGCTGATGCTTTCTTCCTTTTTGTGCCCACTGGCTCTATTCTGCGGTGTTTGTTGTTTGCGCCCACACCAGCTCTTTCATTTTTGTCTAAACGAACAGCAGTAAGAAAGAGAGCTTGCCAGCCGTGTCTTTTCAGAGCAACTGTTTCAAAGTCAGAGAATCACAGCTTTTGCAAGCAGAAATGAAGGCAGCAACTCTTCTAAGTTCTGTTTTTATTTATTTATTTATTTATTTATTAATTTAATTACTGTGTCTATGCGTCTGTGTCTGATCTGCATGAAGATGTGTTAAACTGCAAATTAAACACACCAAAATAGCTTCTGATCAGCATTGTTCTTGCACAGATCTTTGTACTATTTTTTTCTGGATATATAAATACCCAACTGTGAAAAATTGTGCAGAGCCCCTTCAGATACACAAGCCATGTGCAATACTTGTGTGGGATCCCATGTTCGAAAACTTTACTTATACTACTACGACGCCCGGTGTTCAAAATCGGAACTGCATTGACATATTTTTCCCAATTTTATTCTTCATTCATGTTCAATCACTGAGGTGATTTTAAAACTGTCTGGGATGGGACTTGCCAGAGAGAAAAGAAAAACAATGCAATAATTGAGTTAGTTGGAAAGAGGGTGGGATAATGTGATGTTCCTGCCACAAATAAACAGGAAAAAGCATTAAACTTTGAACGTCAGGAGCGTCTTTGTACCTAAATGGATCAGAACATTTAAAATTCAACCGTTCAACTCTTAATTTGTTCAGCTTTAACTTGCCTCTTTAGCCCTATATTTACTTGAGTTAACATCTACTTGCTATAAGTAGCATATGACTGCATATGACATAACCCTTTTCCCGTTTAACCCTTTGTTTATCTTATAGTCAGGTTATATGAATTTGTCAACAGTCAATAATAGACTTCCAAACGTATTTTTAGAAGATATCCATCAGATGCTATAATGTACTTGGGAACTTATAATGCTTCTTTAATAACATACTGTATATTGTTTATTGTGTGATGGTGTTAACAGATATGCAAAGAGTCTGTACACCTGTACATCTTTAAAAATGTTAAATGCTGCAATATGTCCAGTAGGAGGCAGGATGTCCCTTTTTATTCTCTCAGCTGTTGAACTCAGAGTTGAATTATTCTTAGCATAACAATGAGCCGCTTCTCAAGTATAGACACACAATCCTAATGCTTTCTTTAATTTCTCAAAGATTAATAATAAACTAATAAAGTACTTATGCTGTTGGAACAGGTTTTCTGCTAATCATAATTTTGCAGTTGCTTATTGTGATTGAATGCAAAAAAGTTAGATTTATATTGCACTTGTCTCATCACTCAAAATGCCTTACAGAGGCAATATGAAGGGACTTCAACCAGCAGCAATGCGCAGCTCAACCTAGATGATATGACATCACATCACGTCATTCTGCACCAGTACACTCATCAAACTTTAGCTAATACAGTGAAGGGGCATAGAGCGTGATTAGGAAGCCACATTTGAAAGGGTGGGTAATTTTAGCAGGACACTGAGACCCCATCTCTTCTCTTTTACAGTGCACAATTTTTTCTCCACCCATGTTTTTAACCCTGTTGAATTTTTGCAACAAAATGGATAATTTTGCAGTAATCACGCCTCAACAGCTTATCTATTTCAAGAGGGTTGCATCCCTCTGAAAGGCATTTTACATTTTTTAGGGGAACCACAAGGCTGTAAAAAGATGCCCTAGGATCTATTATGACCCAAAAGTTTGGAACTAACTTTTACGTCCTCTAAGAGCAGCAATCGGCTTTCCTAAATGGTCTCCTAAACAAGAATGACCAGCCCAAGCATGCTTAGTTTTGGATGAGTTCCAGAGTATGAACTGCAAGTGTTATGGCTACTTGCTAGCTTAGAATTTGTGCATTTGAAAAGGGTGAAAAAAAGTAAAACCAAGGAATAGCTGAATGAAAGTTTATCACGACCCTACAATAGTGTAAAAAAACCAAGAAAAATTACGTACATTTGCAACAGATCTGGGAATGATGCCCTCTAGTGGAGAGATGGTTCTACAACTCCACTATATGCTGATTTACCAATGTTGGTAATGCCAGGGGTCGGATTCAAACCCACAACCTCTTGGTCCAAAGGCAAGTGTTCTACCACTAGGATACAAATATATGCTGAGGCCAAAAGACCGAAGTTTTAAAGCGAGAGAGAATTGGGAGGCTGCCGGGGAAAACCGTAGAGAAATGGTTTGTCTGAATAAGAGGGGATGGGGGGATGGGAAGAGTGGAAAACAGTGAGCAAAAAGGTGGGATGACGAGTGGGGGCAGAGAGGAGGAAGAGAGAAGAGCCATGGCTAGAATGGGGCAGAGACGCAGACGATAAAAATAGCCCGGAAGACGAAGGAGACGGAGAAGATTACGTAAAAAGGGAGGAGAAGTGATTTAAAAATTAAAAGTGGGAATGCGCACTGTCAGCTCCAATCTGCTTTCATGAGAGAGAGAGAGAGAGAGAGAGAGAGAGGCGGGGGACATTAGGTTAGAATACAGTATGAACTGTGTGTATACAGATGTGAAAATGAGGAATGGGAGAGCTTCCAGACAGACAGTGTCACCCAACATTTGTTAACAGTGGGTCCCTTCTGCATTTCACCCCTAATGACCTCTATTGTACCTGTACCCACCCCTCATGTACCTGTATCTCTAAACATAGAGATTTCTGACCTTGAAAAGTTACATATTAGTATATTTCTCAAAAGTTCAGCAGTATTTGGAAATCCATACCTCAAGGTCTTACAGTGTTAGTTTTTTTTGTTTGTTCTAAATCTGAAGAGATATATCAAATTTTTGAGATTATTGTATTTTTTTAATGATGAGGATCAGACTATGGCACAGATCACTATCATATTGGCATGAATCATTTGAATTCAAGGTTTAGGATTCTGAACCATCACTTACATCAAAGTCTGTACCCTCTCAGTATCAATTTCTCAAAAAACGAAAAAGAAATTAACACTAAACACAATAATGAAATTTAGAATTATAAAGTAATACTTGCATTACAATGGTAATCAAGTAACGAGTAAAATTTGCCAAAATGAATACTACTCAGGCCAAATTAATACTTACGTTCAGTCAGGGACGGAGTGGGACTAAAATAGGCCCACCAACTGGACTTGTAAGCCTCCCTATGGATTTTTCATTTGACAGATTATTGTATTAGCGCCCTCTGCTGCTTTTGACTGTTAGACTCGCTAAACCTTGGTTATTGAATAGGGCAGGCCAACAACCACAGACCGGACGGCCATTCTGGACTTTTCCAGAATGCACAGATTGCCAGTCTGAGTTCAGTAACAAAGCATAAATACTCAAATACTATACACCAATGTCCATGATCTGCAGTGTGGGTTAAATGTTGGTTCTTGGTAGGGTAATGGTGGTCTAGTGGTAGGCTACTCGCCTCATGATGAAGAGGTTGTGGGTTCAGATCTCACCTCCAGCACTGTCATTGGGTCCCTGAGTAAGACCCTGAACCTGAAGGTGCTCCTCAAGTTGAGACTGTCCCCGTACCTAGGAAATGGAAGTCACTCTGGATAAAAAGTCTGCTAAATGCAGTCAATGTAAAATAGGTAGAACAGTCTCTACCCAAAGGACCCTGTCAGTCTCAAAAAGGTTCTTGGTAGCCTCAAAGTTGTACTTTGCATATTTAATGTACTCTGTCTTGACTGGATCTTCCTAGAATTATCTACTACAAAGCTCTCCCTATAAGGATTCCCCCACAAAGACTTGACAATGAAGAAAGGGGTTTAAAAGGAGATATTTTTCAAACAGTTGGTGTTAACACATCTGGTGAACTGACAGGAATTCATAGCAGTATAAAGACGTCACCAGCTATACAGTAACTATTGCTGACAGATGGTAGCGTGTAGGTTGTGGTTGTTCTCTAAGAGACTGACTTCTGTATCTTAGTGAAGATATGAGGAACTGTCCTCATAAAAAAAAAGATTTTATAGAAAGAATCCAGGTTGTATTTGAAAAGCAAATTTTTTTTATTTGGTCACTGAATTTAAGATTAATGTTTGGGTTAGATGTAGTATTAGGTAGGTGCCACAGTATTATTTATACATAACAGTAATGTGTTCGCCCTGTGATCAGAAGGTTGCAGGTTCGAATCCAGGACCGGTAAAGTTACCACGGATGGGTCAAATGCAGACATCACATTTGGTTGTGGTGCATTATGTGCTGTGCTGTGCTGTGCTGTGTTCACAAGAACAAATAATCACTCACTGAATATGGACGTGAATGGAAGTACCTCACGCAAATAGCAGGGCGCTACTGGTTACTACCACAAACAGCGTGTGTATCCACAAACAGGGTGCTATACAATGAAAGAAGCGTCTCTCTGTGTATGGGTGGGTGAATGTGTGTATGTGTGTATGTGCGGAGATGGGGTCTGTCTTCCTCTCTTACCCGTCTCACCTTCTTATTTCACTGCACATCTCTGACAGATATTGACAGGTGACGCATCATTATTCTGCTTTCTCTCTTTCTCTGCGTCCTCTTGGCAAAATGTCACAAATCAATTAAGAAGTCAGACTTATTAATAACCTATTCATGGTAACCATGGATACATATATATGTAGAATGCAGTTCTCTAGGAGATCCTCAAACCTGCCACATCGTTAAAAGAAAAAAGAAAACCACAGACTGTAAAAAAAAACGTTGCCTCAGCTGTTCTTTTCTGCACAGTATCTGTCTAATCCTAATTACAAAAATGTCATAGGCAGTAGGAGGGCAGAAATACATATCAGTTTTTAATGGAAATACTGTAACAAGTTCTACTGAAGTAATGGAATATAATTATAATGAAAGAAAATTTACATGCCTTGAAAGACCACAGTACATGCAGTACACCTAGGGTTACACACACACATTCTATGAAAGGCCATGGGAAGAAGACTATTAAGGTGGCGTGTGTGTCATAAGTTATCAGCAATGCAGTATCTCCCCCCCTTTCTCTCTCTCTCTGGGCCAGGTCACACACACACACATACGCTGGCACGTGGCCTTTGCTGCACTCTGAGAACGGAGAGAACAGAACAAGGAGGAGGAGGAGAAAAAAAGAGGAGGAGAAGGAGGGTAGGAACAGGTCTGAATGCATTTGGGTTGGTGTGAGCATGTCATTCCTAATGTTACATTTACATAAGAGAGCGCTGAAGAAGACCTGGCATCATCACCAGTTCTCCAGTGCCAAAAACAAGCACTGAAAAAAGAAAAAGGAAAGAGAGTGAGAGAGATTTTTATGCCATTATCAGCCAACACATACCTACACACAGATTACAGAATGTCATCACCCCATCTGAGGGTCTTTCACAGCATTTTGGGTGGGTTCATTTGATTGTTACAGAACTGAACAAAAGCTGGTGTGGTTTGGAGGGTAGAAGCTGATTCCAGAGCAGCTGGATCATAAAGAGGCCTGTTTCATACCCGTAAAAACCTGATAGCTATCACCAAAAATGTGTTATTTCAAAAGAAAAAAAACGCTTTCTTTTTGATGAAATTAGCACAGCTCCATTTTGATGAGATAAGCTTTGTTAGTAGAAGATAAGTTGTGCCAAGGTAAACTAAGCCAAAATAATCTGAACCTTGCGAGCTTTTTGCTTAATGTATGTTATTGTTGGGTTTCTGGTATCATACACACTAGACTAGGAGTACACAAAGATATATATTTTTTAGAAATGGGATTAATTTTTGATCTCTGGACACCACAAAGACATGAAAAAAAGTGTGTGAGCACAGAACAGGATAGCCATCTAAAAATGCTTCATCTAAAGATTATGGAGGTGGCATCACTCTTTGATGCCGGTTCGGTTAAAAATGGAAATGTCTGCAAGCTGCAAGTAAGGAAACAAATAGGTTCAAAGAGGTTCAAATAGAGATGATTTGTTTGGAAAATCCATGCAGTGTGAATGAATCAAACTGCTAAAATAGTTTTGCTAAACGACATATGTGAACACATACACGGACACACAATTCTCGGCTTGTGTTGTGACACATCTCTCCATATTATTGCGCATTCAGCTATGGTACATATGAAAGCATGCTAATTTATGCACACACCACACTCAGTCATGCATGGAGGCACACACAAATATACACTCTCGCACACAGAGACTAACCCTTGGGCTACAGAATATCCACTTATTTGCCCAGTCAAACAAGCCAAACACACACACACACACACACACATACACACACACACTTTCCAGGCGTGGCAAGTCGGATCGATCTGACTTCCACCTTTTAAAAATGCCAAGTGCTTTTTCTTTCTTCTCCCTCCAGAGGGTTTCCCCCCCTTCCTCCTACTCAGCCCATCTTAACACAGAGGCACATCATACTGACTTTGTAGCACAGCTGAGAACAGCTCAACCATCCTAGGGGGGCATGGAAGGGGGCGTTGGTGAAAATTGGATGACAAAAATACAATGGGGTGGTGTAAAGCACAGTGTTAATCTTCCAATCCAAACATTTAACACGCTCAATACGCTCAATGGGGTGTGAAAAATGGTTCGAAAACTTGTTTTACTCACTTATCATACACCCACTGAACAAATGATAGCGTCCCACAAACCCATGCTAACACACACACACACCGCTGAATGCATGAGAAGTGACCAGCGTTATTCCCATGGTGGACTCCACTCTAATAATGTTTGCTTCTGAGTGGCCATTCCCAACTGATCTTTTACAACCATTTTTACAAACAAAATCTTTTACAACCATTCACACAATCACAGACTTGTTTTTTCATTCAAATCTAAGCACAACTGAAATCCTGACCAGTGTTTTGAGGGGAGAACAACTAGTTTAGCAGGTTACCGCTCTTACAGGGTTTGATGGGACCAACAGGGGGCATGACCTTGTGGTCTTGGTGAGTCCCAAAAGCCCCAGTTTAGCAAGTGTAAAAATGTGTTGTAAAAATGGCACCATTATTCAGATGAGACATATAATCAATGTCCTGAATCATCAGTTGGAGCTAAGCATTGGTAGACATGACTGCAAAAGGCAACTTTGTCATATATGATGAGAATGACATGGGATTTGAAATATGTTGAAGTAAAACTGTCATTTCATTCAAAAACCACTTTCCAATTAAGACTCAAGTCCCTCTGCCCATTAAAGGCCTCCATAAACTTATGAATTACTGTGTACACATTCCACATGTCAACATTCCATTCAATGGACATGAACCTGAACGTGAATAGACATGCATCTACAGATTATTTAACTAGGGCTTTGAAACTACCTTAGCGTCGCCAGTGTTCCCGCATTGGTGACTCCTGCATATGAAGTTCAGGCGAGCAGAACAATGATCGAATTCATTATTCATGTTTCCTGTGGTTCGGATACCGCTATTATCCCATTCAATGGCACAGCACACACAAACACATTGTAACACTGCTAACACGCATGTGCTGTGTAACCCGAATAGTGCTTTCGTTCTACATTTTCATGATATGTAACCTTAGTAATAATATAAGTATCCGTCTGGCATTTCAGGCAAAATTAAGATATCAATTAATATTGCTATCGTCAAAAATTCTGAAAACAAGTCTGCATCAACCCATGCTGTATTTTAGAAATATATTCATTTAATGGAATCCAACACCAAATTAAACACTTTGAGAACTAATCTCTCAGTAATCTGAATGCACATAGAAACTTTCCAAGGTCATTACTGCAGGTCACAGTGTAATGGAATGCATTTAATTCGCTTTTTTTCACACCTGTTTTGTCGATATTCAATTTTATGGATCTACTGGACTACGTAAGTGAAATTAGACCAGAAAAAGCCAGAATTGTGTGAGTTAAAAATGGTGAAATGAATAATAATGATTAATTGTAGCTTGCCTTGAAAAAAGTTGTATGCAAGCTCTCTAGGGAGGTACATTCCAATGCACACAGAGGAAGAAGCAACATTGGATGACCTACACAAATACCTTAGGTAAAGAAGATGGGGCGTTAGGGGATGATAGTAATTAAAAAGATGAGGAATCACGTGCCCCATACAGGATGAGTTGGTATTGCCACTATGTTTGGGCAATTTTAATTTAAAGGAGTTTTAAAAAGGTATAAAGTCTTGGAAGAAAGAGGAAAGATACAGTAATTAGTGCACCACAGCTGAATTACTTTGAAGGAAAAAAGCTCATCAGGAAACATAATCATGTAATTTTCATTTTTAAAAAATCCATAAACAATGATTCAGGGAAAGTCAGAGACACATGCAAAATGAGATCATTGTGCATTGAAACTTCAATTGATTACTTTAAATGAGAAGGTGGATGGATCGCTGTGAACTAAATCAAAAACTGAAAAGCTAAGTGCACAACTTTTACACAAATATAAGCAGGGTGTATTAAATAGTGCACCACCAATAACATAGAAACAGCTCAGCGGATAGCAAATAGATTAACTCAGAATGAAATCGATGCAAAATAAGACAAAATAGTGAAAGCAAAGTTTTTTGTATATGTCTTACCTTTTGTAAGTGTCCCTGAGACAAGCCTTTGGAAGGACTGGATGAGTTTCAGGACACCCTGCCTGCAGCGGCTAGTACAGCCTGCCATGGTGAGTGAGGAGTGGGAAGGGGTTCCTCCTCAGAGACCCACAATGGCTGGGGGTAAGTGGGAGTGAAGTCCCATATGGGAAGGATATAAACTTCCCTCAAAAAAGTTCCACCGAGTCCTTTTCAAATGCCCTTCATAAGTGAAGTTGCAGCTGACAGACTTTTGGTCCTATTATAAAGTCCAGGGAGATCCGAAGCAGTGTCTTTTTACTCAAAGGTCTGACTTATTAGATCACTTGAAATTCATGAGCAAATTTAGATGTTCAAATAAATACACACACCTGTGTCCAGTTCAGACTTGAACCTCCAGTCCAGAAGGGTAAAAGTTGGTCTGTGCTGCAGCTGAATTATTGAGCAGCTGGTGCCATGAACATGTTCTTGTGCCTTACAGACAACACTGAGCTCCACACTGAACGTGCATCCATGGAGATGGAGATCTGTTCGGCTGGTGGCTTTTGCTCGGTCTAAAGCTGTGTTTAAGCACCAATGCTGGTGAGCTGAGCTGAGCTGAGCTTCGTGACTCTGAGCTGAGTTGCACTGCAGAGAAAGTAGCTGTTCTTCTCTGCTGGTCAGAAGCCTGCAGCACTGAAGATGAACACAAGCACACTCTCACTCCTTTCCCGTCCCTCCCTTTCCCTCTCTCCCTCCCCCACCTCTCTCTCTCTCTCTCTCTCCCTCTCTCTAGCAAATGCGTGTGCACCTCCCTCCTCCCTCCCTTTTCCATCCCCTCTTCCTCCCCCTACCTCCCCGCTGCTCCAAGCTACCTTTTCTCACTTGCTGATCGTACAACCACAAAAATTAATCAGCAGAACTGCTTGTCTTTCACACTGATGACATCTGACAGTTGAGATGGACTGGAAGACTACTATGCCCGAGGAGTAAGGAAGAAAACATGATGAGTTTTCCAAGCTTTTACATGAGGACTTTAAAAATGATTCTAATTTATAGAACAGTCTAGATACAGAAAATAGTAATAAATAACATTCCTAAATTTTATTTCTTTTAAGGTCAAAAGTATTTCTATTCAATGATTCATCCATTTTTTTCCCAATATATTTATTTATTTATAATATTTTTACTTTTTATATATTAGTCCAATAAACTTCTTAGGCTGGTTTCTTGCTCATGGATTAAGCCTTGTCTTTGACCAAGTTGTAGTGCCAAAAACTAGTCTAGGACTAGGCTTAAACCTCGACTGGAAAACTGGCTCCTTGTGTCTTGTTTAAACCACAATTATATAATTAATATTTTAATTCTATAATTATGACTTGACACCACAAATTAGACAATTTCGATGTTAAGAAATATGAGTAAACTCATATAAATATCACATTTTCTCAAATTATTATAATAAAAGAATATTATTTCTAAAGTAGAACTGTGCCTGATATGACTAATAGATAACATACTAATATGACAATGACTAAAAGCTAAATTCTGGTAATAACATTACAATCCTTATTAAGAATTATTCTTTGCTAGCTACACTTAGATTAGGGCCCCTGAAGCTCCCACAGCATTATGGCCATGTTATTTTATTAGCAGCTCTTAGAATAGCTCCAACTGTTTTGGTTGCAACAGCTTTTTTCGTCCTCATCCTTGCACATGTTAAAACCGATGTATTTTTATAACTGTGTAGGCGGCCTGTAACAAACACGGACAAAGGAGAAGAGAAATGATTTTAATTAAATAGGCCCAATCGTTTTGGGGACTAATTATACAGTGCAGTTTGTTGTTTTATTGGTTCACGGATTAACGTGGCTATGAGAATCTGATCCAAATATGTACTGTTTTCAGAATCGTGTATCATTTGCCAAGCATTTCTTGCTGGCTGCGGGTCGAAAGTAAAAAATAATCATGCACAGAGGAGGAAAAGATAAACAATATAATACAATGCAAATGTACAGGTTGATATAACCTAGGAGGCCAAGACAATTAGTATGGAGAGAGAGAGAGAGAGAGAGAGAGGTGAATACTAGTGCAGTATCTGGTGGTGGAGATAAACCTCAATGTGCATTGTATGGCTGACATGAAGCTGGAAGGCAACACTCTGCATATAAGGGCCATTCTAAAGGTTGGTTTTGTATATGAAATGATGAATTTGGGCCAAATCCTGGATCCACTGCCACAGATTACCTTCCGGGCAGTTACACAAAGGTTCAGTGAGCTATTATAGCATGCCGCAGTTGTGCATCAAATCTGGTTCAGGTATGTCTTGCAATTCATGTATGTCTTGCAGTGAAGCACTGAGTCGCTGTCAAATGTTTGATGATTTGGTCTATTCATTTTCAGATGTAAATATGTTTTCAGTTTTTGTTGGTTTTTTTGCGTGCAAGCGCTCATCCATGCCTAGGACACAGACATACATTGTTTCATTACATTTTTTTATTATATGTGATCAGTGTCTGCCATGATAACCCCAAAATTCATAGGAAATGCTCTGCAAAAAAGTTTATGAGTTAGTTACGCTAAAGTAGCCAGACTGGACATAGCCTTAAATAGGCTTCAACCGCCCTGTGAAAGCCTGGAGGTACAGGGTTGTTTGTGTTTTCTACTATGTGTATTGTGGCACAATAACTGCAGTCCAGATCTAGTGTACTTTGGCTTCTACTTATTCTAAATCAAGCTGAGTATACTTGACATATTGGTGCGGGAATGTACAGCAGTACACAAAGCCTTTGGGTACACACAGCAATTGGGGCTTGTGCAGAGACACAGAGATAAATGAACTTGTACATAAATGAACTCAACGATACTGTCTTTTAACGTTTCACTGAATGGATATAGGGAGATGATGGAGCATAATTAGGCTCAGTTTCCTAGTTTGCTAAAAACACAGACTATTTAAAATGTGAATATGTATGTGGCAAGTTTAAGTATATTTTTAACCACATATCATGTACATATACTGTAACTGAGCAAGGTACTGGTCAAACTATCATTATTTACAGATTTAATATGTTTAAATAGCTTATTAGTTTTGTTGGACCTAGGATACAAGATGTTTTAGGGTGTATAAGGTTTTTTACTCTTCTTCTAAATCCCTGGTACAGTGAATACAGTGTAGAGCCTGATTTAACCCCTCCTCACTTACTTTCATCCTTTAACCTGAGCATACCTATCAACAAGAGTTAAAAACACATCATAATACAAGAGTATACAGAAGAACTACGTAGCACCATTTATTGCTTTCCCACTACAATATAATCCAAACAAAAGGAGACTTATTTCCTCGTAGCTATTTTTACATATAATCAAGTTGTTGTTTTGCACATTAAGAGTTGGAGAAGGGCAATAAACTGCACTGATCACCACAGGCATTTAACCTTTCACTTCCATTGCAGCTCTTGTCAACATTACATGCCATCCACAAAGTCTTCTCTAAACCACTACATTTTATTGCTTCAGTGCTAGAATATAATGAGTAATTCTAGGTTTGCTCCCATTAATTACCATGAAATTGCACGACAGTACAAACAAAACCAACCTGGAATTATCTCGGTTTGACTTTTAACCTTTTAACCATGAAAATATTTGAGTCCAATAGCACTGTCATGCAGTGTCATGCATGCGTCCTTTAGCATCTAAATAGCAGCTTTGAATCCACACTGTGATGTTTGGCGGTAGGGAAAGTCACAATACACACTAACCAAATCTGACACAAGGGCTTAGGGAGGTGAAAGCGGCTTTGGTAATATCATTTCAGATGTGATGGCCCAATATGGGCTTGATTTCCACATTTACTTTGTGTTACCAAAAGCATTTAGGCAGCTTCCACTTGAAGCTTCAGGCAATTGTGAAAATATAAAACCACTGCTAGTGGACATGCAGCAGTAGCAGACTTTAGATGCACTGAGCACCTTGCTAGACCATTGTAAAATCAAATCAGCTAATGATTAACGTTAATTTAAAGGTCCCATATTATATATATTTTCAGCAAGATAAAATAGGTCTATGAGCTCCACCAAACATTCCTCTGAAGTAGTTTGATGAAAATACCTCTGAGATTAGGCATTTTCCCCTACCGTTTACCCCTCTATTTCAGTCCATTTCAGAACAGGCTGTTTCTCACGTGAAAATAATCGACATGGCTGTTGCTAACAGACCATCCATACAGCTATTCATGTTCAACACAACACTCCATCGGTAGACTTCTTCATTGCGATTCCTACGCTAGCACTTGCAAGAAAATATGGCGGATCAGGAAGCGCTAGCAGTACTACCTGGTGGGCAGAGGTTCTCAGATAGGAGGGTGGAGTTATTCAAATGCCCCCTACTGTGATGTAGAAGTAGGGGAGGAATCTAAATGGCTCGTTTTAGCACACGATTTTTGACATTTGTAAATTGACCATTTTAAAATCAAACTTACAGTGTGTGTGTAGAGGCAGTACAGACCCAAATGGATGTCCAAAGAACAGAAAAAGTGATTTTTTTCATAATATGTGACCTTTAAAAAATGTATATATTTTAAAACATTTTTTTCTTTGACAATGCACAGCCACAATGCCACCTCCCATCAAAATGACTGGACCTAGAACTACAAAAGTGCTGTTACCACCAGCGTATCCTGAGTGTACAGCATGTTTTGCTTATGTGGGTATACAGAAATAAAGAAAGAGTTGAGGTAAGTACATGCTCAGCAGAGATTTTTTTTCTAAATATAAAAACCAACCTCCGCCATGCTACTGAGAGATAGAGGCAGAACAGTATGCTCTGTCTCTACGGCCTGTGAACATTTTAGAGACTGCAAGCCACAGCACAACATTCACACACATACAGATACTCTGACTCACACACATACACAGTCATGTCTTGTTACATTTGTGAGATTAACCCATGGGCTCCCAAGCTGCTAGATCTAAATAATACCAGAGATACTCCCAGTTCTAATCCTAACATCAATAACTGAAATCTTTTTATGCTCTTCTGTTTCAAATAAATGATGGAACTTTCCAAAAAAGCATTATTCCATGTAAGTACATGTCCTCACATCCCAACATCATCACATATCTAATTTTCCTATTTTAAGAGACCCAAGTCCTCACAACCACATAATAACCTGCCATACACACACTCACACATTGCCAGACCACGTGCACTGCAGTGCGCAACTCCACAACACTTTGCTGTCTTTGCAGCACTGGCCTGCTACGTTCGCCGTGCAGTGATAACATGAATTCTCAACAGGCAGAAGAGAAGGAGACGGAGGCAGGGAAACTGTTCAGCAATTTATTTCATTTGAGAGAGAGATAACCCCATACTCTATGGAGCAGAGGTGCCAGGTTGGCCTTCTTTCCCTCCCTCTATATCCAGGCTTTCTGCCTAGGTCCCTGTTGGAGGCCAGTGGTTAATTGAAGAAAGAAAGTTGGTGTAACCTAAGTCACATTTACAGCTTCAGTGTTAATTAAAGTCTAATGACATGTGCTTCAGGCAGGGCAACAACACTGAAATACCATGAGAACACAACAAAGACTCTTGCAGGCACAGGGTGTTTTTTTTCTCCTCGCATGCACTAATTTGCTGTTCTCGCTAATAAAATGAGGCACTACATGGAGGCACTAGAAAACGGAGAAGAGGAACTATAGATTTAGGGAAAATGTTACCAACAATGTACATGTTGTTTGTTTTATGTCTTTTAAAGTCAATGTCAAAGGAAACATTAAAATGAATGTTATTGTCATCTCAACAATGGCAAAGCTCAGGATTCACAAATTACACAAAGTGCAGAAAGAATTTTATTTCCAACTACCATGAACTGTGTAAACAGATGACTAAAGAGTGAAGGTGAAGCACTTTTCAATTATGGATAATATCTTAAACCTGAGTATACAGTCCAAAATGCATAAATTTGCAGGTTGTGGATGTCCTACATCTCAGACCCTAACACTAATAATGTTAGTGGTAATAGTTTCGGTAATAATATTAGGCTGAACAATAATGTTCACTTCTTATTTTCCTATTATATACAAAATGCAGTTTCCATATTCAGACTTTTATGTGTGACTATCAGACTATGCCTAAAATAATCCTTAGTCAGTATTTTTTTCTACCCCTTCAACTGACCAGTTGAACCAATTATTAATCCAAGCCTGCATGGCATTTTAGTTAGTACAAAACTCCAGCAGGATTTTGATTATCTGTTTATTGAATAAGAAAAAATGTGTTGAAACGTCACAGTTTCATTTTCTTTTAAATCTAACAATCAATTCTATGTTGTTCTTCACCATATGAAGTTACCCGATTAACTAAACAGATATAATGAAAACTTGCCTGGCTGAACTCTGACTTTAATATTTCTGGATATTAAAGAGCTCAGGTCACAGTTTTCTTGGAAACAATTTAAGAGGATCTGCTGACGACTTCTTACAGCATTTATGAATGTAACATTTGCCGAATATTTTGCTGATTGATGATAGCAGGTCAGTTAAAATTACAACATCCAATGACAATTTAAAAATGCTGCTTTAGGGCTACAAGTTAAGACGGAAAAGGTTATGTTCATTATTTTTCTGTTTAATATTCTGATCAACCATGTGAGAAGCTTCTTTGTGTCTCTCTTTCTTTCTTTCTCTACAGTCTAGCTGCTGATATGATGCAGGTGCTGATGCTGGTGTGCAGTGACTCGTGAAGACTAGCAGTGTTTGGGGGAAAAAAGAGTGAATTAATTCAGCAATGCAGATACATATCTTTCTGTAGTTTCCCACTTACTGTAGCAATATGAGGCACATTATGGTTGGTAACATGATTTGCTTTTCTTTGTGCTTTGTCTCATTCACACACTTACACGCATAGTCCATGCATTCCACCTTGGTAATATCATGTTACTTGGTGTATAACTTGTTATTGGCTAGTGACCTTCACTGGTTGCAGTAGCAGAATGTTTTAACAGTTGTGTGCTCCTTTAGGTCAAAGGACGAGAGCTGGACTGAGGAGAAATGTGCTTCTTTGTCACAAAAATTCAGAGTAAGAACTTTTTTACATTGCTTAATAATGAATGAATGCATACTAAATGATGACAAACAGTGACGTTGTGAAGTAGCTGATTGGCTTTCAGATTTATGCAAAAAACATGCTGTGTCACTGTGCCTTTTTAAATTTAGAGACTAAATAACATGAGTTCTCTGCAGTTCAAAGGTCACCCCCATCCTTCCTGTGTCATCAGGGGCATCGTCCAGCCTGATCCAGCATCTTGAGTCTCTTTCCAGGACTGAGGAGGGAAGGTGGGAAGGAGGCAACCTCAGGGCTGGACTAGGGCAAAGCTGGTGAAAACAGCATAGGTGTGCAAATTTAGGGACATATAAAAACATATATAAACTACATCTTGCTACTTCCCTCAAAGCCACAAAAAATGACAAATTTTAGGGGACAATCAGCTTCCTAAAAACCTACACACACCGTTACATAAACTATGAAGACAGACTATGAAGCTTTTGGAGTACATTGTTATATCACTGAGTGTTAAGAACTGTTTGGGAACAGATTGCTCTGTCTTTGGTTTTTCTCACATTTATTGATACACACACTTTCATAGAAAGCATTCAATGTCTGGAGAGTTAAAACTCATAATTTAAAATAGAAATACGATGACATTAAAAATCCTATTTTAATGGAGTATATTTGAAGTGAAATTGATCACATAGAAGAAAGAGAGACAGCATGTCCTCATCCCAAGCTTAATATTTTTAGCACTTATCATCATGTGGTGAGTGTAAAAGCAACTGTATACTATTCACCAGACAATAGAGCCGTACAGATCAGTCTGCAGAACGTTGCACATGCCACACCTCATAAGCGGTTATCAACATGGCTGTGCAAACATCAAGACAAGCTGATCAGGATTAGCAGCATGGATAAAACACACAAACTGACGCATGCTCTCTCACGGACTTATGCTTCAGATATGACTCAGTCTCTCGTTCCTTATCCTTGACAAAGAAAAAGGCGAAAATAATGATGAAAGCTACATTGCACACATATAGAGGTACATAATGAACATTAAATAAACACAGTTCTCTGCATTTCAAAGGTCACCCCCATCCTTCCTGTGTCATCAGGGGCATCGTCCAGCCTGATCCAGCATCTTGAGTCTCTTTCCAGGACTGAGGAGGGAAGGTGGGAAGGAGGCAACCTCAGGGCTGGACTAGGGCAAAGCTGGTGAGTCTGCTGTGGAGAGACGGAAAGGGCTTGAGGGCTAGAGGAGGGGAACTGCACCATTCAATATTTCATGAAGCAAGGCCAGATGGAGCATGCGAAAATAGACTGCAGAGGGAGGGAGAGAGAGAAAGAGACAGAGAGAGAGCAGGAGAGAGAGAAGGAGAGATGTTAGGTTTAGAGTAGTGCTTTGCTTGCTGGATCTCTGTCTGTGTGTGCAGAAACTGGGCCTGTGCAGGCAGGTGTGTGAGAATAGATGCACTGCAGTCCACTCTTTAAAAAATAGCCAGGTATGAAAAACCTTAGAATAAAGATGTATGTAGTAAATAATAAAATAAGTAGGTAGTATAAAAATAGTAGCATTTCATAGATAAAAGTCAGATTGCACTACTATACATGAAAAGAAAATAATGCATAGACTGAATTCATACAAGCTCTCTCTACAGTAGCTGTTGCACACCCTGCATGACAAATATGAATGAAGGATCTTTTTAAAGTGAGAATAATCTAGGTTGGCCTTTTTTTACATTTAATGTATATGCTTACATTTATGGACTGTTCTCCAGCCTTAAAACACTTCAACTGTTTCAACCAAGTGTAGCTCCAATGCTCAGGTGAGCCGATTTCTGTAGTTTTGGAAGTTTTTTTTTTTTTTAATGCTTAAACTGCCATATGCACTCAGTGACAAAATGCAGAACCTTTGCTTTTGAGCATTTAGCCTTAAATAGTCCTTTAACCATCTATTAGGCCTAAAAGATCACTAATGCTGTTTCCATCAGCATATAAATCAATATATAACAAAATATTATTCATGAAGATGCTCATTCTGGTTGTTTGTATTTGTTTTCTGAGAATAACACTCAACCCCATTATGTTAGCACAGTGTAATATACCACAATGTTATTCGCAAGCTTCACTCTAGCCAACTTATTTGTTTCTAGAATTCAATTGGATTACTGTGTGTGTGAGTTGTGTGTGTGTGTGTGTTCACATCAGACTGTAATTGCTGGAGCTGTTGACACAGACACTGTGCAGTCGTAAACAGAAGTAATAATCATTTATTCAGCCCCTACTTGCTGTATTACAACACTGTTGCCAAGCTGGAAAGCACCAAATGCACCAACCTCCCCTAGATCCTTCCTAATTGGAAAAAAACAACAATGCAACTCTCATTTCTCCTTATTCTGAGAAGGAGAACAAGAAAGTATACTAAATATGTGTCTCTCTCCTCTCTGAGGAGGTTTAAGCTGAGATGAGGAGAGTACAGCAGTGTGTGTGGAAGGCTGAGTTCATTCCATTAAACACTGGTGGGTGAAATGAGACAAAAACTAACACAAGGCTGAAGGCTCCATATGCAGTGAGCGGAGCAGTGGCACGGTAAACAAGAAGACGAAGAAGGAAAAGGAAGAGAGCTGAAAAGTGAGGAGAGGGGAAATGTGGGAGTGGAAAAGCAATACCAACGTATACAGCTCATATATATTTATACCTCACTCATTGATATTGCTTTGCCATTTCTCACAAGGGCTCTCTCTTTCTCTCTGTCCTTGAGAAAAGATGAGAGAGCAGCAATGATGACCCGGCCAGGCCATAAGGTCTTTCTGCGTGGAGTGTGCAAGCTCTCCCCGTGTTTGTGAGGGAAATTTTCCCATTGAAATAAGAGCTGTTCTAGGTCAAGTTATGTCGCCATCTGTTGGAAATTTACTTTTACTACACTGTTAACTGTAAAGGAGCACCCATGTATTTACCCTAAAATCTACAGTAATACACATGCTTTATGCATAAATAACTGAACTGGGACCTTAACTTATTATTCGTAACAATGGTGTTCTAAAACTGCCTACAAATTGCACAAACGTCATCATTAATAAATATACAAATAAATGGCCGAGTTATCTATTATAGCAGATATATAACTGTCTTTTCCGCTTTAATGTTCACAAGTTGCTTGTCATTTACAACCATGATTTGGTTTAACGTGAAAATTTAAATATTGTTTATTAAGTGTTTTGAGTTTCTTGTGCTAAAGTCAAAGCTTTAAATCTTCGTGTGGACAAACAGATGACGTGCGCAATCATTTTCCCGGGACTACAGCTGAACTGGTTCTGTTCCCGGGAAACGTAAGTACAGGAAACGAAACGAAAGTGAAACTAAGTTTTGTGAGAGGTTTCGCAGAAGACGGAACCGCCCGGCCGGGTAAAGAGGCTCGACATGGCGGAATATCCTTACGAGCTGACCGTGGAGGGAGACTGGTCGAATATTCCCGTCAAAACTGTCACAACTAAACTTCAAATTTACTTCCAGAGTAAAAAGAAATCGCAAGGTGGAGACTGCGTAGTAAAATTTGACGAACAATCTCAAGCCGCAGTGGTTCAGTTCAAATCATCAGAAAGTAAGTGGCATTTTTTGTTTTAACTAACCCATATCATAATAAAATGATAATCAATACAAGTTTACGAAGTTATGAACGAAGCCTACAACTTACTACAAAAGAGTAAACCCAAATATATTATAACTTTGTGTAATAATTCTGCTTCTTAATTTAACTTGTGTTACAGTTCGGGACAAAGTACTCCGAAAGGGTGATCACACGGTAGCGATCGACAATAAGTTGGTGAAACTTAACGTTTTCAAACCATCTGAAGCAGAAGCTCCGTTAGAGAAAAGTGTCTCGGTGAGTATTGTTAGAAATATTCATGAAAATGATTTATTAGACGCAAATTTATCTCCTCATTTATTTATGTTTAGTTTCGGTTTGAATACACAAATAGGTCTAAGCTCTCCGCCTATTTAACTCTTTAACTCACGAAACGGGGGCTACTTCTAAATAATATATTTATTCAACATATAACCTGATAAGATCAGGCCTGTCGCCACTAGGGGGTGTAAGGGGGCGTCGACTTTTACTGACACTTAGAGATCATTGAATTGTCATTTTAAAATAATATATTTTATAGACACAGCAATAATTCGTTCTTGTCACCGCCCCCATCTACATTTCAACTGCCCCCAACTCCTTTACTGTGGGCAACGGGTCTGCATGACATATATATTCCTACAGCTTGCTAATTGTCTATGACAGCTGGCTGAACATATCAGAAATTATTGGCAGCGGCCATGATTGTATTTTCAAGGCCTAGATAACTCTTTTGGACGCTTTTTAATGTTTTATGACACATATAAAAAGTATGTTTTATGCCCTAATGTTTACAGTGCTGTGAAACAGTCCTTATACTTTGCTTCTTTTTTTAAAGACTGCAGCAGGAAGTGGTGCAGCAACAGATTTTCTACAAAAAGGTAAGGGGCCACTCACTATTTACATTTGCATTCTTTTAGACCATCTAATGCATAATTATGTGAACATGATGCTTTCATATGTTTTCTGGTTTTACAGATGGGACTGATGAGATTCAGAATATACAGTGCAGTGCCGTAGTCATTGAGAAACTTCCAGAAAACTTTTCCAAAGAAGTTCTTGCTCTTTTAGTAGAGAACATTACTGGTGTTCCTGAGGAGCAAATTGTCCTGGAGTTAATTTCAGAATCAAATACTGCAGTTGTGACTTTCAGTGAACCCAGTGGTATGTCCTTAACTTGCACTGTGGTAATGTTTTGCTATCTAAATTGAGCTGTACTTATTCAAAATAAATCAACTGTAATTTAAACCAGTGAATTACACTGAATGTACCATACACTGAGATAAGTGTTGTTTCTTTAGGGGCTGAAAAGTTCCTCTTGGAAAGCACAGGCAATAAAAAGTTTCAGCAGTATGGTCTTGAGAGCAGGGCTCTGGAAAAAAGCAGATGTATTAAAGTGGAAAACCTTCCTGCCGAGTCCACTAAAGAGCTGCTGGAACTCTACTTCGAAAAGTGGGGTGGGACAATAGAGGGCATCGTAACAGTTCCAGAGGAGCAAGCTGCCATTGTCACCTTTCATAACCCAGAAGGTATTTAGTTCTGTGTCCTTTGGGTCCTTTGGGTCCAAGAACAAGCTAAACTATGCAAATGTTTTGTGATGTTCATACGTGAAGAACTAAACAAGCATTACATGTTTACTTTAGACTACTGTTTTGAAGTCTCTGGTGTATGTACATATGTGCTGTATATGTATATAATGTGTCATAATTACATAATACTGTACTTTCTTTCAGCTGTTGAAAAAATTCTTAAAAATGAACATCATATTGCAAAGGTTCCAGTCAATGTTTACCCATATTTCAGCTCACTGGGTACAGCATTATATGGCAAAGACAGACCAACATGGACCCTACCAAACCCTTTCACAGAGAAGATCCATCCTGCCATGATGGAATTCCTCAATAACAAGGGGTTAACATCATTCATTTCAAGTCAACTGGATGCACAATTTTGCCAGGTGGACATGGACAATGATGAAGTTATCTTAAGTCCAGTTCCTGCCCTTTTGAGAATGAAGGGTCTAACAAAAAGGCACATTGATAACTGGCAGCAAAACACCACAGACATCTTCAAAAAAATAATTTCAAACTATGATGTCTTTGAGTGTGACGTGGCACCTTCTTTAAGGAGTACAATAGAAAATGACATCCGGTCAGTATACTGCATTGTGACTTTCAGTGAACCCAGTGGTATGTCCTTAACATGTTAATGGTAATGTTTTAGTGTTGAATTTGCACATGTGCCCTCAGCTCCAAATTATTCAACTGCAACCGATATAGTTTAACCAATAATTTACTGAAGCACCCAAAACTGAAATTGATATTTGTTTCTTTAGGGGCTGAAAAAGTTCCTTTTGGAAAAGCACAGGCAATAAAAGTTTCAGCAGTATGGTCTTAAGAGCAGGGCTCTGGAAAAAATGCAGATGTATTATTAAAGTGGGAGAAAACCTTCCTGCGAGTCCACTAAAGAGCTGAACTCTACTTTGAAAAATTAGAGATTGGAACAATAGAGGGCATCGTAACAGTTCCAGAGGAGCAAGCTGCCATTGTCACCTTTCATAACCCAGAAGGTATTTGTTTCTGTGTCTGTTGGGCTGTTGGACAGCTCAGTGTGCAGTTGTTTTGTAATGTTCTCTCATGAATTGAAGAACTAAACTAGCATTACATGTTTCACTATACACTACTGTTCTGAAAAATCAAATTTTTTCAGCTGCTGAAAATTCTTAAAAATGAACATAATATTGCAAGATTCCAGTCGAGTGTTTTATATTTCAGCTCTTTGGGTACAGCATTGTATGGCAAGACAGATAACATGGACCTCTGAAACCTTTACCCCGATAGACCAGGAACTGATGCAGTATCTGTTTTGGAGCAAAAGTGAGGAGCACTAACCATTCACATTGCATTCTGATGGATATTTAATGCATCAAAGATGAAATGCAGTGATGCGTGCATGTATGTTCTGGTTTGCAGATGGTCACAATGCAGACTCAGAATTCACAAGGACAGTGCTGTAATCATTGAAAACTTCCAGAAAAACTTTTCCAAAAGATACTTATATTAGCCAAAAGAAAAACTTATCTGCGTTTTCCTGAGGATCAAATTGTCCTGGAGATAATTGCAGAATCAAATACTGCGGTTGTGACTTTCAGTGAACCCAGTGGTACGTCCTTAACTTGTATTGTGGTAATGTTTTAGTGTTGAACTGCACATGTACTTACCTCATCCAAAATTATTCAACTGCAACTGATATAGTTTTAACCAATGAATTACACTGAAAGCATCAAAACTGAGAGAATTGTTGTTTCTTTAGGGGCTGAAAAGTTCCTTTTGGAAAGCACAGGCAATAAAAAGTTTCAGCAGTATGGTCTTAGAGCAGGGGCTCTGGAAAAATGCAGATGTATTAAAAGTGGAAAACCTTCCTGCGGAGTCACTAAAGGCTGCTGGAACTCTACTTTGAAAAGTGAGATTGGAACAATAGGGGCATAATATTTCAGGTTCAGAGGAGCAAGCTGCCATTGTCACCTTTCATAACCCAGAAGGTATTTGTTTCTGTGTCTGTTGGGCTGTTGGATAAGCTCAATTGTACAGTTGTTTTTGTAATGTTCTCATGAATTGAAGAACTAAACTAGCATTACATGTTTCACTATACACTACTGTTCTGAAAAATCAAATTCTTTTTCAGCTGCTGAGAAAATTCTTAAAAATGAACATAATATTGCCAAGATTCCAGTCAGTGTTTACCCATATTTCAGCTCTTTGGGCACAGCATTGTATGGCAAAGACAGACCAACATGGACCCTGCGAAACCTTTTCGATAGACCAGGAACTGATGCAGTATCTGTTTTGGAGCAAAAAGGTAAGGGAGCACTAACCATTCACATTTGCATTCTGATGGATATTTTAATGCATCAAGATGTAATGCAGTGATGCGTACATGTATGTTCTGGTTTTGCAGATGGTCCTGATAAGACTCAGAATTCTGAAACGGCGCTGTAGTCATTGAAAGCTTCAGAAAAACTTTTCCAAGACATACTTGCTCTGTTAGCAAAGAAAACATCACTGGTTTTCCTGAGGATCAAATTGTCTAGAATAGTGCAGAATCAAAATATACGGTTGTGACTTTCAGTGATGAACCCAGTGGTATGTCATAAACTATATTATGGTAATATTTTAGTGTTGAACTGCATATACTTTCTTCATCCAAAATTATTCAACTGCAACCGATATAGTTTTAACCAATGAATTACACTGAAAGCACCCAAAACTGAGAGAATTGTTGTTTCTTTAGGGGCTGAAAAGTTCCTTTTGGAAAGCACAGGCAATAAAAGGTTTCAGCAGTATGGTCTTAAGAGCAGGGCTAGAAGAAATACTGAATGTATTAAAAGTGAGAGAAAACCTTCCTGGTCAATCACTACAGAGTTGGCAATTCTACTTTGAAAAGTGTGGTGGAACAATTGAGAGCATCAAACTTCCAGAGGAGGAAGCTGCCATTGTCACCTTTCATAACCCAGAAGGTATTTAGTTCTGTGTCTATTGGGCTGTTGGACAAGTTCAATTATGCAGTTGTTTTGTAACGTTCTTATGAAAAAGAAGTAAATTAGCATTACATATTTTACGGTATATTGCTTTTCTGAAATATCTAATTTTTTTCAGCTGCTGAGAAAATTCTTAAAAATGAACATAATATTGCCAAGATTCCAGTCAGTGTTTACCCATATTTCAGCTGTCTAGGCACAGCATTGTATGGCTAAAACAGACCAACATGGACCCTGCCAAACCCTTTCACAGAGAAGATCCATCCTGCCATGATGGAATTTCTCCATAAGAAGGGGTTAGCATCATTTATTTCAAGTCAACTGGATGCACAATTTTGCCAGGCGGACTTGGGCAAGGATGAAGTTTTGTTCCGTCCACTTCATACCCTTTTGAGAATGAATGGTCTAACAAAAAGGCACATAGATAACTGGCAGCAAAATACCAGAGACATGTTCAAAAACATTATTTCCAACTATGATGTCTTTGAGTGTGAGGTGGCACCTTCTTTAAGGAGTGCAATAGAAAATGCCTTCCGGTCAGTAGTGAAGGACAAAGCAGTGTTCTGGATGGATACCACCAAAGGAGTCGTGACTCTTTCCGGAATGGCTCAAGACATGGGATCCTGGAAGCAGATCATTCAAGATAAGATTTAATAAGCTTCAAATAGATGGAAAGGACATAGACAGTAGCTCATACACCATGGAAATGTCTGTCGCCTTCATTATTTTATTGTTGAAAAGAAGGCTTGCAGGGCACTGCTGCTGCTAAATATCCTGAACTTAGACTCACCTACAAACAACACAGCAACCAGTTGATGTTCCAAGGTCTTGAGGTAGAATATTTGTACATGAAGAACTGGGTACTTGAGAGACGATTTGGAATGACACGAAAGGTTTTCAAAGCAGAAACATCACTGCTAGAGTTCCTGAAATCAGTGGACTGTACAGCAGCAATGTCAGAAGATCTCTTCATCCAAGGGAATTCATGCATTCTACACAGTTGAAAACGAGGATGTTGTTTTGTGTAGTAGTTCTCAAAACGCTATGTCTGAGGCCGAAAAGACCCTTGAAAAGTTGCTTACTTTCAAAACCATTTCTTTGGATGACCCGGATATGCTTAAAAAGCCAGAATGGCACAGACTTAGTGATCAACTCTGTGACATATACAATACATCTAAAAGGAAAGCAGTTCTAATTAAATCTGTAAAGCAAGGTGAGAAAGTCATAGTTTCTGGATTTAAGGAACCAGTCATGGAGGTCAGCTAGAACCTGGAAGAATTCATTAATACACACTCAGTGATTCAAGAAAGCATTAATTTCAGGTCTCATGCTCTAGTGAAATTCATTAAAGAAAAGAAATCACAGACTTGGCAGAAATTTGTAAATGAGGTGGAAGTTGATTTGATTGAAGAAGACCATTGATCAGAGTGTCTCTGGAGAACATATGCATGTCCATCCAGCCATGGAGTGTTTTCAAAAAATTGCAAAAACCCTCTACACTGACAAATTGGTCATTGACAAGGCAGGTGCCAAAAAGTACTTCCAAGATCAAGGGAAGCATGTTCTTAATGATGATCAAGGAACACAGCTATGTAATAGTGCTTGAAGAGGATCACATGCAGGAAGAAAGTGAAGATGATTATAGTGATTTTGGAGTAGAGGATTTTGGACAGCTGTCTTGTGAAGTCCAGACTCAGGTGGATAGTCATCTCAGTCAGAAATGCAGATATCTGCAAGTTCAAAGTAGATGCTGTTGTAAATGCTGCTAATGAAGACCTGAAACACACTGGTGGTGTAGCATTAGCACTGCTGAATGCAGCTGGTCCATGTTTACAAGAGTGCAGTGACCGATACACATCAGCACATGGGAAGGTGCACCCTGGGAATGCAATAACTACTGAGGCAGGTCGACTGCCATGCAAATACGTAATTCATGCTGTGGGATCCCGCTATTATGATACAGACAGTGTTACTGCTGTGAGGCGTTTGGGACAGGCTATAAAGGAAATTCTGAAAGAAGCCGAGAATAACAATTGCTCCTCCATTGCAATCCCCATCATTAGCTCAGAAGTTGATTTGGTTTTCCTCTTGATCTTTGCGCAAGGACAATTGCAAAGAGACTGCAGAAGCCCAGAAGTATCCAAGCAGCAAAACCACACTGAAAGCAATTCACCTTGTGGACAATAATGTCAGTACTGTAAATGCCATGTCTCAGGCTGTTAAGAAGGAGTTTAGAGATTTCAACCCTAAAATGGCCTTTCAAAACCAAATGGTATACCGTGGGCGTGGTTACCGTGGGCATGGTTACCGTGGTCGTTGATCATCGTGGCCAGAGCTATCATGGTCGTGGTAGTCGAGGTCAAGGATTTCATGGTCAAAGTACTCGTGGACATGGGAATCACATGTTTGGGGCACGAGGGTCATGAGCAACAAATGTTCAAAACAAGTGAACATGAGCAATTTGAGTCTCAAGGAGCGAGCTCATTTTCTAGAGCACAATACAAAGGCGAGTCAAAGATACTTGAAACCCAATTTACACGTGAGGGACTCGAACTCATGCTCAGGAATTAGGGAGTATTGAGGATTCAATGGTAAGCAAACCTGAAAATCTAATCTTAACTTATCCAGACCAAATAGCAATTTTGCTTACCAATTTTAAGCAACAAATGAGAAGGAAAATACTGTTATTAATACCATTCAGTGAACTTACTTGCTCAATTATTGTGCCTCCTTATCCTGCAGTCTGATGTGATTGTGAACACTGTTTCAAAAGAGCTGGACCTCAACAGGGGTGCTGTCTCCAAAGCACTTCTGAGTGTTGCCGGTCCTCAGATGCAGACAGAAGCTAAGAACAAAGGGACTTGTGTAAATAATGGTGACATAGTCATGACT
Organism: Distichodus sexfasciatus; assembly: GCA_032718565.1. Taxonomy (NCBI): domain Eukaryota; kingdom Metazoa; phylum Chordata; class Actinopteri; order Characiformes; family Distichodontidae; genus Distichodus; species Distichodus sexfasciatus. The sequence goes on along the minus strand of JAVGVS010000305.1, from coordinate 87,937 downwards.
AATGGTTATAACTTGAAGTGTCAGTTTGTCTTCCATACTGTGTGCCCATTTTGGAATAGTGGAAGAGATTCAGAAGATGAGGTGATTACGACAATCCACTAAAGATTTCAAACCCATAATTGAGTGTAAAAGTTGTTCCGCTTGAATATGACATACTCTGTCTATTTCTATTTCAACAGATATTGAAGCAAATAATTAGAAAATGCTTAGGAGCGCAGAAAAAACAATGACTTCAATTTCATTTCGGCCATTAGTACGGAAACCTGAATTTTCCCAAAGATATGGTGTCCTCGATTATGCAAAGTGAGATCCATATCTTTATTTTCAAAGACAAACCTCAGTACCTCAGGGAGGTGACTGTGGTTGTGCATCCCTCGGATTACGAGACCGTTCAGGTACTGGAATGAGTTTGTCACATCTTTAAATGTTCTTAAAAATTTCTAAATTATACATATTTCATATTATTATTATTTTATATATGTATTTTTTGCTGGAGTAATTAGCACAAGAAACTGGTGCTGAAGAAGGGGCAAGATTCTCCCTTTCAAAAGGTGCACATTCCATTCAGCAGTCATCCTAAAAAGCATCTGCAGTTCTGTCCTCCACAAACTTCTGGTGAGACCCTGTTTTTGTTTCTCATGATGATTTATTTAGTTGAATCAATTTCTCAAGTTTATAGGGAGAGTTTCTCATTATTCTTTAGTCCAGCCGCAATGTAGTGAGAGTGAAAATAGAAAAAACAATAATAATTTGTGGGTGATTTGCTAGGACTGTTTGGTATGGTTTCCACTCCTACTCTTGGAGTGCACAGAGTGAGTGGGCAATCCTGATGCTGGAGGGTTTTCTTCAGGTGACGCAACCAAAAGAGAATTGTGATACCATTACTCCTCCAATCAGACATTTTCCTTGAAATCAGGTAAGACTATGAGTTACTGCTGTGTACCATAAATCCCATCAATTTTAGCTGTTTTAGACATTGTTCTGTAAACACTAAGTACTGTGATATCCAGTTAATGTCACTTCTGTGTGAAACCTGACAATGTAGTTTCCGTAATGCATATAGAAAATGGCACAGTGTTTGAATCTTTGTGTATAATATGTCGCCAGCAGTTATATCTAGGGTGTCTAGGCTGTGTACACAGGCGGCTGGATTATCGGTAAAATGGAATGTGCACAGGTGTGTGTAAATCATATTCATTTTGTTATGTTGAATATTCCAGCATTTTCATTTTGGAAACCATTTTTTTGTTCCTTTGTTTTCTGGTACAAGCAGGATTGCAGAAGGACATAATTATGACTTCCAGGAGGACAGCACCATGCAGAAAGATAATTCACATAGGGGCTGCAACAGTCCATAAATATTGGGGATGCTGTTAAAAACAGTCTTAAAGTTATGTGAGGCATGAAAGATCTCCTCTATTATTGCTTTTCCAGCCATTGGCACAGGTTCGAAATGCATAAACTTATATCTGAATTGGGCATATTATAGCATGTTTTATTTAAAACTATTTACTTCATCAGTGGTAACTGTGTCTAATTGTTTAGGTCAGGGTGGTGTGAGTGTGTCTGCTGCTGCAGATGCAATGATTGGCGCTGTGGTTGACTTTGTGAAGAAGAAAAAAGCAGTGTGTTTACAGAGTGTAAAGTTCCTCATATTCCAGACCTCTATGGTGTTGGATTTCCACCAGAGCATGCTGAGAAGGCAGAATACAGGTGTTGAGGAGGAGGATGGTGTAGTTACATGGTTTAAAGGTGAGTGGATAAAAAAGGAAATAACTAAAAAGTACTTGTCTTATTTTTACATTTTACTATTTGTCTTACTTGTTTTTTCTCTTGGGCCATGCCGTATGTCTGTGTTCAGACAAATTTGTCAACTATTTTCTACATCTATTCCAGAGCCATCTGTAAAAGGGGACTTTGTGATGGTCGGTGAAGGTTTGAGCCTGCAGTGTTTCAGCTGTGTGGAGAAACTGAGCAGGACCTGACAGATGCTCGGAAAATGGTCAACAGCTTCATTGTTAAAGAATACTATAGTTCATGCATCCAGGACTCAGCCATAAAGCAGTTTGGCAGAGAAGAAGCACATGTTCTGAGTGCCCTGCAGAGGGAGCTCACAGTCAGTATCCGTGTGGAGAAGAGAGGTCTGGAACAGAGCATCACTGTGGAGGGTTTGACGCGAGACGCCCTCACTGCAGAGGGCCGCATCCGAGACCTGATCCGTAAAGTGGAGAAGACTGAGACCCGGAGACGCGAGGCCTTTCTAATCAACAGTATGGTACAGTGGCAGTATATGGATGGAAACAATGGTAACATGGTACCTTTTGATGCTTTAACTAACTATGACCTGGAAGAAGCCTTTAGAAGCAAAAGGCCTTGCGTAACAATAACAATCAATAATGAGCAGTATGAGGCTCAGTTAGGCCAGAAAGTTGCAGTGGGAAGAAATGGACGGATTGAGTTGAAGAGGACTGAACAAAAAGGTAAGTCAACGTTTGCAAAAGTTAACAAAGCAGCTTAAATATTTTCAATGACATGTTATACTACTTTATGTGCCAAGATATATAGTGTTTGGTTTTGGTTCTCTGGCACACTGCTTTTATCCTTAGCAATGTACTGTTGTTTCTGCAGATGAGAGTTCAGTGACTCTGCCAAGTCAATGGGAGGATATGAAAGACTTCTTTAAGCAGGTTCAAATTCAGCCCAGCACTCAGGAATACAACGATGTGGAAAAAGAGTTCAGAAGAACTGGACTGAAGAATCAGATTGTTAAAGTAAGATTCGTACAGTGTAGAAAGTACTCCAAATTCTGGAAGCACATCTTGTAATTTACAAGTGCTCATTTGATTTGAAATAGCCAGAATATATACCTATTTGTTTATTCTTCCAGTAGACAGTTGTTACAATTCAAATATGCTCTGTTTAGATCAGATCAGACCCCAGTGGGAAAAATAAATAAATCCTTAAAACCAGTATGCACATTTGTCTTTACACTTTCTTTGCGTATTAATCTGTGTATGATTTTGCATCCTTAGATTGAAAGAATTCAGAATAGCACGCTGTGGAAGAGCTACTTAATCCAGCAGAAGCACCTGGATAACAAAAACAAACACCAGAACAATGAGAAGAGGCTTTTCCATGGAACTGCTTCTGAAACTGTAGATAAAATTAGCAAGCTTGGATTCAATCGCAGCTATGCTGGAAAAAATGGTAACTATAATACAGGGAAAAATGATGTTAATTGTTAAAATCATAACATAATAAGAAAACGTCATATGGCGTTTCAAATAGTGCATAGATTTACCTGATGATTCCATTAAAACTAATCAAGGTTTTCTTATTAAATTGTCCTAATCAAAGAGCTATTTCAAACATGCTGTTTACATTCTTTCTTTCTTTGGTTTTGTTTTAAGCTACCATGTTTGGGAATGGAGTGTATTTTGCTGTTGACCCACGTTACTCAGCACAAGATACCTACTCTGTGCCCGATCAGTCAGGCCATAAGAAAATGTATCTGGCCAGGGTGCTCGTTGGAGATTACACCCAAGGGAAACAGGGTCTTATTGCACCTCCGGCCAAGAGTTCTGCAGGCACAGATCTGTACGATACTGTCACTGATAATCAACAAACCCCAACGATGTTTGTAATCTTTCATGATGTGCAGGCTTACCCTGAATACTTAATCACTTTTCAGTAGTTAAAGAAATGTCTTCTTCATGGAATGTTTATTGAAACTTCTGGTATATTGACTCTTTTGCTTTATTTATGATGTATTCTTTACTTCATAAAGTAGAGCAGAACATGTAACTGTGGGGAAATCTATTTTTTTGGGTTTGTTTAGGGTGTATGAAAGTGGCAGACGTCTGGTACTGATCAATTAATCTACAGTAAATGGCAGTTCATAAAGATACAAATTAGAGATAATAAAAAAACAACATGCATTTCATCATCTGTTGAAATGTTTAAATCTTTGATTATTGTATTTATCTTAAATTTGAGTTAAATACATTCTGTAACAGTTTATGCTCCTCTTTTTTCTTAACTTGAAATTTGCACTAAATATTACCAGCATATGAAGTGTGCAAAAGACCATGTTATTCTCATGTGTTTTACTAAAAGCCTTGACCTTTACAGTAATTTTGCAAAATCAATATACAATAAATCATTCACAACCCAAGATGCAATTCTGTATTCATTTCATTTTCTTATGAAAACATGTTAAATATATATCTCCATCAAATGCATATGATTAATTCATATTTTAATTTGTAAGTAGACTTTGGAATTTCTTAATGAAGTACTCATTCTCTGAGTGCACTAATCATCAGAAAAAAGGTGTGTAGAAAAGAAAGAAAGGTAGTGTATAAAAATATTATTATCCTGTGTGTTTACATAAAAAAAATAATATATGTTGTGTATATTTGTGTACTCTCACTCTCTCTCCATATAAGGGGATACAGATTAACAAACATCATTGTTTCAGTATTTAAGGTACTTTCCATTATGTACTTCAGGCCTAATCTTGAAAGCAACATTTAAGTCACAGGGATGAGTCACATTACAAATCTTTGCAAACACACAGAGCTGCCTCCTCAGTCTTTTCATAAGCATTTAGTGAGTTACGATGCCAATGGTTGATTACCATTGTTAGTACCTTGCAAGTTTAGGTCCATCTCCCCAGATACCAAGTTATGTTCGCCTTGATGTCCATTAGAAACAGCAATGCCTTCTTGCCGCAACACCGGTAAGAAGGTAGACATCACCTTCTGTGTTCTTCTGCAGCATAGAAGTTGGCCATATGCTCGGCGAAAGTCTCGGCTAAGGGCTGGGTAGAGGATGGGGTTTAAGGCAGAGTTCAGGTAGCCCAGCCAGAGCACCACGGAATAGGTGACGTGAGGTGGGTCGGTCTCCTGCCTCAGGCCCATGCAGGTGAAATAGATGAAGTAAGGCAGCCAGCAGACAAGAAAGGCCCCAAGAATAGCTGCCAGGGTCACCGTGGCTTTATGCTCTTTTAGCATGGCTGCTGCAGACACTGAACGGCTCAAGGAAGGTGTAGCTGCTCGGATACGCTTCACCTAAAAGGGAGCAGTAAAGAAAAACAAACTTAAAATGGACTGTCGTTGATAGAAGGTGATTTATATAAAATATTGAGACAAACTTGAGTTCACATATGCATAAATGTCCTCTTGAATATGAGGTTTGGGTTGGTTCTGAGAATTATTATGCATATGTGGCTCTTTTAATTATTGGCTATGTCAAGTAGATTAGCAGTATTAAAAAAGAGTAAAAAGTTCTGATCAGCACCATTTTGCAGCGTATTATATAAAACTGCTATTGCGTTGTCCTTGGGTATGGCTGTATGCTTTTTTTGGATCTCAGCGGACATGATTATCTCGATCCAAACTGCTATGTCAGTACCAGTACTTAATTACTTTGACATTTTCAATTTTGTTCTTTCTTTGACAGTTTTGGAGCTATAAAAGGAAGTTAATAAAATCACACTCAGTTGAGGTTTGGTCAGAACTCTTAACAGTGATGAGTGGACTAAACTTGTTGCCAAGCGCACTTGTTATTATTGTTTGTATTCCATGCATTAAAGTACCTGTTCGCGTGCCACACAAAAGATCCGATGGTACACCCCACACATCAGCAATAAAGGGAGAAAGAAGACTCCAAATGTCACCAGCAGCACGTAATTGTTGTTCCACTCATAACGGCATGTCCTACCCTCCTCCCCTTCGTCACCCATTTTCCAGTCCATATTCTGCACTCTAAAATCCACTGTGTTCCATCCCAGGTGGATAGGGGCAAAGGCCAAAGTCAGGGAGATAGTCCAGATGGTGCCTATAGTAACTGCTGCACGTGCAGGGGTGACTCTCCTGTCATAGGTGAGTGGTGCAGAGATGGCCAGGTATCGGTCCACACTGATTGCCAGAAGGTTGAAGATGGACGCTGTGCACAGCATGGTGTCTATAGAGAGATAGATGTTGCAAAAGATGCCCCCTAAAGACCAGCGTCCACCACGCAGCTCAAGAGTGGCAGAGAAAGGCAGCACCAGCAGGCCCAGCAGGAGGTCTGTCACGGAGAGTGACACCACAAAGCAGTTGCTAATGCGCCGCAGGCGCCGGCTGGTTCTCACCGCCAGACACACAAGAACATTTCCTCCAACGGTTAGGCAAATGAATGCCACCAGCACCACCCAACGAAAAACAGTGGCCACCATAGTTTTTTACTTTCCCAGCAGGCAGTCTTCATTAATTAAATCTTACAACCAGTTCTATATCATTCACACCTCTTTGTTCTACATATGCATACACAGCATTTGTCCTGACCATGGGATTGGTGTCTTATTAGACATGCTGGGTTTTTCATTGCTGATATGATGAGACTTATACTCCACTGGTTCCATTTTGCCTGGAAGAAAATATTCCACTGTTTAACATGTATAATTATGAAGCATAAATATAGGATTGTACATATTCTATCAGCAAATCCAGTTGACACATAATGTCCCAATTCTAGCTGCATCATCTTTTCTGTGGTTTAGCAAAAACAACACACAGCAAATCATTCACATACTAAATAAACACCAACTGGGTTGAAGGTTCACTCTCTTTAGAATGCATAAACGAACGTTCAGAAAGCAAAGGATGGTAGGCCTGTGGTCTCTTCTGTTAAAGTGTCAACAAAACATATTATTATGCCTGTGTTGCCACCTAAGCTTGTAACTAAAGGGGCAAAAATGTTAATGAATGCACATTCTGCTGATGTACTGTGATGCTGTTTCTTCTGGAAGGTCACCAAAATAAATCTAATGCAAACTAAGCCTCGGTCTGCTAACTCCCTCTTACTGCAAGACAGTGAAGTCTGTGTGAAGAAGGTCAGACTAAGGAAAAGGTCATTTTTAGAGAGAAATTAAAAGACTTTAATTACAAAAAAACTAGTCAACGTATTTTATTATATCAGGTTAACTTGTTTGTCTGTTTTGCACTGAGAGTAGTATGCTAGTTTAATACATCTGAGAGGAAAATGAACCCTAGCAGCCATTAAGACAAACCAAATGAGAATGTAGCTGCAAAGTGCCCCTCAATCTCATAGAGAGTCAGTAAAAGAAAGGAGATCTGATTATACCCTGACAGTTACATGATATCAGAGTACACCAATATCAAATAAAAATGTAACATACATTCATTTATAACAAATTACCAGCTAGAACAGGACGTCTACTTAATTTTCTTGTCTCTTTTTTATATAAAGTATAACTCTTTACATGAACATTGTTTGAACAATCTGGTTAAAACATGACAACAGGATCTTACAAGAGTGGGAAAAAGACAACACAACAGGACTGAAAATGCAGCCACAGCTAGCTCCATTATGGGCTAATTGAGAGAAAAGCTCTGTACAATTTTGACATGCTTAGAGACTAAAAATGCTGCCATCAGCTGCACTGTGCAATTTCAAATCTCTCATCTCGCTCTGCAGAGTCAAGACATTTGGGCCTGAACAGAACAGTGGCCTTGAGATAGCGACATAGGGGAGCTGGATAATTCTGCCTCTTCTTTAGAGACAACTCTATATTAGAGTAGCTGCAGAAATTTACTGCTTACAACAGATTCTGAATATACAACTATAACTTGTGTTGCCATGAGTCATGACTTTGCATTCTTTCAAATTCACACTCTTCCAATAGAGATGGCAGCTCTTCGCTCGGTTGTTTACATTTGCCATAAAACATGACATACCATTTCCTGAGCTTCCCTATTTAATCTACTATTTCAACATTTACATTATTTTCTGCTCGTAAAAACACGGAGTGGCTGCCTCAATTGTCTACGCCCTCCTGGAGAATATAACACAGGAATAAAAATGACATTCTATACAGTTAAACAGATGCCCAAATACAGAAGCATAGGATCTGTAAAAATCACAAGATATTATAATCCACTGTTATATTAAGTTTAACGTTTAAAACTGACCTTGACAAGAGCTGTGTGAAAAAATCCAAGACCATGTTGTAACAATGAGAGACTTTCATAAACAAGGGGGGGGGGGGCTGGGAAGAGAGGATGATGAGTAAATAGATAACTTGTATCCCTTACATATCCAGTTGCTATAGGAACATGCTTATACAATAGTGACTCAGATTATGACGCTGATTGACACCCTGTCCCAATGTTGATTCAAATATGTGCTGACAGGCTAAACTTCTGATTACAAGGGAGCTTTGTAGTTAAATTACCTAAAGCATCAGGCATCACAATGTCAGACCAAAGTCTGCAGACTTGAGCTGTTTCATGAGATTAAACTCTGCACTATATTTCAACTCAGTACACGACATTTTGGCTAACGTGGCCCCTTGTGTTTTACTAGAACTGCTCAAAAATGACCAGATTAACCATGGAAATAGGTAAATGATTAGCAACAATCTAAATCTTAACTCAGGTAACCCTGCCGTTCTAATCAGGCTGAAAGAGAAAAAATACAGTTAATAGTCGTCTCCCTGCTCCGGAGAAGAGCATATGTTCGAATGTTGTTGTGCTAAGACAAATCAAAATTCACACCGCACTCCAATCCCCACCGGAGAATCTCAAGCCTTAAACATTACTGGCATTGGAGACCCATCCAAGAGCTCCCAGAGGAGACACTGAAGTCTAACAAACATCTTTCTCAACTACTACTACAAAGACAGGACTTGCTGGTCGACTGAACGCAGTCCCAACATTACTGATCAAACAAACCAAGCTCTGGCATGGTGCCGGTACAGCTTGGCAGGTGGAGTGATAGCTTCTCGCTCTCCAATTCCTGATACACAAGTAATCCTGCTTGCTTCAACTTCTCTCCTCTAGTGCCAGCATTCAGGCAACTAGTTAAATTAGAATGAAGAAATTAATTAATAATTATTAATATTAATAATTAAACCTGGTATTATTTTATTAAAACATTTTTTCAGCTCTCATATACAAAATTCCTTCCCAAGGTCACAAAAGACAGTGATTTCTTTACAGCCACCTAAAAGCACCCCCCTCCAGAGTGCAAAACCTGTTTCAGAAATATTTTATCTCTTTTGCTATAAATGTAAGTCAACATTTATATTCTATAGTACATCACTGATAAAACAGTTGCAGTACACAAACCAAAAATAGCAATAGTTTTAACAGTTTATGTACAGTTTAATATGCAATTATACACTGCAGTCTAAATGTCAATTTAAATATGGGTTTAAACAGTGAAAAGCTAGTTCCTGAAACAGCCTGAGGTACTCACTTTGTAGAAGTGTACACTTTTTTGTGCTGTCCCAGGCTTACTACAGACTTCAAAGTGAGACTCTCTTCATATCTCCAGGGGCCAAGATGAGATCCTCTATCTGCCTCGTGGTCTGCTTTTACGTCTGTCTGCCTGTCTAGATTTATTTCCATCTCTCTCTCCCTCTCTCTCTCTCTCTCCCTCTCTCTCTCTCTCTCTCTCTCTCTCTCGCTCCCCCCACCCCCTCACACACACACACGCACACACACAAACATGCACACTTTCACACACTTTTTAACATCCCGTTCCTTCTAGTTCTACCTGCTTTGTCTGTCCTCCCGTTCACTCCTCTCTTGCAATCTGACCTCCACTCATTGTGTTTCTCCTCCCACACGTGTATAGTTCATGGTCTGTCATGTACTTAGATGAGATGAGCCCAAACAAAGCATCTAGAGGCCCGGAGACAGTTGTGTGGGCTCACGAATGCAAGGGGAATCAGTGTGAATGACAATGAATATGCAGTCAAGATGACTGTTGAAGGAAGAATATGTGACATTTGGACCAGAAAATGAGAAGACATGAGAGAGAAGAGGAGATGAGTCACACCGTCAGAGATCATGTAACTAATTATATAAGTGGCCATGGATAGCATCTTTTTTCCAAATGGAACTGACATAGTCATCACATGTTAACTAGTCTGCTGTCTTTCCATTAGAAAACTAAGCATAAGTATGACAGTGCCTTATGTAATAAGAACTTTTGTAAATATATTTCTCAGTAAGACTGGACAGAGCACACAATAAATCATGAAGGACGAGCAGATGCCCTGAAATGGGAGTCTAACATTTATACCATGATTTGCAAAGCTAAATCAACTGAAAACTGCAAAGCACGCCCAATAGCTCCTTAAAATATGGTAACGTCACCAAAATTATTTACATAAATAGACAATAGTAAATATATTTCCCATGTAAACAAACAAATAAACCATCAAACAACATATAAACAGGACTCAAGGGCTCAGGTGAACAGATGTGCTCATGTGAACAGATGTGGACTTCTCTGTTAAGTTTAGCGAATGATGTTTGATTGGTTTTCTATGTTAGATGAACCGAAGAAAATGCACGTAAGCCAACTGAGTTTTCATGAGTCCCAGATAACGTTGGTGTTAGTGCTAGCTTCAGCAATCTTACCCAGGGACCAGAGGAAAAAAAGTTTCCAACACAGCAGTTTATCAGCCAGCACAGAAGCACTACTGGTTCCTGATACGACAGATACAGCACAAGTGTGTATTGTCTTATGAAAGATACAGCTTTGTATGACACTATTTTAATCAGAATAGAATAGGAGGGTCCATTTAGAATGCTTGGATGACACTGTGAGACTGTTTCCCGCAAATATGTCTGCAATGGTAGCATGAGTAGAATTCAGTAAACATCTATCCATATGACTAATGCTTTTGATTATATATGCACCGTCAGCTTCTACTGCATATTGGGCCTGAAAACTGTATGAGAAGCAACACTGGAGTCAAGCACCCGGGCACATTACTATAATTTCCACATGACCAAATAGCTGGTGGAGGTGAATTCATCAGTGGACTCCTTTGTAGTGAACCGCAACAACAAAGAGACGGCTCTCCCTTTCCAATTTATGATAAGTGAAATAATGGACTACTCATAATGCATTCAAGTGTGACTTATATACAAAATGGGAAATAAATATTTTCTGATCAATTGAAAATGAAATTATACTGAAGTTTTGGGTCATTTTGAGACATTTTGGCCGTTCTGGTAGAGAACTACATTTCCCACAATCCCCCACGCGCCAAACCAGGGCCGGGTCACAGTAACGTGATGAATGCGCGTCCCAGAAAAATACCGCAAATAAAAAATAAATGACTGTATTGTGAGTATAACGCTGGCTGTTTTTGTTATTTATCAGCTAAATATTTTTACAATATTTGAATTTTTTTTTTCAGTTTTGTCTGTAATGAAAGTGAACACACAGTACGTGTGTTTACATGGTGAAAAATCTCATCTGATGTGCTGACTCCTCCATTGTGTGACTGTGGCAACTTACGTTAAATGGATGTTTACATTAGAATATTTTGTTGTGTGTTCTGAGGGGCAACATGTGTTACACCAACTAATCACTGTTTACATTGTTACAACGCCGTTGTCTGAAGTTGTGTGACAGTTTGATTTGTTTAATTTACACTATAAAGAGTGGTGTTTTTTTGGTACAGTGCTTAACAAGCATAATTAAATTTGGGACCTATTGGATGGTCATGGATATGTAACGTCGGTACATGTATTCCGTTATTCCCTTTTACTGGACATATATGCAAAAGTACTATTGCTTCTCACTACAAAGCACTCTGTCCAAATGCATTACCTCCCCTGGAACAACCCTGTACAAAACATTCTTGTGCTGCCCCAGAAGCGGTCTTAACTAAATCATTACTATTTGACTAACAAATTTGTTAAAGCCAAAACGAGAAAACTGTCCTTGGTGCATTGTTGTTTCTGTTTTTAAAAATTATATTTTATGTTAAATTAGAATTCATGTAGTAAAAGGGTTTAGTCCCACAGAAGAAGGAGGAGAAGAAGAAGAAGAAGAAGAAGAAGATAAGTGTTTAGGTCAAGGGTCATGGAGGAGGTCCATGAGAAAGCAGGAAAAGAGAGTAAGAGAGTGAGAGAGGATAGTCATAGTAAGAAAAAAGTTTCAAAATGTGTAGAACAATCACTTATAGTTTTATTTTTATTTTACTTTTGAAGTGTTAAGTAGACAACTCAAGTGATGTGGTTGCAGAGAGAATTAGGATAATGTTCAGTGAGGGCTTTATTTGGCTAATAACCTCTTTCACAGCAAAGCAAACTGACTTTTTTGTGCTATACTGTTGCCCCCAGTGGTATCCTGAACTGTGCTAAATCAGTTTGTCCAGCAAAGTGAGTGAGCATTGCTATAAGAGGCTGAACAGAACAGACTTTGGAGGACACAGGAATTTGTTATCATCATTCGGATGTCCTTACAACTGATTGCTGAGAGGAGCCAACTCGCACTAAACAAACTTTGAGAGTCAGCCTGCACCTGCTGCTTGAAAGTGAGTTTAATTTTTTTCTTTCATTCCCCACATGGGTGAAGGGGTCATTTTGTTTAGAAGGAAAAAGGTAGTTATTGTCTTCACATGTTCACTGGGTCGATGTGTGCCTAAGGGTGACAGTAGACCATGGAGTGTCTCAGATGTCTCTTTGCTGGTGAAAGCAATACGGGCTGCTGACCCCAATTTTCAGAGAGAAATACAGTGTTTAGATAAGTTGAGTGTGCATTTGGGAGTCAGGTGAAGACAGCTTGACCACTTGAAAGGTGCTCTAATTTTGCTCTAGAACAGTTATGAGGTGTTTGGAACTGTTGTTGGCAAATGTAATTAGGAGACGAAAGATGTCTCTGAAAGCTCTCTTTGCCAAATTAAGCCAGTAAGATCTGCTTGGAACAGCACCTGGCCATTCAAATCTCTCTGTGACTCAGGATGGAGCAATTTCCACTATTGTAGAGTGTTGCCACATTGCAAATAGGTGTACCAATGCAAACATCCCATCAAGCCTGTTCAAGAATTATTTAATTCACTAAAGCAACTAATTGAAAATTGTCTAATCAGGAAACCTACAATACTAATGTATATTCTCTGTGGTACACTTGTAGAAGAAGCAACAGCAGTGTGTTGTAAAGAAACTGCATTGGTTAACACTTTTTAGACTCTGGAAAAAGAGAATAACGTTCATCATGAGGTGTGGGTGATCCTGTCCATCATATGTAATTAAGGGTGGAAACTGTGTCATCTGCCGAATGAGGCTGAAGAGACAGTTAGATAGAGATATTTTAAATGTGAACGAGAAATTTAGAGAAACATCAATAAAGGGTCCTGAAAGATCTGGACAAGGTTGAGGAATATATGACTTTCTTGACTAATGGCACACAGGCGAATAATGTCGCCCACATTATGTCTCCAGAAGGCATCACTACTGATCCAAACAAGATGGAGTCTCTCACAAAATGGCTTCTGCCCACTGACCTGAAGTCTCTGCAGTCTTTTCTGTGACTCTTGGGATATTACTGCCAATCTATAGCAGACTACTTTGCTATTGTCAGACCTCTTATTGAGCTTACCAAAGAATTCTAGGGATTGGACTTAATGGTCATTAGTGGGATTAGGCTTGCACTAATGACATAAATCACATTATATAGTTTCTAATCTATGTTCTAGTGCTTGTGTGAAACAAATCTGACAGATTAGCACACAGATAATATTAAGATATTTCAGTCCAAATAAAGGATGTCTCAGCTAATACAAGACATTTGGCAGTCCTAATGTCATGCCAGGTTGGAGATACAGGTAGCAAATACCTGTAAATAGCATTGTTTTCTGAAGGATCACATAGCAGAAACAATCAGTGGTACTTTCATCTCTACAAACCATTGTTTCTGGCTGCTGTTCCAACATTAAGCCTTCTCATTTGATTGAATGCACATGCACACCATTTCACAAATTTAACCTGAAGTAAGACTGTGCAATTAATCGAATTTTTATTTCAGTTTCAATTCCGGCTCCAAACAATCACAAAAATAATGTAATCAACAAAAAACAATTATAATTAGAATTATTTTGCCACATTACGCTCTGTAAGTATACTCATATTTTGTCTGGCATTCCAAATCACATATGCACACGCATTAACGCACCTTCCGAAGACTAAACACACGTGTGTGTTCTGGTGGCGGTATACAGTCTGAGTGGGTAAAGATGGCGGAAGGACTAGAGCAGCATCATTTAGTCAGCAAGAAAAGTAAAGTGTAATCATGTTAAATAATCGTGATTTCAAGATTGACCAAATTAATCGTGATTATGTTTTTTTTCATAATCGAGCAGCCCTAACCTGAAGCCGTAAGAGTATCATCGTCATTAGGAAAAAAAATCTTGTATCTTGTAACACTACATGTCTCTAGACCAACTCTAATTCTAACATAAAGTTGAACCAACTAAAACAAACACAAACGATACAGTTACTTCTGCATCAGTTACAAGTTTTTTATATATTACAACAGCTGTAATAGTATTGAGTTAGCCGTATCTGTTGAGAATAATTTGAATGTTGTACTTACAGTCATTAGGCTACTGAATTAAAGTGAGATTTAAAAAATCAATTACATGTTTTTTATAGGTCTTTGTGACATCGTCGCTAAGCAACTTTACAGGAATCTGGGCTAGAACCTCAAAGGAACAAGAGGGAGAATGTGTTGAGGAAATTTTTCCCTCAGGGGGCATTGAGACCTTGAGAGAAGACTCAAAACAGACACCTATCCTTATTAGACAGCACTGAGAAGTGGATAAACATGTAAAATATGATTAAAAAGTTAATGGAAAAATGTGATGAAACTATTATGACAACCTGAACTTTTACAAGATAGTGAGTTTAATGTATAACATAAAGCAAGCTAAAAAGTTATGGTTGGTTAATGACTCTCCATAGCACAAACACTGTATCTTATTGTGATTTTTGGTTCTATCAACTGGCAGCTAGCCATCAGTGTTTTTATTGTTTCCTTAAGTCTATGCCTCGCGTTTTTTTCAGTGTATGGAAAAGTGATATGCATCAGCAACAATAACTAATGACCAACACGGCTATTAGCTGAATGCAAATTCAATAAACTGTAACTGAATTAACTGTGTTTTCAGTCAAGCCCTTAGTACTTCACCACCAGACGATGATGGGTATGAAATTGCATGGACAGATGCATGATCATTTCTCCTTTCTCTAAGTTATTAAGTGGGTCATAAAGTGTTCAGATAAGGTGCAAGATTTATGCTACCTTCACTGTGTATGCATAACCACAGTTATTAGCTCACAATAGATATGGAAAAGGTACAGATAATATATATGGTTTATAAATAATGTTAAACATAATTGCTGTGTTAAGATGACAGGAAATGACGGAAAGGATGTTATTACAGCTCATGGTAGCAATACTCATGGAAAAACATAAAGATGCACAACATGTGATCTCAGTAAGCCAAACATTCTAGAGGGAGCTGTGTCCCATTTCCAATGCATACATTGGCTGTATGCAATCACTTTAATGCAAGCTAATAATTAAGACACAGTTCTATTTTGGATGTTTTTTCATAAAAAACATTCATGATTTTTTTTTTAAGCCACTTGCACCTACTTGAATTTTTTACTTACTCAGGGATTGTCTGTTATAGTGCCGTCTGTTGGTCGCCTACAGAATTGTGTATGTGATGTATATTGTGACTGACAGTTCTAAAGACAATGGCAGCCTCTCATGTAGGACATTATTTTAATAGCTATAATTAGAGATTTTAAAATAATGTAAGGTCAAAAAATACATCAGAAGCTTTGAGCGAACCCTACAGTCCTGCTGTCTGGATGTTTACTTACAATAGCCCAACCCCAAACACCCTTCCTCCCCAATGCACACGCACGCACACGCACACACACAAACACATTCTTTTTATGCTTGTCCTCCTGAGGTGTAATGGAGAGTGACATTGCGATTCTCTGTCACTACCAATGTCACATATGTTGCTTAGGCGATTTCGCACTATTACAGAAGAACCCCAATCAATCATTAGTCTCATTAATGTTATCACCTGGCCCAGAGGCTGATGATAAGTATTGTGAATTTAATGAACCAGTGACAAGGATGTGGGCACTGCAGAGGGGAAAACTTAACTGATTTAACTTAAGCTATCTTTATAAAATATAACAAAATTTCTCTGAACTGTAGTAAACAGCATTTTGTCATGGATGCTGAACTGAAGGGAAACAATTACGGGAATTTGCACACTTCCTTATATATTGGATGTATATTGCCTTGTAGATCCTCATATGTGACCCGATCTGCCGTAATGAGACGGAAGTTGGCATTATATTTATTTAGATACGGGTCGATTATGTTGAAAAACATCACAAAAATATTGATCTTTCTTTTTTGGAGACCAGATTAATTTTGAAGACCTTTTCTTTCATATAAGACCAAAAAAGAAAAATCGATATTTTTGATGTTTGTCAACATAATCGGCCCGTATCTAAATAAATAGAACGCCGACTTCCGACTCATTATGGCAGATCGGGTCACGTATGATCTCGACGTATCTTTACACTTTTGTACGTGAAAGCTGTTCAATGTTGGTGAGGGAATAGGAGATGCACGTTTGCATGATGGTGATTGTGTTTCAGCTTACTCACTTGTGCTTGCGTGCCCGTATTTAGTTGCATGTTTATGGGGTCTGCAGAAGGACGTTTCCTGTCAGAGTCATTACTCTCGCTCAGTGGCTCTTCTGGGCCAATTAGCAGGGATTAGAATCGTCTTCTGGCACTGGGATCCTGTCTCTGTCTATCATTCTCATTGCAGTGTGCAGGCTGACAAGCTGTGAGGAGTCTCTGCTCTCCAGCGCTGCCTGTTGCTGGGCTGTCTCGGCAAGTCTCAGCACGTCTCCGCATGTTCTCAGCACGTCTTGGCAAGTCTCAGCTAATCTCAGACATGCGGCTTATTGCTGAATGCCGACGGTGTGTCGTCCGAAACACTGCTTCACAATCTCTGAATGTCTGAATGCATTATCTGCTTCACACTCACGGGGACAGATTCAAGAGTAATGCTGGTTTTGAGTCGACCATACTTTTTATGCTTCAGCTTTGTTGTTAAGAAGTTTTAAATATGGATAACCTACTCAGTAGCTGGTTCATTATGTATTTTTGATGGTTAATGCTGGTTCAAAGTCTTTCAAGCTGTCAAACAGTTTTTAAATGCAGCACTGAGATAATTCTTTGATCAAATCAGTTTGGTATCAAACCATATCGATTATTGTTGAGCATAATTTAAACAGCTGTTTCAGACAATTTGTTGAGATACATTTTTTCTGAGTAGGTATTTATACCTGCTGTACCTTACGTAGTAAATACAGTCACATTTCACCTAGTGAAATTTTTGACTAAGAGCCTTTTTCAAGGGTTGGTTGTAAGATAAATCCATGTATGAAAATGAACCCCCTTTGGTTTCGAGATGAGTGTTCTGCTATTAGGCCACCAAGGTTCAAGTTTATTTTACCGTCATGTACACATTTACAGAAGTATGACACATAGTGAAATGTCCCCTTTTTAGGTCCTGAGACTGCAAATAAATTAAAAGGAAACATCAAAAGACAAAAACTAAGGTAGGGCAATGAAATAAGTAGAAAAAATATAACCTAAAAAGAAATACTACAATTATAACTGTGTATGCATATATAATAGAATATCTATCTACCTATATCAATCTATCACACACTAGACTTGTAGTCATGACCGCCTAAACCAAGACCAAGACACTACCAAGACCAGAGGGTATCAAGACCAAGACAAGACCAAGACAGACCGAGTCAAGACCAAGACAAAGTTGAGGCGAGACCAAGACTGAGACCAAGACCAAAAAAAAAAGACTCCCTTAACTTTTGTGTGCTGTTGAGGACTGACATGACGGGTACTGACTGGCCCCAAAGTCATCTGACAAAACAGCTAACACCTCCAACAACTGTCTAAAGAATGGGAAACATGTAACTGATTTCAATTATACTTAATTTGTAGATGAAATTGTAACATCAAATTGAAGATACACAATTATAAACTTGAAATTGCATCATGTCCCATTGTAGTAGTACTAGCCAAATTACACCGTCTGATATCAACTTCCCTGAAATGGATTAGGCCTGTTAAGTCAACACAATGTGATATGCAGATGTTATTTAAAAGTCAATGGTCATATTTATTTACTCAAACAACACCAATTTAAGTAAAATACTGTAATCAAACAATATAAAGACATGGGCACTTGTCACATGAATCAAATGCAAACTACAAATACTACATACCAATACAAACTGCACATCAAATTGTGCATTAATAAGAATAAGGACAAGTGCTTAAAAGATTCGGACATCTTGCCGATAGCCACTGATAGAGCTAGCTATATGTAGTTACACTCTTCACCAGAAAAGTTGTCTGCAGAGAAGCTTGCAAAAGAAAAAAAAATCTGTCCCTAAATAATTTATACCGCACGTGTGAGAAGAACACATGATACATAACAATAATACATATACGTGATCTGGTCATCTGAGCTTGAAGAGTTTGAAGATGGGTAGATGGCTACTGGCTAACTTACCTTTCAGGGTGTTTATGCTCCAGGTGCCTGGTGAAGGTTGATGTAGTCCCGGTGTTCTGTCGATTGATGCTGCCTTGTCGAAAAATGCTACCGTAGCACAAATCAATAGCAGAGTCTATCGATTTACGCTACCGCATCGAAAAATGCTACCTTATGGTTTCCTTTTTAAATGGTGTATTTCCCATAACAGTATGTTTCACAGAACTATAATATTTGTGTCATTCTTTTAAATAAAAAGAAAAATATGTGGAGCAAGGTTTCATGCTATTTATCAAATTTATGAAAAAAAAAAATTGTGTCCCTTATCACATGATGCTCCCATTGCAAAATCTCATAATATTATATCAATACTTATAGTTTGATACCCTATTACATTAGCTTTAATTAAAATATCAAGGGTAGCATAATTCGACATTATTTCTGTAACTTACTGACTAGCCTACTACTGCTGACATTACTGTAACTGACTGACTAGGCTTACTGCTCACTGTGATGCTGGATCTAACATTTAACTAGCGCTACACTTGCGTATTTTGATTGGATGAGCGTCAATGTCTGAATCACAACAAAATACATGCATGTCATTGATTGGTTGCATTTGAAGGGTTGCATTTGAAGTGCGTGAAAGGCGAAATAATAATAATGTTGCATTATCGAACGTTACATTGTGTGTCATGGATACTGTTGGCTCCAAATCTCCCGACCACTATGTCGATCTGAGACAGCAAGACCAAGACCGAGGGATCCGAGACTCTATATCACACACTCACACACACACACACATTATCCATATAAGTGACAGTGTGAAAGAGTTATCTGAGAGTTCAGTTTGTGTTATTATGAACAGTAAAAATGCTGTGGTTGCATGGCCTTGTTTAGAAGTTTCAATGGCCTGAGGTTAGAAGCTCCTCTTGAGCCTCTGTTTTGGCCATCATACTCCCCAAGCTTTTGCCTGATTAAAGCAGGTTGAGCAAACAGTTACTGGGGTGAGACAAGTAACTCCTTGTTGGCCAGTTTGAAGGTTGAAAACATTCATTTGAAATGTTATGTTTTGAACAGCGGAAATCACAGGCAGAACTTTGCTTCGTAACACACGTTACACTACTGCACTTAGCAAACACTAATTTGAAATAGACTCAGACACATTTTTGTGCATCAGATTTAATGAGCTTAGACTACTCTCAAGTAAAATGAATCCGAACAAACAAACAAACAAACAAACAAGAACCGGTTTGCTGAGCTGGAAATATTTTCCTGGCTGTGCTACACTGTTCCCGTTTGACGTATCTCTACCATATCTATGTCAATATACATTTTCTTGTGGATGTTTGTGTCAGTGTGATATTGTTCACTGTGTGTGTGTGGATGCAAGAGAAAGATACTTGTGACCCTCCGCAGGCTTCTGTCTCATCGCATTTTCTTTCCAGCGAAGGCCAACCCTACATCTCAACAGACAGATGTTGTTCCAACCCGCTACACCCTCCGGAGAATGGTGCCCCCCAGAACCCACCAGGGAGGGAAGGAGTGAGGGAGAGGCCTCAGTGTACCTCTGTGTCCCATCCCACCCACTCTCTCCCGGGGAAAGCACGAATCTACACCTATGCAAATACAGATGGTCGACTTACGATTTTTTGATCTTACAATGACGATAACGATACAGCAAAATTGTAAAAATATTTTACATTTTGTGCGGTATGCGATACGATACGTTGTATCCCCCGAATTGTGAGATGACTAACTCTTGCCAGTAATCAACAGAGTTCAGTTTACTCAGTGTTGGAGCACATCTTTTTTGCTGTGTTTATGGGGTTTCAAAGCCCAATTTTACTGAAAAAGGGAAGTACTGCATGTCTCCTGCTGGTAGTGGTAGCGACTGCTGGTAGTATGTCTTGACTTATGATGTTTACAAGTTAGAATGGGCTCACTGGAATGCATCTCCACCATAAGTTGGGGACTACCTGTACATTGTGTATCAGGTCTGCTGTAAAATACAGTTGAAGCCCTTTCCATTGAGATAGAGTGACTGATAGAAGTGAGTGAGAGATATAGAGATAGTCAGTTGTGTATGTGATAATCTGATCAGAAGTAGGCAGCTTAAGTTCTGGTATGAACCCAATTTTGCCTATAGCATGAGAAAGCAAGATCCCTTTTTGAAAACTCATTTAGATGTCTCAAGTAGAAGTTTACACACCTAGAGCTGTCCACTTGTGACTAGATCATCCAAGCTGTGTGTTAAAGCCCAGTTTGAATTGGGCCTAATTCTGGTCTCACTCTCCACTACTCCATAACAGGCTCACTCTCACACCAGTGAACAGGAAGACTTTTCTTCTTTGAGCAGTGCTGGTGGTTAGATTGACCCAAATGCCATTTTATACTGTACTACTGTGGCAATTAAACGTGTTGCTTTTGACCAGCTTTGGTCACAGTGAGGTAATAAACATCTCATTGTTTATTATTGTATACAGTATAGTTGAGAGATACTTGGAAACATCCTAAAATGGTCAGAATTCTACATAATGTCCTGTCACTTCACACTCTGAACATCACATCAAAGACGAAGATTAAGGTAACCCTGGCCACTACCTCTGCCTGCCCTGCTGTCAAGTTTGGCATCAAAGTTAGGGGATGTCTGTGAGCCAGTTGCTCTTTGTCATGGATAGAAGCATTAGAGTCTGTAGAGTAGCAGAACAGAGACCCTGACATTTAGATTTGCTGTCCCATTGCAGCTACTGTGGTTAGATGCTTGGCTTTTTGCTTCCCTTGTTTTTTTCCTCCTTGCCATCTAAGTTAAGACAGAATCTATTCCAAAATGGCACATTGCCCCTGGCAGCAGCTTATTCATCAGAGAAAGTTACTAGGGCATGAACAGAGATTTAGTCTCTCTCCTTCCCTCCCTCCCTCTCCCTCCCCCCCTCCCTCCCTCAGTGTGCATGTAAGTGTGTAAGCATGAACATTTCTCATATATAATATCAACAGCATAATCATAGTCAGCTTCTAAAAAAAACCTTAAATGAGAGAATGAGCACCAGAGCGCTGAGATGTGCCGTTTATTGATAAATGCATAGCAGGTTTCCTCATGCCTCACTGAATCCTTCCAGGATGCCTTTGTTTCAATCCGAAGCTTTTTATGGAGTCCTGCTAGGCCTCAGATTGTTTAGGGATTTTGAGACCTCTGGCATGTGTGCACTTCTCTGAGGGGCCAGTGAGAGCACCACTGAGTCTACTTCAGGCTGTGTGTATATATCACTGTCACAGCACAGGCAGATTGTCTCAAAGCGCACCCTTATGGCTTGACGTAATGTTTCACGTGGTTTCTGGAAACAATTCAAGATCCACCAATTTATCAAATATGCAAAAAACAAAGTCAGCAAGTTTCCTTCTCATACTTTATGCCCGACTTCTTTTGTGATGCAGCATTTTAACCAATTATATTTTCCATGATCCTCTGACAAACATAAATTGTCAGACCCTCTTTTCAAGGCTTTTTGAAATTTATTTAAAACATTTCTTTATAACACTCTTCATAGAAGTAGTTTTCAGACTAAATTTCACAAGGCTGTATTTGGGACAGACTCATGCTTTTAGAAATGAGCTCCATGTAAAGCTAATATGTACATTGTTTGAAAATGTATTTTGGGGGGTGTTTGCATACCATAAAGAGCTTAGCAAAGGCACAATTTTTAAAACAAAGAAATATGCCCAAATATTTGCTGTTTATTGAACTGGAGTTAGAATGCATATGGTAAACATAGAGTAAATCGTTACTTATTTCACTCATGTCTTGAGTTAATATCTGATGACAGTCTGCTCAGAACAGGTAAAAAATAAGAAATAAAGTGATTACCCATAATTTGTTAGTGTCATAGTGATGTTCATCCGCCTCTCAAGTGCAAAAAGGAACATAATTGGCTAAGACAAGTATTAGCCAACACAAGTATTGCACTCTCTATTCCATACTGTTATTTAGCTTGGCATAAGGTCCAAAGCAGTCAAGCATAAAAGTTAACAGGAATGTCATGTCCCATCTTGTCACGTAGTGAAAATTCATGTCGGGTACCTTCGCTTTGCTGAACTACGATAGGAAAAAAAGCTCCAGGCTTTGTCACACCGATTCAAGTGGATGAACCATGATACTGGCATCTGTCCACTAGTGAGACATTCTGAGACATTCGGGAGATATGTGGAGAACAAGCATAGCAGAAATGAGCTACTTCTTTGTTCTCCTTCTTGGCAGCCAGCCCAAGAGTTTCCTGCAAAACTTCTTGCTTTTGACTTTGCCCTTTGTCATAGGCTCTGCAAGGGCAGGAGCTTGTAATGACACCTGAGCCTGGCTTAGGGAGGTGGGGAAGGAAATGAAGTCGATGTCCTTTTCCTGCCACGTTGGGGAATCCAGGGGCTGCAAGATGTCCCTGAATTGTCGCTCTTGCTTTCTGAAATCATATTCCACACTAAGAGAGAGAGAGAAAGACCTTATCATCCACTTTAGGAAAACATACAGTACATTTGTACACTATATTACCGTTTAAAAAAAAAAACACTCATGGGTGGATCTGTTGCAAGTCCACCCACTACACCAGCATTTCCCAACTCTGGTCTTTGCATGTCAGTGCTTTGGACAGCACACTGTGATCCTATGTTGCTACACTGAGGTGGTAGTACTGATGGTCGCCTAATTGTAGGATATTGTACAATATTTGGTTAATCTTCATCCTTTCTTCTCTTCACTACCCCATTGTGCCCCAGAGCACGGTATTTAACCCAAAGCTGCTCCACATAGACTGTTCCTACAAATAGGAAAAAAATTACATTTTAAGTGCTAATTGGCTAACCAATTGAACAAGATATGCTTTGAAAACTTGATTCTTTATAGATAGGGCATTGGACAGTGAGGACCAGGGTTGAGAAACAGTGCTCAATAATATTTAGTAGGCTATTAGTCTGTTTTTGACTAAAGAACCACTACAAATGAAACTTATTAGTGCTGCCAGGATTCATACATGCCAGTATCATGGCTACAGTGAAAGGTCTACAGACCCTATAAAAATCCAATCAGAATCACTATGTTAGCAACACTACATTAGTTGTTAATGTACACTATGCTTTTGGGAAATGCACCCCTGGTTGTTAATGTAAGACTAGTGAACATGTAGTAAACTGAACATGGCAACAAATGAGCTAATAGCCTCTAAATGTTCTGTATACATAATACAATAACTACTGAGAGTGTTTGTATGTGCATTAGCAAAAGTTAATGTCCTGTCAAGGATCTCTGTTGGATTATTTCCTACCTGTAGACAATACGTGCTGTCTCTTGGCAGGTGTAACACTCATTGAGATCTTGGCCTGTGTTGAAACATCGACGAATGTTTCTGTATGGAGAAACAGGTAGTGGTGTTGAGAGTAATGAGATGCAAACAGCATCAGATCTCCAGGCTCTCAGTAACCTTCATAATAGCACTCTTGACTTGGTTAAAACTGCTGAACTTTCTCATAACGCTGACCCTACTGCATTACAAAAAAACACCTAACAAGCCTTTCTGTATGCTTCTTTGCTCTTGCTATTACTTGCAATTGCTTTACACTTTTAGTCACCCTTCTACACCTCCATCTAATCATTTTGGGTGAAATTGCTCTCATTCTTTCTCACTCTCTCATTCACTCAGTCACACCCTCACCCTCCACATCTCTTTTGGTTTCTCACCCTGGAGTAAGTGCATGGCTCATCTCCAGGTCCTGGATGATATTGAGCAGGGTTGTGATTCGCTCCTGGTTAGCCTGCAGACTGGCCTCAACTTTCTCTAGTCTTTTCTGAGGGTCCTGATTTTCACCGCACTCAAAAGATGTGGGCGACATTAAAACCACAGAGGGTGGGTGGTAGTGCATTACAGCACAATGTCCGTTTGACATAGGCTCACTAATGGGTAAAACAATGCTCGCCTCTTCGTCATGGTTTGAGGTTTGGGTGAGGTTGTTGGGGTCTTGCTTATCCTTTGTTGGCAAGTGGGTTCTAGACACAGCATATGGTGGAGGAAGTCTTGAATTATTCTTCAAATCACCATTCATGCCTCTGCTTCTAGTGATCTCTATTAATAATTGAAATGCTGGATGTGGAGGTAGCGTGCTGGAGGTTTTTGTAGGTGAGCTCAAAGTGATGGACGTTCTCTGTGTCATGGATATTGGGGGATTGGCAGGAGGCTGTTGTTTGGTCTGCTGGTGATCTATTTGTGGTTCTAATGCAGTGAAGGGTGCATAGTTTGCATGAGTATCTGTTTGTGAGTATTCTGTGAACTCCAGTTTTGTGTCCGTCATTGGTTTGGCTTCTGCTTTGGAGATAAAGCTGTCAGAAAACATAGGTGGTGCTGTTTGTTCCGAAACACTGTCATCCTGTTTTGCAGTAATAGATGAAGAACAAGGGTTATTCTGTAACTGAACAAGAGGTTTCTTCATATGGGGGGACTTGCCATTCAGGCTTGTTGTAGGGATCTCTGTACTGTACGTTTGCACTCCCACTGCGGTTTCAGTTGATGTAGATGTACTAGCAAAATTGAAAAGGTGTGGTGTTGAGTCAGGACACTGGTTAGGCGTAGTGTCTGGATATATGTCTGTATGAGAGTTGTTGGAAAGGTTTGAGAATGAGCTTTTTTGGTTATTTAATATGCCATTAGCTTTCGATGACACTTCATTACGTGAAGGACTGCAGGAGAGCAAAACAGGTAATTCAGCATTTGCAACTATTCCAGAGGGCATCTGTATGTCTGTGCACAAGGTTGTGTCACTCAATACAGAGTTTGTTTGCGTCTGTACGGATGAGTTTTGAGGTTTGGAGTAATTAGAAATTGAAGTGGCTGAGGTTTTGGTGTCTGTGTTGAAATGGATTTGCAATGTGCTTTGGGATTTAGTGGTTCGATTTGCATGTGAAGGGACTGAAGGACTCCAATGTGTGTTTTCCCCAGCCACTAATCCATTTGTGAGTTTGACGTCTGTATTAGCATCTACAGTGCTGAAAGGTTTGAGACCTGTATGTAAATGAGATTGTTCCGAGCTTTGATCTTCAGCATGTGTGGGTGAATGAACAGTGACTGACGCCTTGGGTGCTGAGTGTGGCCGCTGAAATTGAGCAGTGTAGGAATAGCCTTTAGAATGTACATGGCTATGAACCTGGGATTTGATGTTTGGTGTAGCATGCTGATCTCTGCCAGGTGTAATGATTGATTTTGTGTTGGCTTTAGGGCAGGGGTTTTGTTGTAGTGGGTCAGTATGTAGAGAGTTAGTGTTTGAAGGTTTTGATTGGTAATGTATGGTTTCAGTGCCTATGGGATTGGCTTGAATAGTACTATTATGTAGCATCTTTAGGGGCTTAGCAGTCATACTGTTGTGGACTGTAATGTTACTTGGCTTGTGTGTTGCTGCTGTACTATGTTTATGTGTGAGGACAGTTTGTGTGGGAGGTCTGGAAGCCTGATATGTGTGTGACAATGAGGAAGGCCTCTGAGGACAGAGGGATGACTGTGTGTGTGTGCTGGTCTCCTGATTTCCTTCAGCTCTGAGTGCAGTTATGCATGGCAATAGTGAGTAAGAGGTGTGACTGATGGGCAGGTCTCTCTGTGTGTATGGAAGGAAAGCACCCATGTATCCGAGTGACAGTTGGTGTCTGGTGAGTTTTAAGGTCTCACTTTCCTGTGTAGAAGAAAATAGCTGGTTATTGTTTATGCTAGTTTTTGGATATGGTGAAGGCTGCGTGGCTGAAGAACCTTTTTCCATTTGCATAGCTCTGTAGTTAGGGTATGTTTCAGTTTGTGTGCTTTGTAGAGAGCTTGGTGTTCCTGTGTCTTTCCCAGGACAAAAAGAAGTTGCTGGGCTCGATCGGAGGCTTTCAGAAACAGCAGAGACAGGTGAAGTGGTGCCCCTTGCATTGGTGTAGAGGACAGCAGCACTTGTGGTCTGTCTGCCTCCACAGGTGCAGCAGATCCTTAGTGGTGTTCTATGTGGGGGAGAACATGGAGGAACTGACTTCTTACCAGAGTGCACTGCATTTTTGAGCCGGGAATGATTCTGCCCCTGTACAGAATCCTCCCCCTCACTGACATCACTGCTGATTCCACCCATTGCTTCAGAGTCGACCACGCTCCCATTGGTGAAACGGAAGTCCCTCCTAGCCTTTACCCTGCCACTAGCTGTGGTGCCTGGAAGATGGGGATTGGTTTTGATTGTCCGAACATGGCAATTCATCTCACTTTTGATATCTTTACAAACATCCTCAGTTTTTTCATTGTCCAGACCCTGAAATGTTACACCCTTTTTCACTTTTGTCTCAAGGCTCCTCTGTTTAACAAAAGCACTCTTTTTTGGTCGTTTCCCACCCTCATCCTCTCTGCTCACATTGTTGAGGATATGTCCATTGGGAGGCATGCTAACTGTCTTCTCTGAATGCTTGGTTGTGTGAACCTTTTGATGGCTTTCTGTCAGTGACTGGCAGCTTCGTATGGCAGGCGAAGTTTGAACCCCGACGTTACACTGGTGAGTCCACGTAAGGGCTGCCACGCCGACAGCCCCTCCGCCACCCGTTCTCAATCCACGGACGCCTACCAAAGCAGGCACTCCTAGCACAGGAACAGGGGTTGTCAGATCAGCCGCCCGTCTTCCCATTGTAAGGGCAACCAGCTCAGCAGGGCATCAGAGGAAAAAAACGGGGCATTTGGCTACACTGTTGCATCTGAGGGAAAAGGACAAGGTTACTCTCAGAGGTGACTTCTGATTGGCTGTAAAGTCTCTAGGGAAAATAATTTGATGAGCACAGTTGTTTTGGGAAACACTTTGGCCCAATACATGAATGAACAGCTTGGCTTGAGCCTCACATTTATATGAATACTGATAAGCCAAATTCCTTCCAGAATGCAAAATCATTGTAGCATAATTAGCAGATGAGTTTACATGGGTCTCTACTTTTGTCAGTGGAAGAGAATCTGCTGAGTGACTATGACACTGGTACTAATCTAACCTAAATGTTATAGTGAAATGAAACACTAAATGTGAAAGGAGGAAAATAGAAAGTAGGAAAGCATAGTGGCTGTACAAAGAGATAAGGACAAAGGGGAGAGGTAGGGAGGTAATGGTTTAGAAAACTAATGAGGAAATTAAAATTACATGACTGCTTTAATATCATGTGTTCTGTTCACAGAGATCTACTAGATGATCTGTGGACTGGCACCAAAGATGCCTTGCTTGATTAGCTTACATGGTGTGAAGCTAAATAGTGTGTATGTGTGCGAGAAAAAGAATTTAGAAAATTGCATTTCCTACTGCTTTATGTCTCTTTGTCCACCGCTGTTACCTGGCTCAGTGCCTGATCACCTGCATCTATTGTCCTCCCCTTCATTTAGTTCACCACAGCCAGGTTAATTATTAATGCATTAATGCTAATGATTTCATTAAATCCTGACAAAGAAGGCATTAATCAGTGACCGACAGAAACATTTACTGATGCATGACTCACAGCAGTAGCTGTTTTGAGAGAGAGACAGAGAGGGGTGGGGGGATTTTGAGCAAGAGAGCATACATGGGTCAGTGAGTTGTGGTTTGTTGATACATATACATATGCAATGCTGTAGCTAAACTAGTTCTGCATGAAAACACGTCACATTTTCTCACTTTCTGGAACAGCACAACCGTTCACCTCTGCTACAAATTAACCTCTTTCTTGAAACCTTTAGCCGTATTTTCGAAAACACATTGAATCAGCCTGTCTTTCGTCCCCATGGGCAGTGACTTTTGATGTCATAATGGGATGTCAGTTTGACCCTTCTGAATGCCACCAGGCTGCAGTTGCCAAAAACAGATGCAAAACTCTCCAAGAGACTCATGCTAGTTCACAGAGCCGCGGGCTTGCGCTGGTCCCCTGCTTCATGAGTGACAGGACTCAAATTAGCTGCAGTGTGCATGATCTTGCAGAGATAAGATATCCGACCTAAGAGCATTTGCAACAGAAAGATGATTCAAGCACATTTCAATAAATGGCCTTTTTTCCAATACACCTTACCTTCACGCATCGGCTTGAAAACTCCACGACGTGGCATCCCGCATCCCTGGCGCTACTCCTGCAGTGGTTTTGAGGATCTGTTGTCCTTCAGGTCAGGAAAGAGAAGCAGCCGCTTCTCTGAGAAGAGCCACTGAAGCACATGATCCCTGTGTTCAAATGCGACACCTGTCCTCTCTCATAAGCAGTACTCCCGACTGTAGTAGGGAGCGAGGCGGGCAGCAGCCATGCTTGTGAAGACTGGCTGGACACTGAATACCTCTCCTCTTTCCACATCCTCTCTTTTGTCTTCCACACCTATTGGTCTCCTCCTCGTTTGTTTTGATTTGCTTTTACCGTCACATGCTGAAGCAGCAGGAGGTATTGATCTGCGTCCTCGTCTCTCTCTCTCCCTATCTATCTATCTATCTCTCTCTCTCTCTCTACCCCTCGACCTCCCGCTCTCCCTCTCTCTTTCTTTCTCTGACTCGTACTCTCTCTTTGCCTGCTGCCTGCTGACTCTCATTCCCTCGTTTCTGCTGAATTTAGGGTGCCTCTAACCCAGAGCTGGATATGTACGTGCAAAAGACAGTGGAGAGTCAGCGAGAGAGAGAGAGAATGGGAGGGACAGAAAAAGGGAGGGAGAGAGAGCAATCCAAGGGACAGTGTGAAAAGTGCTAACAGCAGAGCAAAACAGTGGACTTTCTCGTTTCATTTCATTTACAATTATAACTTTTAGCTGGCACTCTTATCCAAAGCAACTTCCATTGCTTAATTACATGGACAGTCTTCCTGAGAGCAACTTGGGGTTAAATGTCTTGCTCACGGACCCAATGGTGGTAACGCTGGAGGATTTAAACCCACAATCACTAGACCACCACCACCACCACCCTTGGCATCTTCTATCCATGTGTGTGTGTGTAAATAAATAGACACACGTGACAAACATGTGGCAAAATAGCTAGTAATGCACATTCTAGTCATGTCTTTACACTGTTTAGAGACTGTATAACAGTAGAAGATGGAGGAGGAACTATGAATGTATTTGGGTTGTACTTTGGGGCATTCTTCTCAGTATGAGAACAGTTAGCACCCTCTATTTCATTGCAAAAATCTAGGAAAAACTAAATGAAAAGGGGAAAATGTAGAGATGTGGTGCTAAATAAGATAAGATGTAATGAACGGAAGTTATTCATTAACTCATGTATCATATAAAGATATGGTCTTTGTGCAAGCTTTATTGCTTTCTTGTTTTGTTGGACTTGCATATAGTATGACATTGCTTTAAATCATTTTGACTTTTACACGTTGGATAAATGTTGATCATGTAAAATACAGGAAATTGGAAATGCTTTCACAAGACATGTAAAGCTTTGCTGCCATCTTTTGGGCAGTTGTGTTATTTTACTTGGACATACACACATACTGTTGATTTGTGTACTGGTTTGCTTTTGTTTAAATGTTGAATCTTATTATAATACTACTACTACAACTACTACTACTGCTACTACTACTACTACTACTACTACTACTTCTACTTCTACTTCTACTTCTACTTCTACTTCTACTTCTAATAATAATAATAATAATGATAATAATAATAATAATAATAATAATACACCCTTCAGTTAAATGTGAATCATGTGTAATACACGATGTAGGCATGCTTTCATTTTACATGTAAGGCTTTGCTGCCATCTTTTGGACGGTTGATATATTCCACTCATAACACCTTGTTTTGTTTGTTGGTTTGCATTTTTGGTGAAAAAAAACAAAGAAGCTTTTCAAGCTCATATCCATTTGAGATGGACATTGCAAACTTTAACCAAAAACACACTCAAGACAAAAATTACTGGCTTGATTGTTAAGAAGGCTTTGATACACAAGCCCAGAATTTATTTCTTATAAGCTTATAATTGGAGGTCACAAGATACAAGCAGTTCCTGTGTCAGTTGACAACAAAAATACATTTGATTCAAAGGTATATGAAGAATTTCAAATAATATATTTTGCTTATTAACATTCAACATAATTCAGTTCAACCTAATATATATCTACTGGGACATTACAGCCAAAGACATAATGTATCATCTGTAATATTTCAACAGTTCAACAAAAAATTCATACTGGAAACAGCAAGAAACCACTGAATGATGAATGGTTGCTACTGTCGTCAAAAATTTGACGTTCTTCTACTAACTTAACATAGACAACATCTCCTTTCTCCAACAAGACAGAGGTGGCAGCGGACGCATATTCATTTACTCCATCTGCCCTTTCGGATACCATTAAGAGATTCTCGTGATTTTTACAGATATGTGCAGACATCCAGTCACTGTTACCAAAGATATTAAATCTGAAATAATTGACACCTCTCACAGGAGCGGTGAAAACACCTATGGCAGATGAAAAACAAGAGAATAAACACAATGCATGTAGCAAACTAACCAGTTTTACATCTCAGAAAGGCTGTGTCTTGTTCTCATATTTACCTGTGATTGGACTGTAAGCATTTCCAATATTTGTGATTTCTCTGCTGAAAACCAGTATGGTGGCAATATTAAAAGGACCGACATGACCTGAATATCCTGAGGCAAAGGAGAATGCCACTTTTGGTGTGTCTGTGATGAGAAAACAAGAAGTTAATATCAGAGTTTGAAATAATTGTTTAGACAGATAGATTCTGATCTTTTGGGAGTCTTTTTATTTTGCAGTGAAAAGTTGCCATTACTGTTCATGCAGACAGTCCATGTGTATTCATAGGATGAAAGCAAAGACGTTTTAAAAATGTGATAAGAGACCTGTATGACTTACTTATAATGGTTTCAACAGTACGTTCAGTAGAGGCCACTCTTTCCACTAAATCTACAAAACCAAATAAAGGATATTGTAGGGTTCTCAGACTTGTAATTTATCTTTGTTTTTTCCCAAAACGGTCTCTTTATAATATTTTATTGTGTTTTTTATTTACCTGAACTCACTGTATTTAGCATTTCCACCTGGCTCTCACATACCAACAATCTTCTCTTCATGTCTTCAGAAATATCAAGAATAAATGTAATTTGTATGTGTATATGTATATGCGGTAAATATAAACAGCATTATAGGGAGTAAAACAATATAAAGTCCATATGTTACTGTTTTCTTTTGATTTTTATTTATTTATTATTTGTTTGACCTCAGTAGGTAAAACAATTTACAAACCTTCATGACTTAATATCTTCCTTACTTACATTTTACAGTATTCCAAGAGTTGGCAGTCTTTACAAAGTGTTATATAAAGATAAACTCACCTGCGTTATCTTTCTCCATTTGTTTAATCTGGTTCTGATTGTGTTGCAGTAGAAATTGAGATACTTCCAGCTGCACTTTCTGCTCCACAACCATATCTCTCAAATGTCTTAGCTCTGCCCATAAATCTGGCTGGATGGTGCTTTGGCTGCAAATAAAAGAGCAGTTTTGATATATGTGTAACTTTTCCTCTTCGTCCAGTGGGCCATCAGTGCCCTCTTTTGCAATCTGGTCATCTCCTCTCTGCAGTGGAGCAAAAGACAAGCATAAAAGCACCAACTAAGCACAGCTCTTCATTATGATGTTATTTGCAGTCTGTAGAATCTTACACAGTCATAACAAGTCGGGAAGATATATAAGGTAATGAGACGTGTTAGAGCAGTAGACCTTAGGTGCATGTCCTTGAGACATGGGAAATGATCACCTGATACACATCTGAAGGGCAGTAAACATTTTACATTTGCCAAGTTTGCTGACAATGTTTGACTATTTGTATTGTGTATATTTCGCCAGTATAAAGTGTAGTTGTTTTCAGACTTTTTTAATCGATTAAATAACATTCTGTTAAGTAAAACATTTTTGTGCATTTGATTTTTTTAATATTTTGGTTTTATTTTGTTGCTTCGTAAAGCAAAAGAGCTCTTGAGTCTTTGCAATAATGTCCTAGATGTGTGCTCATGAGCACATTACTCATTTATGTTATTTTGTCATATTTAACACATCGTGTGGTTTATTGCTTTATTCTAAATAGTAACTTACCTTTACTTACCTGGTTCTGTAATTTTTTTTTGATCAACGTGTCCTTTGGATGGCAGTGGTGTAGTGGTGCCCACCATGAGGTTGTGAGTTTGTGTTTGGGTTGATTCTTCCCTAACTGTCGCCACTGGGCTCCTGAGCAAGGCCTTTGACCCCGCAGTGCTACAATGTATCATGTAGCAAACATTACATTTTCGTACTGTTTAAAAATTAGGGGAAAAAAAAGAATACAGTAGACTCAAAAACTGAATTAAGATGATATTCAGACTTTCCTGTCTACCATTTGACAGTTATCTAGCACAACAACAGTTCTGTATGTGGCACTATGCCATATTTGGCTTTAGGTGTGCCAGCTGCAGTAGGATTAGTATTCCTCATGCCATGTCATCCCAGAGATAGGGTGTGAAGAACCCTTTTGAAAGTAAAAACAAATCTCAAATTCTTGTGTGCTTATTTGTTACTCTTGCAGCATGAGTCTAACTTTAACTAACTAAAATTACACACATTTTCATGACCAGGCTTTTAGATTTCTGCTGTAACATTTAAACAATAATCCTTAACAATAATTAATCCTCAACAACAATGTGCTATAACAAAAGGCAAGAGACTGAGATCAATATGCACAATTCTGCAATGCGCATATGGAAATATTTTACATTTTGCTCCTGGCTATATTCATGAAAGGCAAACATCTGAAGGGAGCTTAGATGACTTAATAATTTAGAGGTGAGAAATGCACATCAGCATTTTATCTACAAAAAAGCAAACTAAAGTTTTTATCCCACATTTGCGGAAACAGTCTCTATTTCTTGTATGATTCAGCATGCAGCAAACTGCACATATTTATTACTTCGAACAATTAAATAGCCACTGATATTATTATTATATATATTATTATTATTATTATATTATTATTATTATTATTATTATATTAACTCAGTGCTTGTGCAAACGGCCAATAGAGGGCATCATTTCACCACAACACTGCATTCTCTTTCTTATGGCAGAGAAAATTACAACAAAATAAATTAATATCTATATAAATGTATTATATTGCATGATATTGCAAAAAAAATCAAGATTAAACTCTATACTCTATTTACATATCATTGCGTCTCAATGAAGATTAAAATCTTAAGATAAAAAAATTTAACATAAAATATTACAAAGAAGTAAATTACACCCATCGAAATGTTCTCCATGTTATGTTGTATGTGAATTTTGGTCTAAGATTTTAGTTGAATCACACTGGACCTCATTCTGGTTTAATTCTTTGCAATCTCTCTCTCCTCAGCCTCTCTCTACTCTTCATTCTAAAAAATGTTCTGCTTATTTTATTTATTAACGTCTGTTAAGATTCAGGAATAATTTTATTTTTACATTTTAAATATAGCATAATTTTAAAATTATTTACACGTTCTCGAGGGGTTCCACTATCTTCACAATTGATTGATCTACTTTGTTATCGCTTTTTCGCTTTATTATTACTCCAATGACACAATAAGACATTCAAATAATTTAGAAACTTAGAATCGTTGTTGCTCGTTTCATTTAAACGCATTATTTTTAAATAATTTGGAGCAAGAAGTCAATCGGTTTAAAATTCGCCTGGCAGTTACACCTTATCTATACGCCAGCAGATGTGCGCAAGTGAGCTGGTGCCAACCCCGCCCATCGGCCTCCCCTTAGCCCTCCCGCACCCTCCTTTTCCCGTCGAAATCCTCCTTCCCCTTCTCACGGCCCCACCTGCACATCGCCACCGAGAAGCCGATACATTTCTGCTTTCCAGCTGCCGCGCGCGTTTTTCTCCCTGCCTTTCTGCAGGGCAAAAAAAAAGCATGAAAGGCTTCCATTGAACCTCGACCCCCGCTTCTCCTCCTCCTCCTCATTGTTGTCGTCACAACCAGCAGCACATTGCCTGGTAAACATGACTCCTTATTTTAAACTCAAAGAAGCACAAAAAACCTTTTGTTGTGGGTTTTTTAAAGTTTAAAGGGACGTAAAATAAGTCCAAGTCACGATATTCTTTTTGAGAAAAGTCCACAGAACATTTATTTCGAAACAAACCAAGCCAAAACAGAACAAAAGAACTGTTAGTCGTGTTTGCTGTCGCGTGTCTTTAATTATTTTTTTTGAAAGAAAAATGGGATTTTATATATATTTTCAATTCGTCTTCATGGATGTGAATGTTTCTGTGACAAATTTACAATCCGTCTTTATCACATCTTTGGAAACTGATTTGTTTGGGCTTTTGTGACTGTGCATTCCCACAATTGAGCATAGTGACCAATACGGGCGCTATTGAGCTGTTTTTATATTATACATATTATTTTAACATATGTTTTTCCTTTGTTTCCTTTTATGCATCCCTGTTTTGTATTGTGAGTTTGTACATTATAACTTTTGTACCTGTAAAAACCTTTACTACATGTTAAAACATATTTGATGAAATAAATAGTTTGGGGTTAAGTGGAGACTGGACCAGATGAATCTAGATTTTTCTGCATGTCTAATGTCTAAAAGTGCAAGTCAGCACCCTCCTCCTCCTCCTCCTTCTGTTTTTGGAAGCCTTAACGCCTTGACTGCACCAGGCCTTTTAAGGAAGCAACAGAGAGGCAGAGAGAGGACAAAGAGATGAGGGAGGTGTGTGTGTGTGGGTGGGTGTGTGTGTGTGTGTGTGTCAAGCACACAGGTTTATAGCTACTTGCGAGGACCTTATTGTTCTCTGACGTGGGTTAGATAATTGTAGCTTTGTATTTGTTTGTGAGAATATTACAGTACCTCACAAATATTACATGTGACTGTGTGCATATGGCTGGGCAGAGCAAAGGAGAGAGATAGAGAAGAATAGAGCATTGTATATTCTCTGTCACCAGAATGCCATGTGCAAACACTTAGTTTCGTCTAAGGGGAACAAAAACAGTCTCTGTTTTACCAGTTATCTTGTAGAGCTGGCATGTGATTAACCAAAGGTTATCATGGGCTGTGTGTGTGTGTGTGTGTGAACTCTTTTTGGTCATGGAGACTGGTTTTCCCAACCATGTAAGAATTCCTTAACCACAGTTTTGACTCATGTGATTAATTTCCTAGCTGAAGTGAGGGATTGTCCTCTCTTTCTGTCTGTCTCCCTCCTTTCTCTCCTCAACTGTTACACCCTGTAGGGGGAGATCTTGAGCTGTGAGTGAATTAAATATCACTCCTGTGGAAGAGATCAGCCATTTTATGCAGCTTTTCTGCCTTCGCAAACATATCCTCCATTTTATTATTTGACTCTAGGTTCTTAGACAGTGACGTTTTGGATTATGTATTTTCTGACATGACCTTTTTAACAAGTTTGAATATTTGCCGCATATAAGTCTGATTTTTTTTTTTTCTGCTGGAGGCTGCTTTGTGGGATGTGTGATGCTTACTCATGCTTCCTTACACAGACACACTGACACAAATTTGGCCTGGAAGAGAGGGGGGTGTTCTTAAAGGGGCAGAGTTTTAAATAAGATCCCCATCTGATTTCTCTCTCTCTCTGACACACACACACACACACACACTCTATCTGCTAACATTATAGTATATTGCAAATATGAACGTGTGTTAGTGATGGGATTTGCTCAGTTTTCCAAATACACACACACACACACACACACTTACAAAACCCTCTACATACATGAACACTCACATGTCACATTGTCACATGGTCAAATAAGAGCTAAAGCCTTGAGGCTGTGACCTTGTTTTATACACTCTTTCCATTGTTGCTGCAAGTCGACACACAGACAAGCTAGGGAGAATCTTATTTATCTTTCATTTCAAAAAGTGTATGTATATTTACGTATCCTACTATCAAGCTTTTTTTGTTCAAATGCCCAGCTGCCAGTTGCCCCCTTCAACACTCAGGGGTTAAAAGTCAGGGTAATTCCTACCAGCTGTGTGTGGGGGTGTAGCACAAATAGCCTAATAGACAATAAAACAGACCATAAATTGTCATGTTTCTGTAAGAGTTCAGCTAAACTTGTGACAACTTTGGAAAACATTATTGTGCATAAACACCAAGTATTTTGCATGGCTGCTCTTCTGTTATGCAAAATTATGTTTTGTAACTCCTGTTTTGCATATGTGACATAGGGCTGGGTTCCTACTTCCACAGCAACATGCAAAATCTGTCTGCTGTTCGCAGAATAGTTTTATTCACCCTTCTTCAGATAGACATCTCATTGGAACATAAATATCAACAGTTCTAATTTCATGCCTTTAAAGCTCCTGCTAAAGCAGTCTTGTAATAACCCTGAGCTCTAATGGAAACCCCCTGGAATAGGGTCACAGATTTAATCCTCTGAAGCTCTCTGCAAATAAATTTGCTTTTGTGGTCATGTGTTTTGCAGACTTGCAAATTATTAGGTAGCTCTGGGCTGCACCCAAATTTCTTTTATTTCTCTGATATAGGGGCGTGAAGTTCCAAACTTGGAGGCTCACATTAATGCATAGATGAGTGTCTACACAGAATTCAGTTCTTGAATTAGCTCATGAATAAAATTAAAGCTAAATAAAATAAGCAACACTTTCATTTTTAGTATTTGACAATCCAATATTTTATACAAAGTATGTAGGACAGTGGTTCTTGTGTTGGATTTACCTTAAAACATGAAAACATTGTGCATTGAATGTTCAGTGTAACTAATGTGTTGATATTCTCTCTCCCTCACACACTCCACACACTTTTCCTTCTTTTTGCAGTTGCATTTTAAGGACAGCTGGGGGCACTCAAACATCACAGTCTAATCCAGCGTATACATGTCATTGTGGGGGTGTGTGTGTGAATGTGACTGAACACAGTGTGCCATGTAGGCCTTGAGGTAATCTGATCGCTTTTGGGAAACTCTTCCTGCTTACTGCTCAAGGGTGCATTCCTCTAACTGTGTCTGAACTCCCACGATAAGAGACAGACACCCCTCTACCCCCAGTCACCCATACAAACCCCTTCATCCGCTTTACCGCAAGCAGTGTCGGAGGAAAATCGCCTGAAAGAGAGCTGTGCTCTCTGCACACCAGCTGTGGATTCAAGCCTTTTATCAGTACAGGGCCACAGTTCGGTTTTGGTTGTGTGGATGTTTGGGCCGGTTGTTTTGACCGGACTGGGACAATGTCTCCCTGGTACTTCAATCCATGCCTTTAGATCCTGCTTTTCCAGACAGAACCGACCAATAATAATTTGTCTCTGAGTTCGTCATTCTGGGAGATAGGGAAAGTTTAAAAGACACTGAATATCTACAAGAAAACAGGGTGATAAGAACAAGGCTTCTGAGACCGAGACAGGGAAGGAGAAGTCAGATGCAGAAAGATAGAGTGAGGAAGAACCCTTTTAGAGGAACCGTGTCTGTCTAATCCAGTAATCCTCTTGGAGTGGTGGGACTGTGCAGTTGAACAGGGAACAGAAGTTCGAGACTTTCACTGCAGTTGAGGTCAGAGACATCCATATGGGGAGAACCAGCACTGTGAGCTCAATCGTTTTCAGTAATGGGATTGAAGAGGACACGTTGGACATGGTGTTGTACACAGGGGAAGGACACACACACACATGGATTAAATGTTCTGTTCTAGTTTTCATGTGGCCAGATTCAGACTCTGTGTTATTGCTTGGAGACATTACAGATGTCTATAGACCCTTCACAAACTCAGAACCAAAACTTTATTGCAAGTACCACAGTGGGTAATCTAATGTCAGCGCAAAAGTACAGTAACAAAGAATATATGATATTTGACCTATACACACTTTTTTCCCCACACATTTCAATGCACTTTACTCAGCTAGAGTATGTGTATTAGTGTTTGACTCTTCCAGTTAAACTATGCACATCTGTTCTCAATCACTCTCTGGCAATCCGAGCCCAGCGTCTCCATGGCTCCTTCCAAGTGACTCATACCCCACATTCTTGTGTGTGTGTGTGTGTGTGTATGTGCTTTTCTATATACAGAAAAGTTCATATTTCACCACACTCTTTCTCTGCCCTAAAATCCCTCTCATTACACACCCACACACATGTGATTATCTTAATTTGAATCACATTTGTTATTATGTTCATTTTAGGTTGTAGGTCTAAGTATACTGTGGTCAGATGGTGTTTATCAGAAGTTGTGCTTAGCTTATTTTTAGTATAGACTCACAGAAGGAAATCCTACAGCATGTTTGCCTTCTGCTAAAAGTGTTAAAACATTTTTCCCCCATTCTCTGGGTTTCCCCTGACACAATTGGGACAGGAAACAGAGACAATGCCTTCTTATTAATACTTATTCTCTCTCCCCCCTCACTCTCTGACTCACACATGCACACACTCACTCA
Source organism: Distichodus sexfasciatus (assembly GCA_032718565.1). NCBI lineage: Eukaryota > Metazoa > Chordata > Actinopteri > Characiformes > Distichodontidae > Distichodus > Distichodus sexfasciatus. The sequence continues at coordinate 49,085 of JAVGVS010000305.1, read as the reverse complement.
TTCCCTCTTCCTGCCCCATCCCCCTCCTCCTGTTTTTACTCCAAGTCAACTGCAGTTTTGTCCTCCAGCCTGCAGAGGTTAGTGTTGTCTAGTGGAGAGATTCCTGGCACAAATCCTTCCTATGTGTTAGTGGGTCAAATTGCAGTAGCAGACGAGATCCTGTATGAGTCAGTGTTGTGGAGTTGAACTGTGCCGCAGTGGGCGGATGCTGCAGCGTGCGCTAGGATCCCTACTCTTGATTTCCCAGCCAGGTGGTGCTCTTGCTACAAGAGGACTAACCTGCCCCTTCCCCTTAATCCCATCATGCACTGCAGCCCTGCCTTATGTAGTGCAGCCAGCACTGGGTTACACTTTGTCAGTTTTAATGAAAACAGAGTGCTCATTGGCTTCCATTGGGCTTTCTACATATTTGGCGACTAGTCTGTGATTCTGAAATGCATATTAATAAATGTCAGACATTTATCAGATGCACGTAATCAGAGTAACTTCTATTTCCTAGTTGTAGGGATAGTCTCCTTGGGGATAAGTGAGTGTGTGAGTGAATTTAATTTTAAGTGAGTGTTCAGGGACAGTTGGTGGCGTAATGGTAGGGCGTTCGCCCCAAGATCAGAAGGTCGCCGGTTCGAATCCAGGACCGGTAATGTTACCACTGAGGTACTCATGAGGAAGGTGCTGTCCCCAAGCACTGCCCTTGTTAGCTGCCCACTGCTCCTTCATGGATGGGTCAAATGCAGAGGTCACATTTTGTTGTGGTGCACTGTGTGCTGTGCTGTGGTGTGTTCACAATGACAAATAATCACTCACTTTCACTATTCGTCTTTGTGAACACACTACAGCACAGCACACATAACAAAATGTGACCTCTGCATTTGACCCATTTATTAAGGAGCAGTGGAGCTGCTTGGGGACGAAGCTTTGCTCATGAGTACCTAAGTAGTTCCTTTACCAGTCTGGGACTGGGCAAACTCCCTAACTGTTACAATAACAACTGCCCCTTAGATAAAAAAGGGCTTTGCCTATACGGGTTGAAACCCACAGTATTGTGGTTTGTATACAACTGTCCTACCACTAGACCATCCCAGCACACACCCTCAACAGTTGCTCTTATACGTTGCAGTCACTTGATTCCAATACGTACACAGATACAGTAAGCGGTGAAATGTATTTTTTAAGATTTGTAATTTTTATATAGACAAAGTTGCATATTTAAACAGTATGCATGAGTAGAGAGAGGGCTAATGACAGTCTGACATTCTACAGTGCTTATTAAGATTTCATTGTGTGGTCAGCCATAGAAACCATAATGCAAATTTATACCAAATCAGGGGCCATACTGCATATTAACAGAAAAAGGGAATGGTGTGGTGAGGCAGAGTGAGCATGATTGTTCACCTTAACCACAGGGTGGTATATGTGAGCTGTGTTCTGTATGCAGTATGAATGACCTCATGGAAGAGACTATCTTGTGAGTTGTGGAGGGGGGGATTAAAGTGAAATTGTGTCAGTGGGGAAATGGTGTCAAGTGGGTGTGGTTCAGAGCTGGGCATGAGAAATGGCTTTTTCAGGCTTATAAACAGAATAATTCTGGTACAAAATTACTTTTAGCTTTAGTTTTTTATGGTTAAATTAAGGAGACATGTTTGGAAGGATATTTAAGTATTTTTACCACAAAAATAATAATATTAAATGATGAAGAATCTGAAAAAAACATTGATTTGGATAATTGAGATGGATTATGTTATTGTCAGATTGTGGGGGCTGAAATCCAAACAGCTCATATAATCCAAGTTGATTAATATACTGTATCTAACATGAAGCTCTAGGGTGCCTTAAATGCTTTTCACTGGAAAGGGATATAGCAATGGATTTGAATCATTAGGAGAGAAAGCATAGGGATGCTCTTAACATCACAAATAGAAAACTCAAAAAGAAATCATCAATTATCAGACAGCCTGTATAGAAGCCCGAGATTTAATTGTGAAAGTCACAAAATTATAGTTAAAAAAGGCTATGCATTATAGACCTTTGTGGTCTATATATTCTTCCTTTTTAAATGTAAATTTAGCAATATGTTATTAAAATGGATGAAACCTCAATCTGTTAAAAACTATTACCTTGACCATAGGTTTGATTTTTAGATTTCATCCTGGCTATGTGTCTGCAGTATATTGGGGTTCAATTAATTAAAATATGTTAAGATAATTATGCCACAGTCTTAAATAAGCCTAATAAATGCTTCAGCACACTAGATGAGCAAACAAATGTTTTTATAAGTTGACTGACATTTTTAAAAACTTAATAAAAGTGAACAAAAAATAAAGTGTAAGTGCCGTTTATTTTATTATTCTTAATGTTGTAGAATACAAAAAGTTGCAATCAAGGCAAAGTAGCTTTTCTATTAACAAACTCCTTTATTTGCAGTTCTGACTCTGGTTGATGTGCATGCCATATTTGTAGATCATGCATTTTTTATTACCACACTTTCAGAAGATTTCAGTCCTTGTGCGGCCTTGCTGTGCTGCAGAAATTAGTGGTCACATGTAGGTGAAAGTGAGTGATTATTTGTCAGCACACCATAGCACAGCGCACAGTAACCTATGCATTTGACCCATCCGTGAAGGAGCAGTAGGCAGCTGACATGGCCAGTGGCCAAGCGGTGCTTCGGGACAGTACCTTGCTTGGCAGTACCTCAGTGGTAACTTTACCGGTCAGAGATTCGAACTGGTGGCCTTCCGAACATCCTAACCGTTACGCTACCAACTGCTCTGACCGACATGTAGGGCGTGGACATAATTAAACAATTATTATGTGCAACAAGACAGGATGAGAAGATAAGTGTCTTTGCAAGCAGAAGGGAATTTGTGACAAAAGTAGAATGAAAATCCATTCAATTTAGAATTTCTGACTGGATACAATTTGTAGGTTCCAGAAAAAGGCCTTAATATGGAGGAAGTTTGTGCTTGTTTTTGCAACTTCTACTACTTTAAACCTGTTCTTATTTAACATGAGCTAACATTTTTTTGGGGAAAGAGTACCATTACTCTTTGCTCTTGTTAGTGAGTAGAAAGTTGATACATACCTGAAGTGTGAGAAGTTAGCTCTTGAGGTCTTTTGCTTTAACAAACCTGCTTGGTCTGGCAGGTTTGTTTGATCTTTGACCTTTCGAGCCAAACCAGTTTAAGTCCTGTGTAGCAGCAAACCAATATTAACTAGCAAATGAAACAACTTTAAATGTATTATCACTCATTTCTCAACATTTTTACCACCAGTGTTATCACTCAGCGACAGTGATGGAAAGTAAAGTACAAATAATTTTACTACATACATTTTAGCGTGAATATATGTACTTTCTACTCCTTACGTTTTCAAATCAGGCTCGTTACTCTTGTTTAATTTAAACGACAGTGAAAAGGCCATTTTGCCATGCATTTGACCATGATTCAGAAAGAAGCTTAGCTTGACCAAATTCAGTTCAGTTCAATTCATTTCAGTTTATTTATACAGAGCTATTTACAGCTCTATTATATTTTTGTATGATGTGTTTAGGATAGAGGCAATCATTATATATAATGATAGTAACGCTTGGATATGGAGTCCAGTTAGCTTTGCCCTAAAATGGTGTTTTTTTTTCCTTTATGAGGGTACTTTGTACTTTTATACTTGAAGTGTGCTTTAGAGCCTGTATTTTTCACTTCAACTTGAGTAAAAAAGTCCAGTCAATACTTCAACTTTTACTAGAGTCTTTTTAACACATGTATTTATACTTCTACTTGAGTAAAAAATGTGTGTACTTTTGACACCTCTGCTCAGCGATGTACAGTATGACAGACAGTAAAATAGTCAGTGACTAAATAGATTCTGCAACAAACCCTTAAGGCAGATGACAGAGCTTTGTCCATTCCTCAATATATTAAATGACCCCAGACAGTTCTCAAACTACCTAAAAGCATAAAATCATTTAAAAAAAACCCACAAGCCATCTGATTAACATGTTTATTACAATCAACAAACAGTACAACAGACTGTGGTCTGCTGCATGTGAAGCAATCTTTGCCATTGACTCTGCAAACACAAAAAGTTCTGGGGCAATTTCAAGCAACATACAGACTGGATAATTTTGTTTAGAGATGATACTTATAAGCTTAGTATACCATGTTTTCATTAAACATTTAGTAAGGTGTGAAAAAAACAGTTAAAGTTAAAGATGGCTCATACTATTAGCAAAAGGACTTGAGGGCTAGGGCCTAGGGGATTTGTGTTGTTAGGTTTCCATTACCAAAGCGAACATTATGAATGTGTGGGAAGTTGCTGGGCATGCAAGTGAGTTTTAGTAAATAGTAAATTGATACTAGATTATTGGATAAATGTGATTATGGGATTTCTGCATTATTTATTTGTTTACTTCCTTTTATTTGTTCTTCTGAGCAACTAGTGGGTGACATCAATCCTTCCATTGCTTATTGGTGACTCTACCACAAGGACATTTACATCTCTCTCTCTCTCTCTCTCTCTCTCTCTCTCTCTCTCTCTCTCTCTCTCTGTCTCTTTAGTCCCTCTCCTCTCCCTCCTCTTCCCTGCTGCCCTTCTTCACGCTTGCTAATTGCTGTGTTTTTGTTTTCTTGTCTGTCCTACTAACTCATTTGGATGGAAGGCGAGCTGCAGCTCATGAGCCAGATTACTGTGTTTATCTGATTACCATTCCCAGCTAAATGATCTGCTCACCATCAGGCCGGGGCTCAGGCCGTCATGTGGCTCAAGGATGGCTTTGTGGGGGATTTGCGCTGTAACATTTGATCAAATGTACGTTTTAGAGCACGTTTGAAGCATCATTACACTTTGTTTTTTCTTTAGCAAGCATAGTTGTGGAGTGTTCTGAAGACACAGGCCCACCTTTTATTTCCCTTCCTTTTCATGTCAGGCAGATGTCTTCTTTGGCATGGTGTGTGTGTAAGATGGGATAATAGACACATTTAGTAGGACAGACTGCTCTATAGAAGAGCTAATGCTATGCCACATGGCAGAGTCCTCCTTGACACACTTCGTCTCACACACAAAAGAGCAGTCCCCCACAACCATTCCCTGTGTGTCTCTTAAACAAAGGTCCTCCTAAATCACTTCACCAAATGACCTCCAATGATCCAAACATCTCCCCACATAGATTTTTTAAATTATAAAATCAAGACAAAACTCCAGAAAAGACAAATATGCTGTTTGAAACCTTTTAAACTGGTTTCAATACCAAATCAATTTAAACTTGTTTTAAAATATTGGTCACTATCAAACCAGCAATGATGTACTTTAAACCCACTTAAAATCTCTGTTTGGCTCTATTTTCTGCTAGTGGTTAAGTTGTAGACAGACGTCCAGTCCTGCAGGTGTTCTAATGGAAAAAAAAAAAGCTCTTACTGTCCAAACTGTGTACCATGTAGGAACAGATGGACCATTAGAGGGCCTGAGTCCTTGTTTTACACTACACTGCACACAACATGCACATAGAATGCTCTCTAAATATAGTCACTGCGCCTAAGAGGACAGAATACATTATCTTTTTGTGAAGCCTCACACACTACTGCTGCGTCATGTGCACACATGCGTGGTATGGTCAGATGCACATACTTGCAGTGTTAATTTTATGGGAATTTTATGCAGTTCTTCCAAAGAAGCACCAGTGGGCAGCACCTTCCAATACCTTATTTGCTCCTCTCTTCTCTCTTGCTGTTTACATGACGTCATTGAAACATCCTGCAACATAGTGTTAAATGCTTATACTCTGTTTGATCACAATGTGATTATAGATATACATGGATTTTTTTTATTGTTTATGCAGTGGTTAGATTCTCACACACAGCTAAGAAAACACATTGTGTAGTTAAGGACACAAGGCTCAAGCATTCAGAAATACCCCCCCCCTCCCTCTTCTCTCGCTGACCTAAATAATTCCAATATGGCCACCATGCAACTACATTTGCAACACATACGTTTTCAGAAAAAAACATACTATATATTGGACGCAAGTTGAAAGTGGGTCAGTCGAATGCTTGTCAACAAGCTTGCTTCTGAGCTACAGGTTATAGTATTGTTTAGCTCTAGCAGTCAAGAGTAGTACCTCACAAAGACAGCAAGGTGTGTGATGCACACGTGAGTAAGACGGTGTGTGTTTTGGGTGGGGGTGGGTGTGTGGGGGCGTGGTGGCACCCATGTTTTGGCACAGCAATGGCTGTACGTCACTCTGTGTTTCTCTGCGGGGATGAGCCTTTGTCTAATCCCACAGCACTGGGCTTAAAGCAGATCAGAGACAGCTTCAGCCTTTGTCTCTGCAGCACGTGTAGGGAGGCTGGGTTAGGGCTAAACCCAGAGCAGACAGCTGTGTGAGACTCATCCATGTGTGTGTGACACACTTCTCTTCATCTATTCAGCCACATTTGCATATGGTCAATAATTGAACCATTATTTCCCTGAACGTTCAATAGTTAGGCAACTTATGTGCGTTAATCCATTTGATGACCTCATTGTGTACAAAACTAGGTTTGCTACATGCCTCATTTTTTAAATTATTAGATTTAATTATTATTATTATCTTTCAAGCAGTAATGATGACATAGATATGGAAAAATATGTGAAGCTAGATCTCAGCTTTTTAATAACCTGTTCCACATGGAGAGGGGAAATGAAGGGAGCTAAACAGCCAGGGCCTCAGGTGTCAGGTCTGTGTGATCTCATTTGGATCTGCAAAAATCAGGTCAATCACATAACACACACCTCAGTGACTTCTAGAGCAAAGAGATGGCTGATTGAAGCCCAGACACATACCAGCAGAGAGAGACGTCCTAGTTCATCAGCTAACTCAATTTCTTCTAACCTTTTTAGAGGTATAGTTTGGGTCTGTAGATGAATAAAATTTTGACACATTGTGTAGTAGGGAAATGAAGTGAAGCGCAAAGATTTTTTTTATTCCTTAATTTTAATTTTGCTTCACTGACTTCCAAGCTGTCTGTTTTTCTTGAGGCTACTAACATATTGCATTGCTTGTCTTCCAGCCAGTCCTTAAGAAACAAAATGGTGGTGCATTACATGTCTGGGGTCAGAACCCCCCCCACCCAAATACATTTTTCGTAATGCTCTAGTCATTAAATTGACAACTCTGTTGGGGAGGGGGAAATGGGGTTCAGACAGCCAATCAACGTTTAGGACTGCCTGCCTTTGAGTACTGATTGGTGAAGGCCTGTGAGTGTCTCCAGGTAGAACAAGTGACCCTTGAGAGAAAAGCAACCTCCATGGCATTATTTTCCTGTTTACTGAGCTCAGCATTACAACAAATACGCTAGGCCAGAATTTGACCCCTTACCAAATTAAGGTTCGTTTATTGTCTAGGTTGAGTGACTTGTGCCTTCTGTCCCACCCCTCCAACCTTCGCAGCTTTGAACGCAGTATAATTTGATAGTGGGTTTCTACCAGACTGCTTTAAAAGGATTATTAATAAACACAGCCATTTAGGCATCTCGCCGGGAACCTCTTGGCTACTGCTGGTCTGACGCCATTTGATAGTGCTGTGAGATCTTCATCCGTAAATGAGTCATGCTCATTAGCCTCTCAGACACCAATCCCTAACGTCCAGCCCTGATTTAATGCTTGTATGTAAAACACAAGCAGTGTGGAATCACACCGCCATGCCCATTTGCTGCAGAGCCGGAGAGGGGAGTCTTATCTTTCTGTGCTGTCACTCATGTGTCAGACTGTCATAGCTCAATTATGATATAAGTAAGCTCCACAAAATGGCTGCCTGCATTAGTAGAGTATTACAGAAATATCAGTGCAGCTTTCCACTATAATAAAAATATAGATATTAAAATATCTGCCGAATCTGACTGACTCCTATACATTATATAAGTGGTGAGCCAATATGATAACTGCTTTGTAAACTGATGCTAAAAAAACCCCATTGATCATCTAGAATGCAAAATCTGCTGCTAATAAATGTTAACTTCTGCTAGTACTTGATGCTAATATAACTAAGAAAGTAAACATGAAATAGCAGCAGGAATCAATTAAGACACATCCAGTTTTGTTCAAAACTATTGTTACTACCTAAAAACTGCTTTTATGCTGTATGTAATACACCATAATGCTATTAAAATATATTTTACTTTTTTGTATAACACCAAACCAAATTCCTTGCCCCAAAATAATATATCCGTAACCGTGCTCATTTATATCAATAGACGTTCTGGGTTATACAGCTCTGGAAAATAAAGAGATCACATCACTTCTTTCCCTGATTCATTGGTTTTTAAGGCTATGTGTCTGTGTATAATATACAAGTCAATGTTCTTTTATAACTTTACAGTGCTTATTTTAAAATGGCATGCATTTTTGGAGTAAATTATCTTATCTAGTGTCTTTTTATCTTATGGAGTAAATGATCTTAATCTAACATGGACTTTGCTAACTACACATATATTATTTTACAGTTTTGTCTTTAAAAGAAAATGGTCCACAAGCCCACGGTGGCCTCATTTTCACAGACCATATAGAATATAGAATCATAAAAGAATAGCAACCTGTACATTTTACATGCACAACCATATATTGCAAAGCCAGTAAACAGAAAACAGTGATGTGGTCTCTAAATTTTTTCCCGAGCTGTATTTTGCTCTCCTGTGTTGAATATGCCTAATTCGAATCAGTCCTGTATTTACTAGTAATTGACACAATTAATTGATTGTTGTTCTAGAGTAAATTGTTCTTACATCAAAAATGGAAAACAAGAAAACATTGTATCAATAGCTATTATTAAATAAAATACCATACATGCTTTTTATGCGAATTCTGTGAAAGTTGTTTCTATCCATTCCATTTGTCTGTGTGTTCATGTCTGAGCGTGTTTGTGTATGTATATATGTGTGTGTGGGTGTATTTGGGGCAGTTCTCATGCTTGTGGTCAGGATTGATGTTATTGATGTGACTTTTGGGTGGGTCAACTGTGTGTAGGAGTGTGTGTGTGTATGTGCATGAGTATACATTGTTGGCAAAGGATTAGGAGTCAAATTTCTTCAAAGAGCAAAACCTGAGAAATAATCATTACAAGGTCTGCCCATAATAAAAATATATCATATTATATATGAGTGTGTAACAGCATGTTTTATTGTGGAGAAATGAACAAAAATAGTTGGGGAGGGTTTCCTCTGCCTGCCACTTGGTTACTCAAGGCAACTAGGGCAGTGTACCAGCCCACACAGCAGTGAGTAGAGCAGGAATAACAGACAGTTCTCTGCTGACCAGTGAGTGATTATCTGAACTGAACTGCTGAACTTCTCATCCTCTTACAGCTTACTGATCTAACCCTCCTCCTTACACACCAACATCTGTTTATCCCATAAAAACACTGTGATTGCCCAGGAAAACAAACACTTTGTTCATCATATGTATGTATACATATAAATATATGTGTGTGTATATAACATGATACATCATAATTTTAATATTTTGTGTGTAAATGTGTATGGTAGTGCTATCCCTGTCCTTCGTTCAATTCCCATACACATGTCGTCATCTTTTCCGTCTGTTGCCATGGTTACCTGGCTCCTTGTTCATGGTTCCTTTCCCAGTGTGTCTCAGTGTGTGTGCACGCATGAGTGTGTATTTGTGTTAGCGTGTGAGTGCATGGATGTCTTTGTTAGTGTTTGTGTATAACTGTGTGTATTTCTGTGTTAGTGTGTTGATGTGATTGTGTGTACATATTTGAGTATGGTAGACTAGGCTGTGCTCATTGTGTTGGGCTTTTTATGCTAATAAAGGGAAATTTAAAGGCATGAAAGAACAAAGGAGCAATGAACCTGATGGGGAGGGAGAGGAGAGAGAGAGAGGCAGCAAAGAACGAGTGGGGGAGAGGGAAGCAGAGAGACGGAAAGAGCCGACAGTAATCTTCTTATAGAGCAACGTTGCTGCGCTCTGCAGCCATGACAATAAAAAGGGAACAGATAGATACAGTACGTATATACTGAGAAAGATTAACATGAAAATAGTATTCTCCTTCTCCTTTCTTTCCTTGCTTATAACATTGCCCCTTATGAGAGAGTCGCAACTGCAGTGCTGGTGAACAGGGCACTTGCTTGTCGCAACGAGTTCACATCCTAGATGCAGGGTTGTCATGGCAACAGCTGAAGGAGGTGGGAGTTTGGTGTGGCGGGTGGGAAGGGGAGACATTTTTTATGAACTGTGCCTCTGTGGAGAGCCTGTAGCCCATAAATATTAAACAGCAAATCTGTCCGTTACACTGAGATGGAGCCATAAATACAGACAGGCTTTTGGAAGCCATGTAGACTGCGCCAACTGCGGGGGTAAAATGATGCTGAGGGAGTTAGGAGAGGAAAAGAAGGTGGGAGGTGTAGAGGAAAAAACGGGTTGTGATGCTGCTTTCCTAAGATAAGCTTTAAGTGGGCCAGTGGAGCTGAGCTTTTCTTAGAGCACTACATAATTATTTCAACCTTCACGACATCTTCCTAGGGAAACATCTGCAATATTTCAATGTTTCTGCTTTGTCTTTAAGCCTGTCTGTGCACATTTGCCGAAGCTCTTGTTGAATCTGCAGTCTGCCTTTTTATCGACCATACAGTCATAGCATGTGACTTGTCATAAATCACATGGTCAGTCTTGCTTTCCCGGCGTAGCTAGTGGTACGTATTAGCAAAAATAAATTTTCGTTTAAACCTTGCAGTGATGAAAAAAATTGTAAAATGGCAGATCAAGGAAATCGGATGGACTCTTTGAAATGTAATTTTTGGATGTTCTGAATCTGCAGCACTTATTGGCTGCGGGCGGGTCCACTAGGTTGACAACCTTGTTTCCATGACAACGACAGCTGCAGTAGGTTTTTTCCTTCCTATTTAGAAGTCAGGCCGTTTGGGTGAGGAGGGGGCTGTGAGTACAGGGGAGGAGGAAGGGGGTAGACCAGTTCACAAAGCAGATGGAGTCTTTTATTCCAGTAGAATAACTCGTACTCTCATTTTCTGAACTGCAGTCATCTTGAACAAAGAAAATCACAACCCAGTGCCAAAGAGCACAAATAGAAAGTGCAGAGGTTTTGTGAGACAATGAAAAACTGAATGCAATTTTTCTTCAGAATTGCACGCTGAAGGATGTCACACAAGTGCATGCAGTTCAAGCTTTCACTTTTTTCACAGTTATTTATTAAGTCGAAAGTTGTACATGCAGTGATAAAAAGTTGCTCTGTATTCAGGAACTAAACACAATGTATGTAATTCAGAGATGTCTGTTAGCTGACCTGATCCATATTGATGTACACAGATGGATGTCTAAAGAGCATCCAACGTGTAAAATGTTGGGGGTAGGGAGGTTAGATTTATTGACTTGTCCAAGGTCCTGAATGTGAATCTTTTTTACGCTGACCAGTTAGCTCTGGATGTGGAAAAAAGAAAACATGAAAGTGTTGAAGAAAAAGAAAAGAGGACCCCTAAACCACTTCAGTTTTTATTTGTTCTACATACATCAGGCTGTCATCTTTTACAGAGAGAAATGGAAAGATATTGAATACCAAAACAGAGCTCTCCTGTACGCCTATAAGTTCTGTTAAATAATTTTGTGAGTTCTTCACACTCATAGAAAGGAGATACATATTGAATTATCTTTAAACAAAGGTTTAAATGCTTAAATACTAAAACTTTAATTCTCGTCTATTCATGTCCAACTCATTACTCACTGCAATCTACACATATTATGAAACATTTTCTAAACATAGTATGTGTGAGGATTTAGCAGAGGTGCTTCATAACAGATAAGCTTATTTTTTACTGGCTTAGAGAGTATGAGCCGATGATTTCTCTGCCGCATCAGAGAAAATGGTTCCTTTTTCCTCATCACCAAGGCAACCGCTGCAGTGCTTCGACTTGTCGGCCATTTTGTGGGCTCACTGTGTGCTGGTCTTTCGTATGATAAAATGGAGGCTGATTAAAGTCACCAGATATCACCAGGACATATACAGCGAACTGACCTTGATTTAATATTTTGCATCTTAAGTATTTTTGCTATAGTATTTGTAAAATAAAAAAAAAAGACTTTATTACTCTGGTGCATGTATTAGATAAATCACATTGTGTTTCTTTTGTAATCGTTGTTTCATAAGAATTGCTTAGTCATCGTGATCTTTAACAGGCAGCACTGTGTCACTGTACATGACTGTGTGTGGGTGTTCCTTTTAATGCTCTGACTCCCTATCAGCCAAAAATAAACTATGTAAATTTCTGTTCCTTTATTTTTGGGGAAAAAAATCAGTCTTATAAAAAGCCCACTGTGCACAGTGTGACATAGTGTGACATGTAGCTTTATAAATATTTTTGATAAGTGACTAAATGTTCTGTGACCTGCTTATTTACTGTATGCTACAACGTTTACTATATATACACGTTTATTACATATGCTATATATGTTAATGTTTGATAAAATTATAATGTTTTAGCCTTTTTTTTCCATTTTTGCCATTCTTTTGTTAATTGTTGCCAATATTATTTTGAGATTGGCCTCAGACAGGAGCATTAATATATGCAATTTAACCTACCAGCAACAGGAAGCTATCTATATTAGGCAGCATAAATGAATAGCGCCCATGTCCTAGTTCACAAATCTCCACAGAGCTCTCTGAGCCTGACAGCAATGTTTTCCATTCTTGACATTTTTGAGCTGCTTTAATATGACTGAAAAAATTGGTTATTTTTTCTTCTGCGCAGCCTTTAAACTCAACAATTTGATGTATTATCCTGTTACAACTTCACTTTTAATATGTAACATCATTATTCTGTTTACACATTTGCACATAGAAACAAATTTTGCAGTGGAATATATGTCACTTATGTTATATGCTATGATCATTAAGTGAACTGAGATATTGTGTTAAGCACTGTGACAGATGATGGATTAAATATAAAGAAGAGGGTGTTCTTAAAGGATTATATAGTCCTGTTAGTTTTCTGTGCAAAACAGCTACAAACTAACTGATAACATACTGCAAATATCAGCATGATTCAAGAATGTTTGAACTTTTCACCGATGTACATACTTGCACTGACATATTCAAATTGACCAATTCATTGCTAATTCTTACCCATTACAATTGTAAATAACAATAGTAGGAAGACATGTTTGTGAGTTCTGACAAACTTTTATTGAAATTTAAGTGTTTCATTAATAAACAAGAACGAATTAACAGCCATATAAATATTTGCTTATAAAATAAAATGTGTTACATGAAGCGCTAAGCATTTAAAAAGAAAGGTATCACTGGCAAATACAGAAAGGTTCTCAAGCAGCAGACAGACATTTATATATATACTGTATATTCATAGTTAAACAGACAGGTATGGCATTCTGGTAGCATTAGTAACAGTTAATTACAAACACAGACTATAGAGAGATGGACTAGGGGCAAGGGCACGCTAAAACTATACTAACCGCTTTTTTACTCTTTGAAAGTTAAGATGGTGGAGGAAGTAAAGTGAGAGAGAAGAAATAAAACATAAAAATATGCACAGGTTTCACAAGCCCTAAGCTACGATTGTGTCTTTAGAGTTTGCAGGTTGTATGTACAGTTAGGTTAGTCAGTAAGCTCAAAGTGTTTATCTATAGCACTACACATTTTTTTCCACAATATTTTTTTGTTTATTTTTTCTAAAAAATACTGAAACATTCCTGTTAGCCTGGTCTTCTCGACTTCTGTTTGTACAGTATGGTTAAATGATGTCTTATTTACATTGTGATGAAGCGTTGGTGCATTTAGGGTTGTGCTGAATACAGAAGAGTAATAAACACATTCCAGTCTGGGAGCTGGCCTTCCAATTACAATAACATGATGTTCTTTCTTTTCCTAATTATTTTATTCAGATTTGGAATATGCAGTTTATCAGCATTGGTCTTTATCCCCAAATGAACTAGTCATCCAGATTGCATCCCATCAATCCCCAAAATCAATCAACCCAATCACCAGTTCAGCTGTAAGCAATCTAGTTTCTGTAGTGTTAATATCCAGAGGTTTGGCAATACTACCTGGTCTCTAATGAGAGCCAAAACCCTGCTGTATACTCACACTACGGGAACTGGGTTGCCTACCTTTTCTTTTAACTCTTTTATACCCCTCTGGATACATACGGTATGTGCCTATTCACCAAGACTCGGCCAATCAGGAACAACACAGGCCATAGACCTGGGTAATGACCACCTTATCTGAGGTTTAGAAGAAAAGCATTCTTAATCTAATGCATGTCCACATGATTGACATAGTTATAAGAATATTCAAATAACATTGATATCATTGACCTAATAGTGCCTTAGTGGCTCTAATGAATTCAACGAGATTAAATCCAAACGTGTTTTTTTCTTACAACACAAACATTCTGACCTTTCCAGTTAGTGGTGTTTCACAAAGAAAATGCATTTTCTTAACTAAATCCATGTTTCATTGCAACTTTTACTTCTCTTGTACTTTTCACTTCAGTATCTTTTGCACTGCATAGTTCATTTTCAATACCCTTTATGAAGTCAAAGTGAATCATGCAAAATAAAAAGGACCTTCAGGGAGCTATGGCACATACTCTGGAGAAGCCTAACACCAACATTTTCATTCTTGTCACAACAAGAAGCATCTATTTTGCTTTAATAAGAACACAAAAAGCTGGACAAAAGATTGACAAAATTAGTTGTTTGTTCAGTAATGCTATTTTACAGGACAGACTTCCCTGTCTAAGCGTACTCCTTTGGAATCTGCACACTGGAGTAGTGTTGACTGAAAAATAATAGAGTTAGGGAATTCTATTCATTGTGTACTACAACGTAACTGATTCAAAAGAATTAAAAAGTAAAGTACAGCATACATGTGTGATCCTACGATTAAAGGATTTTCCAATAATGAGACATTCTAGCAAGCAAAAGATGAACACAAAGGAGAAACACTCAGATCCAAGGAGCCGGTGATGGTAACTCTTCAGCCCTGCCTTACTTTTTGTCCTTCTTCGTAGCCTTCTTCTTGCTAGCCGGGGTCGGAGCAGCCTTGGGGACTTCAGCTGGAGGCAGGGCCTGAGGTGGGGGCAGGGCTTGTTGTGGTGTCTGAGACTGGGGGTTGGCGGTCAGAGTGGCAGTACTGCCTGGGATGTAGACGTTTTGACGGTAGTCAGGAACATACTGCGCGTTGTAACGGGGGCCAAGAGTCGCTGTTGCTTCACTCACTTTCGGGGCAAAATCGGGAGACAAACGAAAGAGAAAGAGAAAGGAAAATGGAGGGGAAGAGAAAGAGACAAAATGTCATTACATTGGTGGTTTGCTGCAGGGCATATAACTCACTCTGTGACGAAAGCACTGCACTGCAGATCTTTCTGTGACCTGCTTTTGCCTCTCCCTCCCTTGCGCATTGAGTGTTCTTAAACATGCACACATACATACACATACACTCATGTTTTGCTTCCCACAAGATGCAGAAATACTGCTGACTATTGTTAAAAAATTCATATGTGTATATCAACTAAGGTCCTGGCTCTCATTAAAAATCACTTGGCATCTTTCTAAGAAAATTGCTCTCCATTGCCCTTCTCATCAGCTATCTCTAGCTGGTGCAGTTTCTCATGTCCTTTCACTACCTTAGCTAATTCGTGGTGAATGTGCTGGTACAGAATGGCTATCTTCGTACCATCCAAGTGGAGCTGCACATTGAATATGGCTGAAGCCGCTCCCCACTGGCTCTTTAAAGTGCTTTGGGTGTTAAGTGCAATATAAATGCATCACTCATTCATTCAGTACATTGAGAGACAAGTAGTTGTTTGTGTCTTGCCAATAAAGCTGTGATCTGCCAAATGCTTGTCCATTCTTCTGAACAAATGACCAAAAAATCAGAATATTTTGTGTTTAGATATAGCTATAGGACACATTTACAACAGGATTAGAGTGTTACGATATAAAATGTTCATTAGAAACAATGATAAGCCAGTGCAGCAATGCAGCTGCGAAAAAGGTTAAAATGGTGTCTTTGTTTCTTTACAAAGCAATAGACCACAATAAGCGGTAGGGCAAAATCACATTGTGTTGTTCTGGGATGAATCTTACTTTTAATTTGTGCTTGCAATAATGTTAATCATTTACTTCTGTTTTGTGTTCTATTTAGATGTCATCTCGATGTTAATGCAGACCATATTAGCTAAGCACATATTAGCTTTCAGCATTTATTTTCATGTGTAAATTTCCATTTATGTGTTAGTTACCCTGACCTATATTAATCTCTACTTTGATACCTTCTCTTACAGATTTTTCAGTGAAGAGAAAAACCAGAAACACCGCGATGTCAGTAAGTAGGACTGGCAAAATGATCACAGAGAGGCCAGATGGACAGAGATCACTATGAAAGAGTCTGATGCAGAGGAAAACGCGAGAAAAAGGAGGGAGGACTCACCATTTGCAGCAGCCATGAGAGCCTGGAGCTGTTCAGCCTCAGTGGGGGGGTTGGGCCACGGGCCAGTTCCACCTACTGCACCTGCGCCGGCCTCTTCAGGACGAGCCCCAGCTCTGTGTGAAATAGAGGTGTGTTTATTCTCTTTCTCTGTCCTTCCCCACTTCTCATATGAATGCACACACCCACAAGCGGGCACACACACACACATTTTTCACACATCACCAGAATTATCAGCATTTACATGCTGGGGCTCATGAGCAAGAACAGCCATTTTGTGTGAGAATCTGAAGCAGCACATGGCAGTCAGAAAATGGAGGCTGCAGCCGAACTAGGCAAAGCTGCCCGTAATGTAGTCAGACAGGGAAACAGGTCAGCACACACACACACTCATACACACATACACACACAGATTATACATTGATTTTCTACTCTTTGTGCTGGAAAATGTATTTCTGGTACAGCTTTGATTTGGGGGCAAATTGTTCATCCAGATAGATCCTATACCTTGATGATAGAAAGAGTGGCTCCTTACTGTATGTCAAATTGATTTGAGTGTCTAGAATGTTATGTATGTAATAGTTTAGCCAGAATTTTATGCCCATCTAAAACCAACCTATAAAAGTATTGTCTTCATTCAGTGAGAGATATTGTGTATTGTCATCGAGGCTAAGTGCCGTTGTGAATAGGACCTGATAACGCCTCTTTAATTCTATATCCATACCAACATAAACATGCCAAAAACAGAAAATTAAGGTGACAAACAGGACAACAGAAATAATCTCTATTCTATGGAAACAGAAAACAGACAGTCGGTCCTACTAAGCCAATGCAAACCCAATTTCAAAGAGACAGATAAACATCACTTTAATAGACAGGCTACACACAGGGCAACACTAACCTACAGAGCAAAACACAAAAAGTAGTCTTCAGCAATATACACAAGTCCAAAAGCCTTAGGTCTGAGAAAATTCAGCTGGTCACATCTTCTGTAGACTGAGACCCACAATGACTGGACAATTGGACGAGTGTGTAGTGGAGATTGAAGACACATTGAGTAGCTCTAGAACACCTTAACAAAAAGAATTCCCACTACACGGCTCCCCACATGAAGCCAAGCTGCACCACACACTACTGTCCTCCTTTAGCTTCACTCTACCTGGACTTCTCGTAGGGAGTCCATCTCTGCTGCAGGGTGTGGAACCTGTGCTGGCTGGAACACATGGACAGGAGGATGGGGCTGTCACTCACCCACCCAACAGGCCAATCAGGATGAGATTAACATCCCCCATGACTTATTATGGCTCAGGGAGGTTTTATAAAGACATAAAGTAAAATGGACCACCTCACCACACCTATTATACTGTGTTAAACATTGATCAGAACTCAAGACTAAATACTCCTTTAGGGGCTTTAAGAGACCTTGTTTTTGAGAGGAAAAAAAAAAAGAATGTTATATTAAACTGAACAAATCCCTCAACCTAGGATTACTGATGTGATGGAAATAAAGCAATATTTTAATTACCTTAACACATTTTACTGTGAGTGTGTGTCTTCGTTTACATGTTAAAATATGTCCAATCACTTACCCACTTGGTCCAGGCCGCTGGTTTGGGGGGAAGCGCCAGTCATTGTTAGGTGGTTTTTGCTGCAGAATAAAGAGAAAAACTATGGTTAAACTAGGGTTTTCTTAACTCGGGTGCCCATGTTCTTAGGTGAAATCAAAATCCAGGGATTCTGCAACTCAAAACAGCATTAATAAGGTCACAGTTAATAAAAATCTGCAGCATGTCCTGAAAAGTGAAATATAACAGGCCAAGATATCGAGTCAGCAGTCCAGGAGCAGATATCCAGAAATAGTTTGTAAATAATTTAACTTGCTATTATGTCCCTGAAACACATGGATGCATCTACACAACAGGAATGCACACTGGTTCACCTTGAGGGAGTTTCTGTTGCACATAATAACCTGATCTTCTTTCAGAAAATATCTGTATCACATCAGCTTGTAGCTAGTTACATTTACTCACTTATATGTACTTAGTAAAAGAAAGATGCACTTGCATTTGTACTCTCTCCAGATGAAACTTCATTTTCTTCCTGGGCTAGCTTTTGACCGCTATCATATTCTTCACTTTCATTCAGCTTGAATTTGTGTGTCTAACATCCCAATATAGTGATATTTTAAACCCCAGACACAATTACAGTAGCCAGTCAACACCTATGAATTTCATCCAGCACAACCTGACACAGCCCCAGCCTGCTCTTTATGCCTGCAAGCATGCAAATCCCTGGAAAGACATTTTCCTCGAAGCTAACCAAAGAAATATAATCAATTAGGGAAATAAAATGCTCATAAAAAGAGTGTGCACATAGTGCCCAGCCTTACTTTCATGGAAAAGGCATTCTGATTTTGATCCAAATTAATGTAGTGCACAAACCTCACTGTATTGAATTTGTTACAGTTCACTCACTCTCACACCCAAGTACTCTCCCCACACACCCCAATATTCACACACCCCAAATTAATTTATTTTTCTCTTTAAGGATCTATTTAGAATTTATTCAAAATTCTGAAATACACCTTCAGTCTCTCTAAACGCTGGCCACCTTTTGCCACTTCTGTGCTGAGATTAGCTGGATTTAAATCTCTTGCCTTTCTCACCCTAAGCGTTCTATCAAAGTCTCCTGGAATCATTTGTTCTCATAACACCATTTGGGGTCTTAAGAAACAGTCGTTGGTGCAAGAGATGCTTTAAGCCCATTTTGTTCATCGACATGGCTTTGACAATCCAGCCAACACATTGTTACCACTGTAATGGTCAAGTAGGAAATTTGGAGTATTATACTCTACTGTATGTCAACTGAATAAGAGGCTGTAAAAAGACAAGGGTTAACATTATCATCTGAAAGCCTCACCCCAAAAGATTCCAATGTGGAGTGAGGACTAAAGCTTGAGTCTGTGGCTGTCACAGTGATTGTGTCTTTTTCAGCCACACTCTCCTTGTCCGGAGGGCCATCAGCTAGAGTATAGCGACCTGTTTACAAGATACTAATCTTAAAACGGCAACTGAAACGGGATGTGTACCCTGATTTAGCCGCTGTCCTCACCTCTGATGCTAAGAATAGCAACTGTTGTACCTTGTACAGCTTCACTTTGTGTACATAAATGTGAAACAATACTGACCATTGGGATGTCATTCGGATCAGTAATATCCATCTTAATTTTACAGGAACCTTCTAATGCTGAGCTTCTCTGTGATGTTTTATGCTTGTGTTTGCTCATGGTCTACTAGGCCAGTCACACAAGACAGGATCCCCACAGAAATGTTTTAGAGTATTCCTGTGAATGAATTTATCAAGGAAACAAACATTTCTGCATTTAGGCCATGCGTCAGTGTCACTGATTGCTGTTACTAAAGTTCTTATAGAAGATTTCAGAAACATTACAATTATCACCAAGTTTTCCAATTCTGATGCTAATTCTGGTTGTTACTGACTTCCAGAATAGAATTGTAGTTCCAGATTTCTCTGGTTTATTGCCAACAGCTGCTGTCCAAATGTTCCCAAATATACTGTCATGTTTGCATGACACTAAGAGTAGAAGTTCACTGCATCATTTTTTGTTCCTACTCTTAATTTATACAAGGCACATAATATCGGGCAGAATCGATGGCCACATCAGGGTTCGATGCACTATCCAAGTGGACAGATGAAACTGCTTCAGAAACCTCCAGGGTACTGTTATTAGTTGAAAAATCAGGCACATTGTCATTCACATCTTTGATTTCAACTGTAACACAATGTATTTCCACAGGGTTTTGAAGTGAAATTGTGATCTACAAATGTTTCTAGTTTAGATTGCTCCGATACAGAATACCTCACTCCCCTTACAGAAATAAAGAAAGGTCATTTTAGGGTGTACAAAGAAACATCTGCCAGCAACACACCAACATTGTGTCAGGCAGCAATTTGCATTCATCTGCTCACCTGTTGACTCTCAAATGTCCATGTGCTGTCAGGTAAAGATGCATCAAGGACATTTAATGTGTCTGTGAAGTCTGTTGTGCTGCTGGGCTTAACAAGAGTGAAATCACTGAATTCAGACATTGGAGAGAGATAGGAGCCAAAAGACTGACTCTGAGACATCATGTCTCCTCCAAGTACTTCCACATACTTAATCGGTCCATCAGTGTTGAGTTGGATCTGAAGGTTTCTGTTGGGATTTTTATATTCCGAATCGGCTCGCCTGATACAACAGCTTGAGCTACCCCTACTGCTTCGAGCACATTTTACCAATAGGATAAAAAATGTCACCAAACATAATAAAGATACTGAGGCAAGAGATATGATCAGATACAATGTAATTTTGCCACTGTTCCTACTGAGTTCTGTAGGTTTTTTGGGAAAGTCTGAGATTGGCTCATGAAAACCGTCCTCTATTATTATATCCACAGTGACAGTAGTGGACTGCACCGGTTCTCCATTGTCTTTGACCTCTATTAACACTCGCTGAGAAGAATCATCCTGCTCAGCAACAGAGCGCTTAGTCCTCACTTCTCCTGTGTGTAAATTGACGTTGAACAGAGAGGCGTCCACGGCCTCAGCTAATCGGTAGGAAATATAGGCGTTATGGCCCGAATCTGCATCCACTGCTGTGACCTTAGTAACAAGATGTCCTGCTTTCGCAGAACGGGGCATCCTCTGGTGAGAGACAGATCCCATGACTGTCGATGGGTAAATGACAGCAGGGGCATTGTCATTCTGGTCCAGAATAAAAACATGAACTGTGGTATTACTGCTGAGAGATGGATAGCCCTGATCTTTTGCCTCAACTTGGATCTGGATCACTTTTACTTTCTCATAGTCAAATGAATGCATACTAAAGATGCTGCCATTATCTGCGTTTATGTACACATATGATGACAGTGATATATCGTGACTTTTGGAATCAATTATAGAATATGATATTTTGCCATTTTCTCCTACATCAACGTCTGAAGCGGACACAGAACAAATTATAGTCCCCGGAATGTTATTCTCCGTTACATGGACTTTATACATGTCATCAGAAAATTTAGGTGGATTATCGTTAACGTCGAGAATTTGAACCGGAATTGTTTTTTTGCTTTTCAACGGAGGAGAGCCCGAATCAAATGCGGTTATTTCTACTTGATACTCCGGGAATGATTCGCGGTCTAATACACCATTAGTTACTAATGAATAATCATTAGAAAAACTAGGTTTCAGTATAAAAGGAACAGTGGGTTGCGTCTGCAGAACGACTTTTCCATTAACCCCAGAGTCGAGGTCGCGTGCACTTATTAAAGCTACCACCGTGCCACGCGGTGCGTCCTCGCGCACGGGACTCGGTTTGGACGTGAGAACGATTTGAGGGGGATTGTCATTTACGTCCAAAACTTCGATCTCAACCGTGCAGTGACCCTCCATTTCGGGGGTGCCTTTGTCTTTAGCTTTGATTTCAACATTGTACGCGGGAGTAGTTTCGAAATCCAACTCCGCGTTTAACACGATGTCTCCCGTTTTCTGGTCAATTATAAATAATGAGCGCACGGCGTCGGGCGTGTGCTCTCCAAACGAATATTGTACTTCACCATTCGGGCCTTCATCCAAATCAGTTGCATCCACTTTTAAAAATGAAGTCCCCCGTCTGGAGTTCTCGGGGATGCTCACTTTATAGACCTGTTTATTAAATACGGGATTGTTGTCGTTGTTGTCGAGTACAGTGATGTTTATCTGACTGGTGCCGGATTTAGCTGGGTTTCCTCCGTCTAGCGCGGTCAAAAGAAGCTGATGAAATGCATTTTTCTCTCGGTCAAGCGCTTTCTCCAGAACTAACTCTGGTACTTTGCGACCGTCACCTAGCACCGTCACTTTTAAACTGAAGCATTCGTCTTTACTCAACGAGTATGATTTTAATGAGTTACTTCCCACATCAGGGTCTTGGGCGCTTTCCAGAGGGAATCGCATTCCAGGAACAGTTGACTCAGGTATTTTCAAAGCGCGTTCGGCAGACTGAAAAAGCGGATAGTTGTCATTTATATCTTGTATTTCAACATCTATTCTGTGGAGTTGAAGAGGATCCTCGATTATGACTTGAACCGGCAACAAACAATTTCCGTTATGTCCACACAGTGTTTCTCTGTCGATTTTGTCTCTCACAACCATCTCCCCTTTGCCTAAATCCACACCGAAATACTGCTTTCCCGATTCTGAGGCTATTCTTAATTTACGATCGTAAAGTTCGGATATTTTCAAGCCTAGGTCTTTAGCAATATTTCCAACCACAGCGCCCACATTCATTTCCTCTGGTATAGAATAACGAGTTTGCCCTTCTGTATTATTCCACAAAAGAAGAAAAGGAATCGGCCAGAATAAATGACATCTCCACCTTTCAAAGCCCGAACTCGTTGTCATTGTGATAAGAAATCCAGACGAATCACCGCATTGATGTCAAATTAAAATCTCACAAAAAGAGTGACACTCCTTGTTGATTTCATCCGGCACATTTATTGTAATCCATTTTTATCAGGGAAAAGAACGCATCACCGTCTCTTCTGGTTCTGTGCATAGTGCGCTTTACTGAGATGGGGGAGGGAGTGGATCTCTTTGTACAGTCCAGCATATTATTGGAGCTCAGAGAAGCTGCAGTATCCAATAGAAAATGAGTCGCCCCTTAAAGACACAATACACATCCCTCAATATCAGCATTCACCAAACTGGCATTGTGAAAATATGTACGCCAAAGTATTTGAAATGACTTGTTTTAGAATGACTTGCAATAATAATGATTATTGACGTTGTTGTTCTAGCAGTTGTAATAGTAGCCAGTCTGTTATCCCTATAAATAGTGCATTTCCCGTTTCCAATTTTATACGCCAAAGACCCTTCAACTTTTTGTAAAAGGGTCTTTGGGGTATAAAATATTTATTTTTTAAAATAAAAAGTTTTCCAAGGAAAGTTTTATCTGACCACGCCCAATAACACTTGGTTTGTATATATGTACCTCATTACATTAGTCATCTCTGGGAAAATGTAATGAAAGGCAAATTAACGTTACAAACTCCCTGACACTTTCCCTTTACAGTACTTCAGTTTAACCAATGTCTTAGCCCCATCCTCACGACAAATGTCAGACACACAGGTAAATATTCTTAAAAATAATTGTTTTCAACGAAAACAACTGTCTTCAGAAATCATTAAAGACGTGTTATTGCGTCTTTACATGAGAAGAAATATTATTAGGGCTCACCTGTTGACTCTCAAACGTCCATGTGCTGTCGGGTAAAGATGCATCAAGGACGTTTAACGTGTCTGTAAAGTCTGTGGTGCTGTTGGGCTTAATAAGGGTGAAATCACTGAATTCAGACATTGGAGAGAGATAGGAACCAAAAGACTGACTCTGGGACATCATGTCTCCTCCCAGCACCTCCACATATTTAATGGGCCCATCGGTGTTGAGCTGGATCTGGAGGTTTCTGTTGGGGTTTTTATATTCCAAATCTGTTCGCCTGATACAGCAACTCGAGCTGCTACTGCTTCGAGCACATTTCACCAGTAGAACAAAAAATGTCACCAAGCACAATAAAGATACTGATGCAATAGATATGATTAGATATAAAGTAATTTTGCCAGTTTTTCTACTAAGTTCTCTAGATTTCTCAGGAAAGTCTGAGATGGGCTCATTAAAGCCGTCCTCTATTAATATATCCACGGTGACCGTTGTGGACTGCGCCGGTTCTCCATTGTCTTTTATCTCTATTAACAGTTTTTGAGCGGGATCATCCTGCTCGGAAACAGAGCGCTTAGTCCTCACCTCTCCCGTATGTAAATTAACGCTGAACAGAGTGGTGTCCGTGGCGTCCACTAGACGGTAAGAAATATATGCGTTATGGCCAGAATCAGCATCCACTGCTGTAACTTTAGTAACAAGATGTCCAGCTTTAGCCGAACGGGACATCCTCTGTTGTGAGGCAGATCCTATAACATTAGAGGGGTAAATGACAGCAGGAGCGTTGTCGTTCTGGTCCAGAATGAAAACATGAACGGTGGCGTTGCTGCTCAGAGACGGAGATCCGTGATCTCGCGCTTGCACAATAACGCAAAACTTTTTCATTTGTTCGTAGTCAAAAGAGCTCATACTGTACATAGTGCCATTGTCTGAGTTTATGTAAAAATACGATGACATTGGACGGTTATTAACGTTCAAATCCACAATCGAGTATGTAAGCTTGGAATTTGTATCCGTGTCAGCGTCAACTGCCGTTACTGAAAATAGCAAATCACCTGCTTGGTTATTTTCTTTTACATATACGATGTAGGAGGGCTGCGAGAAAACTGGTGCATTATCATTTACATCCACAATTTTAACACTGACGATTTTCGAAGTTTTTAATGGCGGCACACCGGAGTCATAAGCAACTATTTCTATATCATATTCTGATTTAACCTCACGGTCTAATTTTGAGTCGGTTACAAGGGAATAATGCTCATCAAAAGATGACTTTAACTTAAACGGGTAATCTAGAGGAATTTGTAATTCCACTTTGCCATTATCGCCCGAATCCATATCTCTTACATTAATTAGGGCGACTACGGTGCCGACTGTCGAGTTTTCGGGTACTGGTTTTGGCAGCGACGTTAGAATAATTTCAGGGGGGTTGTCATTCTCATCGACAATATCTATCCGAACAGATGAATGACCTTCAAGGGATGGATTCCCTTTATCCTTTGCGCATACATCAAATGTATATGACTTGGTGATCTCGTAATCTAGGTGTCCGATCAGCGCGACCTCTCCTGTATCTGGGTTTATCGCAAAAGCTCCTTTTACAAGATCACTAGTGTGCGCACCAAATACGTATTGTATTTCACCATTAAATCCTTCGTCCTGATCGGTGGCTTTTATATTCATCACACTTGAACCAACGGAAGCACTTTCATGTATGTACGCTTTGTAAGCAGCAAGTCCAAATTGTGGCTCATTGTCGTTAACATCTTGAACAATTACTTGTATTAAAGTGGTACCTGTTTTTACTGGATTTCCTCCGTCAGATGCTGTTAATATCAATCTGTGAACGGATTGTTTTTCTCTGTCTAGCGGTTTGTTCACTATCAGCTCTGGTACTTTCCTTCCATCTTTCAGAGTTTTCACGTTTAAACGGAAGAAATCGTTACTTTTCAGTGAATAAGAGTCAATTCCATTGTGGCCGACATCTAAATCCTCAGCGCTTTCTAGCGGAAATCGAGCTCCCTGAGCAATAGATTCTGGTATGTTTAAGATGCCGTCTTTTGTATGAAAATTTGGTGAGTTGTCGTTTATATCTTGGATTTCTACCTCCACACGATATAGCTGTAAAGGATTCTCACTAATAATCTGCACTGGCAATAGACAACTGTACATTTGTGCGCAAATACTTTCCCGGTCAATCCTGTCATTCACAACCAGCTCACCTTTTTCTGAATCGACAAGGAAATATTGTCCACTGGACGCAGATGCTATTCGCAGCTTACGGCTAGCGATATCTGAGACGTCAAAGCCAATGTCCTTAGCGAGATTTCCAACAACAAAGCCTTCCTTTAATTCCTCTGGTATGGCATAGCGAATCTGTGCTCCACCATAATTCCACACAAATGAGAACACGAACAGCCATAATGCTGCCTTTTTCCACCCTGGATTTCCTTTGTGTTTCATCGCTCCAAAACGATCGTCTTTTCCATTAGTAAGACTTTCCCCCACGTCCACAGATAAACTCCATATTATTCCTCATATTTTTAAGGTCACAAATCCATGCGTTTCTGGAGGTTTGTTGTAAAATATTAACACCATTATTACCACACAGGTAGACGCCTTCATTCCCTACTCCCTGTATCACTGTAATATTACTGCGACGTGGTGGGAGTAGATCCCATTGTGCAGTCTTGCAAGCCATTGGCTCGGAGCTCAGCTGGGCTCCTCCAATGGGTGTTAGGATATCCCTTAAAGGCCTAATGCAGCCTTACCACTCTATTGCTTCTACAGAGAAAGGCAGGATTTTTTCTTCATCACCTCCTCACACACACACACACAAATGCATTGAGTCAGAGCACTGTGCCCTGCAGTAACAGTATGTGGCACACTACACAGGAGAAGGGGTGGTACACAAGCATGGCTGCCCATTGAGACAGTGGGGTCTTATATACATACATGGGCAGCGACAATTAGTAAGATTTGCTAGTCAGTAAAAAAATCAGGAGGGTCAGACTTTATCTCATTAGAAGTACAATAGTCTGTTTGGGGAAAATAAACACAATCCTGTCCGGGCCACCACCATCATCACTACTATTATTACAATTACTGCTGCCACTACTACTTTTACTACTAACTATACCAGGGGTCGGGAACCGGCAGGTCTGGACAGCATGCAGCGCTTTCATCCTTATGTTGCAGCTCCCTGTGGCTTTAGAAAATAAATAATGAGTATTCAATTTAAGTGTATTTTATTTCCTGCCCCCTTTCCTGTAAATATTTTAATCAGATATTTTGCAAATATGTATTTTACATTGTTCAGTGAAATAGTGAATTTTTTTTCAATTTATTTTTTAATTTCAGATCGATGCTCCGGTAGTCTACAGATGATGAAAGGATTGCGGCATGCAGCAATTTTAGTTTGCTGCATGGATACTTTAAGTTCGCCTTTTTATTTAATTTGAAAGAGAACTTCAACTCAGTGTGTTTTTTTTACAGGGTTCTAAATGTTCAAAATGTTTTCTTTGTATAAATTAAATTTCACAAGCAACACACTAGCCTAGTTTTTTTTATACATAGCATAAAAGTAAAAAACAATATATGCAGTGTTATCTTCATTTTAATGTCAAAAAGCATTTGCGGCTCCTGGTGTTTTCTCTTTTGTGGAAACCGGGTCCAAATGGCTCTTTGAGTGTTAAAGGTTGCCGACCCCTGAACTATACATTCAACAATTACATTTGACTGACACAATTAACCAAGTTACTGCCAGCTGAGTTAAGTTCTTTCCAAACCCTGTTAGAGTAAGTCAGAAGTCAAATTCTGCACTTTAAAGAACATGTGTGATCATAAAGTAACCTTGACAGATCTGAGTTTTAGTATCTTGTCAAATTCAGTCGATCATAACTTTACTTAGCCTACTTGTATACTGAAAAACAAACAAAATAGTTAATGTTAATACTGCTCTGTGTCTTTATGGCTCTTTATTAATGGACTGATTACTTCATGTCCAAATTAGCCCATAATAGGCAGCTAATTACAGTATATGTTCACAGATACCAAGGAAGGGTGCTGTCCATGGTGCTGAAATCAATATTCCCCCCGCTCTCTCTCTCTCTCTCTCTCTCTCTCTCTCACTCACACACACACACACACACACACACACACACACACATTAGCTTTTAAATTAACTTTTGTTAAAAAAAAGTTCTCTCACCTGTTGACTCTCAAACGTCCACGTACTGTCAGGTAACGAAGCATCAAGCACGTTTAAAGTGTCTGTAAAGTCTGTGGTACTGCTGGGCTTAACGAGGGTGAAATCGCTGAATTCGGACATTGGAGAGAGATAGGAACCAAAGGACTGACTCTGAGACATCATGTCTCCTCCCAGCACCTCAACATACTTAATGGGCCCATCAGTGTTGAGCTGGATCTGGAGGTTTCTGTTGGGATTTTTATATTCCAAATCGGCTCGTCTGATACAGCAACTCGAGCTGCTGCTGCTTCGAGCACATTTCACCAGTAAAACGAAAAATGTCACCAAGCATAATAAAGATACAGAAGCAAGGGATATGATTAGATATAATGTAATTTTGCCACTTTTCCTACTGAGTTCTCTAGATTTCTCAGGAAGGTCTGAGATGGGTTCAGGAAAGCCATCCTCTATTAATATATCCACCGCTACCATTGTGGACTGCGCTGGTTCTCCATTGTCTCTTATCTCTATTAACAGTTTTTGAGGGGAATCATCCTGCTCTGAAACAGAGCGCTTAGTCCTCACCTCGCCTGTATGTAAATTGACGCTGAACAGAAAGGTGTCCGTGGCCTCCGCTAGACGGTATGAAATGTAGGCGTTATGGCCAGAATCAGCGTCTACTGCTGTGACTTTAGTAACCAGATGTCCTGGTTTAGCAGAGCGAGGCATCCTCTGTTGAGAGGCGGATCCCATGAATGTAGAGGGGTAAATTATTATGGGGGCGTTGTCGTTCTGGTCTAGAATGAAAACATGAACGGTGGCGTTGCTGCTCAGAGAAGGGGATCCGTGATCTCTCGCTTGCACAATCACGCTAACTTTTTTCATTTTTTCATAGTCAAAAGAGCTCATACTGTACATAGTGCCATTGTCTGAGTTTATGTAAAAATAAGATGACGTTGGAAAGTTGTTTAAATCGAAATCCACAATCGAGTATGTAAGCTTAGCGTTTTCCTCTGTATCAACGTCTAATGCCTTCACAGAAAATAACAAATCACCTGCCAGATTATTTTCTTTGATATAAACGTTATACGAAGGCTGCGAGAAAACTGGTGCGTTATCATTTACATCAACAACCTTAACACGAATAGTTTTTGATGTTTTTAAAGACGGCACTCCCAAGTCATGTGCAACTACTTCAATTTCATATTCTTCTTTAATTTCACGGTCTAATTTTGAGCTAGTTACGAGTGAAAAATGATTATCAAAAGATGGTTTTAGTTTAAAAGGGAGCTCTGGAGGAATATTTAATTCAATTTTGCCATTATCGCCGGAATCCAAGTCTCTGACTTTAATTAGAGCGACTACAGTGCCAACTGTCGAATTTTCTGGTACTGGATTTGGCAATGAAGTAAGAAAAATCTCAGGAGGGTTGTCATTCTCATCCACCACGTCTATTCGGACGGACGAATGACCCTCGAGCGATGGATTGCCTTTATCTTTTGCGCACACATCAAATGTATATAACTTGGTGATCTCATAATCTAAGTGTCCGATCACCGCAATTTCCCCGCTATCTGGGTTTACTGCGAAAGCTTGTTTCACAAGATCGGTAGTGTGCGCCCCGAAATGATATTCTATTTCACTATTTAGCCCTTCGTCTAAATCAGTTGCTTTTATGTTTATTACAATTGAACCAAGTGAAGCACTTTCGTGTACGTTTCCTTTATAAACAGCAAGTTCAAATTTAGGTTCATTGTCATTTGCATCTTGAACAACAATATCTATTAATGTAGTGCCAGTTTTAATTGGATTTCCTCCATCGGATGCTGTTAATATAAGCTTGTGAACGGCTTGTGTCTCCCGGTCTAGCTGCTTTTCCACTATCAGCTCTGGTACTTTCCTTCCGTCTTTTAAGGTTTTCACATTCAAACGGAAAAAATCGTTTCTGTTAAGTGAGTACGAATTTAAGCTATTACTGCCGACATCCAGATCTTCTGCATTTTCAAGAAGAAATCTAGCTGCAGGAGAAATAGATTCAGGTATTTTTAGCGTACCGTCTTTTGTGTGAAAATTCGGTGAGTTGTCGTTTATATCTTGTATGTCTACCTCTACATGGTGCAGCTGCAAAGGATTCTCGCTAATAACCTGCACAGGCAAAACACAACTGGCGCTTTGTGAGCAAATTGTTTCCCTGTCTATCCTGTCTTTTACAACCAGTTCACCTTTTTCTGAATCGACAAGGAAATATTGCCCATTGGACTCAGACGCTATTCGCAACTTACGGCTAGCGATATCTGAGACGTCAAAGCCAAGGTCCTTAGCGAGATTTCCAACAACAAAGCCTTCCGTTAATTCCTCTGGTATTGTATAGCGTATCTGGGCTCCAGCTGTATTCCACAGAAAAGAGAAAGAGAACAGCCATGATGCTGCCCGTTTCCACCCTCGATTTCTTTTGTGTTTCATCGCTCCAAAACGCTTGTCTTTTCCATTAGTAAGACATCCCCACGCGTCCACATGTAAACGCTATATTATTCCTCATAATATGAAGGTCACATATCCATGCACTTTGAAAGGTTTATTGTAAAATGCTAACCCCATTATAACCACACAAGCAAGCGTCTTCATTTCCGACTCTTCTGGTCATTGTAATACTGTTTTGACAGGGGGTGGGAGTGGATCCAGTTCTACAGCTTTGCACGCCATTGGCGCAGAGCTCAGCTTTGCTCCTCCAATGGGAGTTAGGATATCCCTTAAAGGCCTACAGCACGCTTACCACTCTCTTGCTTACACAGAGAACCAGAGAACAAAGAACATCAATAAATTTAGAACAGGTGTTCTGAAGGCAGCTAATTAGTTGTTCACATACTCAAAGGAAAGTCACTGTCCAGTGTGTTAAAAAAAAAAAACAACTTACAGCATTATTAAATTAGCCTTTTGTTTTGAAGAGATGTGTTCTCACCTGTTGACTCTCAAACGTCCATGTGCTGTCGGGTAAAGATGCATCAAGGACGTTTAACGTGTCTGTGAAGTCTGTGGTGCTACTGGGCTTAACGAGGGTGAAATCACTGAATTCGGACATTGGAGAGAGATAGGAACCAAAAGACTGACTCTGAGACATCATGTCTCCTCCAAGTACCTCCACATACTTAATAGGACCATCAGTGTTGAGTTGGATCTGAAGGTTCCTGTTCGAATTTTTACATCCGGAATCGGTCCTTCTCATACAGCAGGTGGTGCTGCTCCCACCGCTTCGAGCGCATTTCACAATTAAAACAAAAAATGCCACCAACGATAACAACGATACAGACGCGAGGGATATGATCAAATATAACGTGATTTTGTCACTGTTTTTATTGAGTTCTGTTGCTTTTTTAGCGTAGTCTAATACTGGTTCTTGAAAACCGTCCTCAATCAGTATATCCAGAGTCACCGTGGTGGACTGCGCCGGTTCTCCGTTGTCTTTTATTTCTATTAACAATCTCTGAGAGGAATCATCTTCCACTGAAACAGAGCGCTTAGTTCTCACCTCTCCCGTATGTAAACTGACAGTGAACAGCGAGTTGTCCGTGGCCTCCGCTAGATGGTACGAAATATATGCGTTATGGCCGGAATCAGCATCCACTGCTGTGACTTTAGTAACAATATGCCCTGCTTTAGCCGAGCGCAGTATCCTTTGATGAGAGACAGATCCTATGACTGTAGAGGGGTAAATTATTGTGGGGGCGTTGTCGTTCTGGTCCAGAATGAAAACATGAACGGTGGCGTTGCTGCTCAGAGACGGAGTTCCGTGATCTCGCGCTTGCACAATTACGCTAACTTTTTTCATTTTTTCATAGTCAAATGAGCTCATACTGTATATCGTGCCATTGTCGGAGTTTATGTAAAAATAAGACGATACCGGAAGATTAATTAAATTAATGTTTATAATTGAATATGTCAGCTTGCAATTTTTATCTGTGTCCGCGTCAGATGCCGTTACTGAAAATAGCAAATCACCTGCCGGATTATTTTCCTTTACATATACGTTGTAAGAGGGCTGCGAGAAAACTGGCGCGTTATCATTTACATCAACAATCGTAACACTGACACTTTTTGAAGTTTTCAATGACGGATCACCGGAGTCGTGCGCAATTATTTCTATGTCGTATACAGATTTAATTTCACGGTCCAATTTTGAGTTAGTTACTAGGGAATAATGATTATTAAGAGAAGGCTTCAATTTAAAGGGAAAATGCGGTTCAATATCTAACACAACTTTGCCATTATCACCGGAATCCAAGTCTCTGACATTTATAAGGGCGACTACAGTGCCGACTGTTGAATTTTCTGGGACTGGGCTTGGCAGAGACGTTAAAATAATCTCAGGAGGGTTGTCATTCTCATCCACAATGTCTATCTGAACTGAAGATTGACTCTCCAGTTCCGGATTCCCTTTATCTTTGGCGCACACATCAAATGTATATGACTCGGTGATCTCGTAATCTAATTTTCCGATCACCGTGATTTCACCTGTATCTTGGTTCAAGTGAAAGGCTTTTTGCACGAAATCGGTGGTGTGCGCTCCAAATACATAGTATATTTCACCGTTCAATCCTTCGTCTAAATCGGTTGCTTTTACAGTCATAACATTGGAACCGACAATCGCAGTTTCCGATATGTAAGATTTGTAAACAGCAAGTTCAAATTTTGGTTCATTGTCATTCACATCTTGGACAATAACCTGTATTAATGTAGTGCCGGTTTTCACTGGATTCCCCCCATCGGATGCTGTTAATACCAATTTGTGAACTGACTGTTTTTCTCTATCTAGCGGTTTGTTCACTATCAGCTCTGGCACTTTCCTTCCATCTTTGAGTGTTTTCACGTTCAAACGGAAGAAATCACTACTATCCAGTGAATATGAATCTATGCCATTGCTACCAACATCTACGTCCTCGGCACTTTCTAGCGCAAACCGAGTTCCCTGAGCAATAGATTCGTATAATTTCAAGATTCCATCATTTGAGTGAAAATTCGGCGAATTGTCATTGATATCTTGTATTTCTACGTCCACGTGATGCAGCTGTAAAGGATTCTCAATAACAATCTGCAATGGTAAAAGACAACTAGCGCTTTGTGTGCAAATACTTTCCCGATCAATCCTGTCATTTACAACCAGTTCGCCCTTTTCTAAATCGATACGAAAATGTAGTCCACTAGACACAGGTGCTATTCGCAACTTACGGCTAGCGATATCTGAGACGTCAAAGCCAAGGTCCTTGGCGAGATTTCCAACAACAAAGCCTTCCTTTAATTCCTCTTGTATTGCATAGCGAATCTGGGCTCCACCTATATTGCACAAAAGAGAAAAAGCGAACAGCCGTAATGCTGCTCGTTTCCACCACCGGTTTCTTTTGTGTTTCATCTCTCCAAAATGCTCGTCTTTTCCATTAGGAAGCCTTTCTATCACGTCCATAGATGAAATCCATATTATTCGTCATATTATTAAGGGCGCAAATACATCCATTTCGAAATATTAACACCATTATAATCACACAAACAAGCGTCCTCATTCCCTCATCTCCAAGATATGGTAATACTACGGTCACAGGGGGAGGGAATGGATCCCAGTGTATGCTCTTGCACGCCATTGGCGCGGAGCTCCACCGTGCTCCTCTAATGGGTGATACGATGTCTCTTAAAGGTCCAGTGCACCCTTGCATTTCCTCTGTTATAGCCATGATTTAGAAAAGCATTCTTTACAAACTCAAAACATAATAATAATAATAATAATAATAATAATAATAATAATAATAATAACAACAACAACTTACTACTTATACAAGTATGTAAGTTGTTGTTGTTGTTGTTGTTTTTATAAGCACTCAGCGACCACAACTGTGAAAATCAACCAGTTTAATTTAGCAAATTAATTTCTTCACGTGAACAAAAGAGGGTCGCTGTCCACGGTTCTGAAATCAACATCTTTGCCATCTTTGAAGAAATTTTCTATCACCTGTTGACTCTAAAGTCTAACGTCTATAAAGTCTGCAGTGCTAGCGAGCTTAACGCTGAAATAGATGAATTAGAACATTATTAAGATATACTACTTAACTCAAACTAAGAAAAAAAACAATATATAAATAAACAAAAGTAAAATCTAACGACATACTGGTCCAAAGTAATATTTAATTAATTTTATTTCAAAATTAAATGCTTTTATTAAGCTATTAATTAAAAAACATTTTTATTTTATTTTTTTAAGATATGTAATCTAGAACAGCGTTTCTCAATCCCAGTCCTCGCGGCCCACCGCTCTGCATAGATTCGGTATTTCCTGCACTGCCGCACGCCGATCCTACGTTGCTAATTAGCTAATCAGTAGCATCAGCTGTGCTGTGGGTCGGGAAACTGGAATCTCCGCAGAGGACTTGGATTGAGAAACGCTGATCTAGAAAATATGCATTGAATTTTTGAAAAGTAGTGCTAATGTTCAGCATAAAATGTGAAAGTTTGCAGAGATTCCTTAATAATCTTAATGGAGCCAATTACCTTATTTTTTCACATTCCCCTCAAAAAGTTACTGTTCAAACTACTAGTGAAGAAAACCCTTATAACAATACAGTGTAATATTTGCCTTTTACCTTTAATGATGTTCTCTCACCTGTTGGCTCTCAAACGTCCACGTGCTGTCAGGTAATGATGCGTCAAGCACATTTAATGTATTTGTAAAGTCTGCGGTACTGCTGGGCTTGAGTGTGAAATCACTGAATTCGGACATTGGAGAGAGATAGGAGCCAAAAGACTGACTCTGAGACATCATGTCTCCTCCCAGCACCTCAACATACTTAATGGGTCCATCCGTATTGAGCTGGATCTGGAGGTTTCTGTTGGGGTTTTTATATCCAGAATCCGTGCGTCTGAAACAACAACTCGAGCTGCTACTACCTCGAGCACATTTCACCAGTAAAACGAAAAAGGTCACCAACGACAGCAATGAGACAGACGCCAGAGATATAATCAGATACAACGTGATTTTGCCATTTTTTCTAACAGGTTCTGCAGGTTCCTTTGAAAAGTCTGGAATATGCTCATGAAAACCGTCCTCTAATATAATGTCCACAGTGACCGTGGTGGACTGCGATGGTTCTCCATTGTCTCTGATCTCTATCAGCAGTCTCTGAGAGGAATCATCCTGCTCTGAAACAGAGCGCTTAGTCCTCACTTCTCCTGTATGTAAATTGATGGTGAACAGAGAGGCGTCCGAGGCCTCCGTCACTCGGTATGAAATATAGGCGTTATGGCCTGAGTCAGCGTCCACTGCTGTGACCTTAGTAACGAGATGTCCTGCTTTTGCAGAGCGGGGCATCCTCTGATGAGAAACAGATCCCATGATTGTAGAGGGGAAAATGACAGCAGGAGCGTTGTCATTCTGGTCCAGAATAAAAATCTGAACAGTGGAATTGCCACTCAGAGACGGAGAGCCGTGATCTTTCGCCTGCACTTTAATCTGAAAAACTTTTATTTTTTCATAGTCAAACGAGTGCATGCTAAATATACTACCGTTATCAGAATTTATATAAAAATAAGATGACGTCGAAATTCCCTGAATTTGCGAATCTAAAATAGAATACGATATTTTTGCATTTTCTCCGTGATCGGAATCAAAGGCGGACACTGTATATAATATATTACCAGCATCAACATTTTCTTTTACATAAACTGTATATAACGAATGGGGGAAGATCGGAGAATTGTCGTTCACGTCTATTATTTCAACTAACAGTTGAGTTTTAGCCTCAAGCGGGGGTGTGCCGAAATCCTGCGCTATTATTTCAACTACATATTTAGGGTTTGTTTCATGATCTAATTTTGAATCTGTGATTAACGCGTAA
The DNA here is from genome assembly GCA_032718565.1 of Distichodus sexfasciatus. Taxonomy (NCBI): domain Eukaryota; kingdom Metazoa; phylum Chordata; class Actinopteri; order Characiformes; family Distichodontidae; genus Distichodus; species Distichodus sexfasciatus. The sequence continues at coordinate 13,332 of JAVGVS010000305.1, read as the reverse complement.
TGGTTGGAGATTGAAGGTTTTAGTTTAAAAGGTGACCCATGTTGTAAACTTAAGTGTACTTTTCCATTCTCCCCAGAATCACTGTCCTTTGCTCCTATTAAAGCAACAACAGTGCCAATGGCTGCATCTTCTCTAACTGGCTTAGGAAGCGATTTTAAGATAATTTCTGGGACATTGTCATTTACATCAAGTATTTCAATCTCAACACTACAGAGACCCTCCAACGGGAAAACACCTTTGTCCGAGGCGACAACCTCAAATAAGAAAGATTTGACGGTCTCAAAATCTAAGTTATCTTTAACTCCGATGGATCCCTGATATGGATCAATAGAAAACAAGTTCTGAATAATTTCTGGCGTGCTTTGTTCAAACGAATACTTAATTTCGCCATTCATACCTTCATCGACGTCTTTAGCTTTAACCGTCAAAAAGATCGTACCTTCTGGTGTGTTTTCGGGAAGTCTGACCTTGTATAATGACTTTTCAAAAATAGGAGAGTTATCATTGCTATCCAGCACTCGTATTATTACTGTTGTACTCCCAGACCTTGCAGGAGTTCCACCATCCACTGCAGTTAGCAAAAGGCTAAGCGATGCATGGTTTTCTCTGTCCAAAGATTTTTCCAATAATAATTCAGGTATTTTGGTGTCATTCATATTTTTTACACTCAAAATGAAATGGTCATTTTTACTTAGTACATACGAATGTAAAGAATTTGACCCTATATCTGGGTCTTTTGCCGGTTCCAAACGAAACCTTGCCCCAGGCATTTTAGCCTCTTCTACATTAACAATAATTTCATTATTGAGAAATAGCGGGGCATTGTCATTTACATCTTGTATGTCAACTTCGACACGAAACATCTGCAAAGGATTTTCTATTATTGCTTCTAGTGGTAATGTACACCGCGCAACCGATCCACATATCTGTTCTCTGTCGACTCTGTCAGTGACGATCAGCTCCCCCTTTCCTAAATCAACACCGAAATATTGCTTACCAGACTCAGTTGATATTTGTAATTTGCGATCTGATATTTCAAAAAGCCCAAGATCCAAATCTTTTGCGATATTGCCAACAACCGACCCTTTTTTCATTTCCTCTTGAATTGAGTAGCGAATTTGCGCAGATACTGTATGTAAAAAAAACCAGAGAAACCATAGCGTTTGCCATGATAAAAACGTTTTCCGTTTTAGGGTCCCCATCTGAACAAATGTGATGCAGGAGAAGAATATCCGAAGTCATTGCAGAGAATAACTGTATATCCTAATGTATTCCCCGACTGTTGGCTTTTAAACGATTCCGCATTGTGGATGTAGTCCTGTCGTTATGTGCTATGGAGGTGTCTGAGAAACCTAGGCGTGAATAAGAGAGTGGATCTCTTTGTGTGTTTCAGCACCCGGTTGGCGTACAGCGCTCCAATGCGGTGCGAGAGATGCCTTAAAGGGGTATTCACATAATAACAGTAGAAGAGAATAGTTACGTTGCATAAGAAACATTTATCAATTTGATGTACTTCGACAAATGACATATGAATTATATATTTTTGAAAGGAAAATATTATTATTTAGATATTAATGACAATACACCACGCACACACACACACCTACACACACGCACACACACACACACACAAATTTGTAGAATTATCTTTCCATAGACTCCCATAATGACTAGATGTATATAATTCTACAGCTAATTCTAACCCCAAACCTAACCTTAACCTCATTAACCAAATGCACATCTTGTACCTCTTTTAGTTTCTCAAATAAAACATGCACATTTTCTATAAAGTTATTTTTCCTCATGGGGACCTATGTCCCCACAAAGCGAACAAAAGTGATTTTAGGGGACAAAAAGGCCCCAAAAAGTCCTCACAACGCATAAAAACATGGTACACACACGCGCGCACGCACACACACAGCATATTGATTACTGGTGTATAGACACACTAGATGGCGCTGTTGTAATAAAAAAGTAATAATTAAGCTCCCAAAAATCATGAAATGAAATCGCGTATATTTAACGTGTGTGAAATATTGTCATGTGCTGTATACCATAAACTTTGTTATATTGATGAGGCTGTGCAACTGGATATTGACATAACAGTACTACATGTAATGTAACATGTATTAATTCTGAATTTGTAATTTGTACATAGTAACTATCTGATAATTAGTTAAACGCGGAAGCAATTCCCAAACCGAACATTATAAAAATATGTGCAGTCTCTGTGATTATTACACCAAAACATTGTTTTGCTCACCTGTTGACTCTCAAACGTCCATGTGCTGTCAGGTAGCGAAGCATCAAGCACATTTAAAGTGTCTGTAAAATTTGTGGTGCTGCTGGGTTTGATAAGGGTGAAATCACTGAATTCAGACATTGGAGAGAGATAGGAGCCAAAAGATTGACTCTGAGACATCATGTCTCCTCCAAGCACCTCCACATACTTAATGGGTCCATCAGTATTGAGCTGGATCTGGAGGTTTCTGTTGGGATTTTTGTATTCCAAATCGGTCCGTCTGATACAGCAGCTTGAGCTGCCCCTACCGCTTCGAGCACATTTTATGATTAAGATGAAAAATGTTACTAAACAAAGCAATGATACAGAAGCCAAAGATATTATTAGGTATAATGTCATTTTGCCAGTTTTACTGAGGTTTGTTGGTTTATTAGGAAAGTCTGAGATTGGCTCATGAAAACCGTCCTCTATTATTAAATCCACAGTGACTGTGGTGGACTGTGCTGGTTCTCCATTATCTTTAATCTCTATTAACAATTTCTGAGAGGAATCATCCAGCTCTGAAACAGAGCGCTTGGTCCTCACTTCTCCCGTATGCAAATTGACGCTGAACAGAGAGGCGTCCGTGGCCTCCGCTAGTCGGTATGAAATATAGGCGTTATGGCCTGAGTCAGCGTCCACTGCTGTGACCTTGGTAACGAGATGTCCAGGTTTAGCGGAGCGGGGCATCCTCTGATGGGAGACAGATCCCATGGACGAAGAGGGGTAAATAACAGTGGGGGCGTTGTCGTTCTGGTCCAGAATGAAAACGTGAACTGTGGTGTTGCTGCTCAGCGACGGAGATCCGTGGTCTTTCGCCTGAACTTTTATCTGAAACATCTTCATTCGTTCATAGTCAAACGAGTGCATCGAGTATATGCTGCCATTTTCCGCATTAATGTATATGTAAGACGATGCTGGTGTGTCAAGAACTTTTGATTCTAAAATCGAATACGAAATTTTGGCATTTTCTCCCTGATCTGGATCAGAAGCCGAAACCGAACACAATACTGAGCCAGCGGCGCTGTTTTCTTTTACATAGACACCATATAAGGGTTGCGTGAACGTAGGTCTATTGTCATTTACATCTAAAACACTGACGTGTATCTCTTGTTTAGATGTAAGCTGAGGTGATCCGTTGTCAACGGCAGTAATCACTACATTATACACAGGGTTCGCTTCTCTGTCCAGTGTTCGGTCTGTGATTAGTGCATAATGGTTGGAAATTGAGGGTTTTAAAGTAAAAGGGACACCCGGTAATATTGTCAGACTAACCTTACCGTTATCTCCTGAATCTAAATCTTTAGCACTTATTAAAGCCACAACTGTTCCAACAGGGGCGTCTTCCCGAACAGGGGTGGGCGAAGATTTTAAAACGATTTCTGGTGCGTTGTCGTTAATATCCAGTACTTCTATGTGCACGCTACACAGACCCTCCATCGGAGGAATGCCTTTATCCGTAGCAACGACATCAAATTTGAAGGAACTACCCGCCTCATAATCTATTTTACTTTTTACTTTAACGTCGCCGGTAGTCGCATCGACTGAAAACAAATCATGTATGGTGTCAGTAGTGTGTCGTCCAAAAGAGTATTGTATTTCACTGTTTGCTCCTTCGTCTTGATCCACAGCTCTGACAGAAACAACTACGGCTTCTGGCGGTGTGTTTTCTGCTATTTTTGCGTTATACTGAGCTTTTTCAAAAACCGGTGTATTGTCATTATTATCTAAAATCCGAACCGTTATTTCAGATGTTCCAGATCTTTTATTTTTTCCACCATCCAAAGCAGTAAGCAAAAGACTGATAGACGGTTGTTTTTCTCTGTCTAATGCTGTTTCCAAAACCAATTCAGGGACCTTTGTGCCATCCTTTTCTACTTTTACATCCAACACAAAATTTTCATTTTTACTTAGATTGTATGTATGCAGTGAATTAGAACCGACGTCGGGGTCCTGTGCCAATTCTAAACGAAATCTTGCACCGGGCGCGGTTGACTCAGCTATATTTAAACTATTCTCTTTATTTTGGAAAACAGGAGAATTGTCATTAATGTCCTGGATTTCTATTTCAATGCGATAAAGCTGTAAGGGATTTTCTACAATAGCTTCAAGAGGAAGAATGCAAGTGACGCTTTGACCGCATAAAATCTCTCTGTCAATTTTCTCATTCACAACTAGTTCACCTTTGCCTGGATCCACGCCGAAATACTGCTTACCAGACTCGCTAGCAATCCGCAGTTTTCGTTCAAATACATCGGATATTTTCAGATCCAGGTCCTTAGCGATATTTCCAACGACAGTGCCTTCATTTAGTTCCTCTGGGATTTTGTAGCGAATCTGTGCCCCAATTATATTCCACACAGTAAGAACATGAATCAGCCCAGCAATCCAGCATTTTATCTGCATATCTTTCCTCAAGGCATCCATCTCCTAGGTCGGGATCTTAATGTACGATATACAGCTTTGTAACTCATTGCAATTATAGTAGAGTACTTCTTGTACTGATAGATTTAGAGACTAAATTCGTGCACCGTGAATGCGGGAGGGTGAAGCTGTATTGCGAGAGCACATTGACACAATAGAACGGGAAGGGAATAGATCTCTTTGTGCTCTGCCAGCCTGCTATTGGCCTGATGGTGCACCAATAGATGGCAACGCTTAACGGACTCGTGTTTAAAGAGACAGTGTAACTGGCGCAGCTCTGATAATTTCCAAGTAGTATTAGGTTGTTTATAACAAAACAAGTGAATAATCAAAGCAATTGCTGTTTATTTGAATATATTTATATAAGCAACATCTACCTTTTATGCGTTTTACAGCAAACATGAATTACTAAATAAATCATTATAACAAGGAGGGAAAATTATACAATTAAAAAATAATTATCTCTGTCTGTACCCCACCTTGGTCCCAACACGCATACACAATGGTCATATAGACACATGATGCAGCTGATAACATAGTCACTTATGTATTATTAACACCTGAGAACTGTCCACAGAACCACCACAATTGTATCATTTATACCAGTTTTCTTAACGAAATGCAAGGTGATAGAACGAAAAATTAACAAAGCAATTAATTCCGACAGTAAATGAAAATAGTAATATGTTTGCGCTATTAGGTCTGCAATCAGTTCAATGCTCACCTGTTGACTCTCGAACGTCCACGTGCTGTCAGGCAATGAGGCGTCAAGCACGTTTAAAGTGTCTGTAAAGTCTGTGGTGCTGTTGGGCTTAACGAGGGTGAAATCACTGAATTCGGACATTGGAGAGAGATAGGAGCCAAAAGATTGACTCTGAGACATCATGTCTCCTCCCAGCACCTCCACATACTTAATAGGCCCATCAGTGTTGAGCTGGATCTGGAGGTTTCTGTTAGGATTTTTATATTCCGGATCGGTCCGTCTGATACAGCAGCTTGAGCTGGTTCTACCACTTCGAGCACATTTTATGACTAAGACGAATAATGTTACTAAACAAAGTAATGACACAGAACCCAGTGATATTATTAGATATAACGTAATTTTGCCAGTTTTCCTGAGTTCTGTCGGTTTGCTAGGATTGTCTGAGATTGGTTCATGAAAACCGTCCTCTATTGTCATATCCACAGTGGCTGTAGTGGACTGCGCTGGTTCTCCATTGTCTCTTATTTCTATTAACAGTCTCTGGGAGTAATCATCCTGCTCCAACACAGAGCGCTTAGTCCTCACCTCTCCCGTATGTAAATTGACGCTGAACAGAGAGGCGTCTGTGGCCTCCGCTAGTCGGTATGAAATATAGGCGTTATGGCCGGAGTCAGCGTCCACTGCTGTGACTTTAGTAACGAGATGTCCAGCTTTTGCAGAGCGTGGCAGCTTCTGATGAGAGACAGATCCCATGACTGTCGATGGGTAAATGACAACGGGGGCGTTGTCGTTCTGGTCCAAAATGAAAACCTGAACTGTGGCATTGCCGCTCAGAGACGGAGAGCCGTGATCTTTCGCTCGAACTTCGATCTGAAACATCTTCATTTGTTCATAATCAAACGAATGCATGGTGTATATGCTGCCATTTTCCGCATTAATGTATATGTAAGACGATATTGGTGAGTCAAGAATTTTAGATTCTAAAATCGAATACGAAATTTTGGCATTTTCTTCCTGATCTGGATCATAAGCTGACACGGAACACAAGACTGAGCCAGCAGCATTGTTTTCTTTTACATAAACAATGTATTTTGGTTGCACGAAGGTAGGTCTATTGTCATTTACATCTAAAACACTGACGAGTATCTCTTTTTTAGATGTAAGTTGAGGTGATCCGTTGTCAACGGCAATAATTATTACATTATATACAACGTGCGCTTCTCTATCGAGCGTTCTGTCTGTGATCAGTGCATAATGGTTGGAAATTGAAGGTTTTAAAGTAAAAGGGACGCCCGGTGTTAATGTTAAGTTAACTTTACCGTTATCACCCGCATCGAAATCTTTAACATTTATCAGAGCTACTACTGTGCCTCTCGGTGCGTCTTCTCTGACTGGGCTCGGTGAAGATTTTAATACAATCTGTGGGGCATTGTCATTAGTATCTAAAATTTCCAAATGGACGCTACATAGTCCTTCCATTGGCGGCGAGCCTTTGTCTGTGGCCACAATGTCAAAATCAAACGAATTGCTCGTTTCGTAATCTAGGTCATTGTTTACCTTCACCTCGCCGGTTACCGAGTCAACAGAAAATAAATTGTGTAGTGTATCGGATGTGTGTGGGCCGAAAGAATAACTTATTTCGCTATTCAGTCCTTCATCTAGGTCTATAGCTTTTACGGTTACTACTACAACACCTGGCGAAGTGCTTTCAGCAATTTGCGCATCGTATTGAGGCTTTTCAAAAACTGGAGAATTATCATTTATGTCAAGCACACGTACAGTAATTTCTGCTGTGCCAGATTTGACAGGTTTTCCACCGTCTAAGGCAGTCAGCATGAGACTGATTGTTGAATGTTTTTCTCTGTCTAAAGGCTTTTCTAAAATTAGCTCAGGAACATGAGTTCCATCTTTAGTTATTTTTATATCTAGCGCAAAATATTCGTTTCTATTTAGTGTGTAAGTACGCAGTGAATTAGAGCCAGCGTCAGGGTCATGAGCTGATTCTAAACGAAATCTTGCACCAGACACGGTGGACTCCGCTATATTTAAAACCTTACCGTGACTTTGAAAAAACGGAGAATTGTCATTAATATCCTGAATATCAATTTCAACACGATACAACTGCAATGGGTTTTCTACGATTGCTTCCAGAGGCACAAGACAACTGACGCTTTGACTGCATAAAGTCTCTCTGTCGATTCTCCCATTCACAATAAGTTGACCACTAGATGGATCTACATTGAAGTATTGCTTACCGGGCTCGGTAGAAATTCTTAATTTCCTTTCAAAAACCTCAGATAATTTCAAATTCAGGTCTTCTGCAATATTCCCAATCACTGTGCCCTCTTTTAGCTCCTCTGGGATTGTGTAGCGGATCTGGGCATCGATAATATTCCACACGAAAAGAGTATGAATCAGAGTGACAATCCACCATTTTCTGCGTATATCTCTCATCATCGTCTCCATCTCCATGCACGTTGTTGTAATGCGATATGATATATATTGAAATGCATTGCAACCCGAATTCCTTTCACGTATGTCCTGCTAAAAGCTATAGTATATTTCCGATCTGTGCTCTTGGGTGAAGCTCTTTTCAAAGACTGAAATAGCACAATGGAAAGGGGAGGGAGTAGATCTCTTTGTGTAGTTCATCTCTCTATTGGTTGGTGACGCACCAATAAGATGAACAAACTGAAACAGACGTTTAAAGAGACAGTATCATACCAGCAAGCCAGTGTATATAGATACTGCTGTCACTTGGGGGGAAAAAAAACTGGAAGCAGGAGAATTTGGTTAAAACGACATACATTTACCTGACCTAAATTAAACACTTTTTCTACAGTTCCCTATAATGTCAAATCGAGCCTACAATTAAACTACAAGCTGTTCGTCTAAAAGAAAACTAGTGGACATTTATATGTGACATTTATGTTTTCATAATCAAAGGAATGCATGCTGAAAATGCTGCCATTTTCTGAATTAATGTAGACAAATGAGGAGACAGGCAGATTTTCACTATTCGAATCAACAATTGAATATGTTATTTTAGCATTTTCTCCAATATCTTTATCAGAAGCTGACACTGACGATAGAATTGCCCCCGGTGTGCAGTTTTCCTTCAGATAAACTGTATACGCGGGCTGCGAAAAAACAGGGGCATTGTCATTTACATCTAATAATTTCACTGTTACAAATTTTCTAGTTAACAAGCTAGGAGTTCCAGAGTCAGTGGCTTTAAGTTCTATATTATATTCTGAGACATATTCTCTGTCTAATGTCCTATCGATAACTAGTGTATAATGATTAGAAAATGTTGGCTTTAATTTAAACGGGTGGTTAGGTTAAGTGGTCACAGTAATGTTTCCGTTTTCGCCCGAATCCAGATCTTTAACATTTTTCAGTGCTACCAATGTTCCTGCTGGTACGTCTTCTCGCACAGGTGTGGGCAAGGAGGCTATCACAATATCTGGAGCGTTATCATTCACATCAACTACTGTAACCTGGACTCTGCAATGTCCATCCATGACGGGGTCCCCTTTGTCTCTAGCTCGCATTCGCCAAATTCATATGATTTACTACTTTCATAATCAAGATGTTTTAACAAGGACAGATCTCCTGTTTCTATGTTAGTAGTGAATAGTGAAGAAATTCAGAATTTTCTCTGAGGTACGTGTCCTGAATAAATATTCCACATTACTATTCCCTCCATCATCCAGGCCATCTGCTTTTACAGTCAGAATACAAGAACCTGGAGCATCCATCACGCTAATTTCATATAAATCCTGCTGAAATATAGGAGCATTGTCATTGGCATCTAGTATGTTTAGCCTACTGTAATTTGCGTACTACCTGATCTGGCTGGATTGCCACCATCTACAGCTGACAAAAGAAGAGGGTGAACAGATTGTTCTCTGTCAAAAGCTTTCTCTAACACAAGTTTGGACACTTTCGTCCCATCTTTGTTGATGATGAGGTTCAGGACAAAATGTTCATTTTTATTTAATGCATAATTCTGTAATGAATTGGATCCAACGTCAGGGTCTAGAGCAGGCTCCAGAAGATATTTTGCTCCAGTCCCTGTCGACTCTGACACTTCTAAAATATTTGCATCTGAATGAAAACGTGGAGAGTTGTCATGGATGTCTTGTATTTCGACTTCCATGCGGTAAAACTGAAATGGATCCTCGATTACTATTTGCAGTGGCAACACACAACTAGTGCTATGTCTACATAAGTCCTCCCTGTCTATTCTGTCCCTTACAATAAGTTCACCCTTTCCTAAATTCAGACTGAAATATTGCATACCGGATTCGGAGGCTATCCTCAGGTTATGGTTAGAAAATCCAAACACTCCAAGACCTAGATCTCTTGCAATATTGCCAACAAACGAACCTTCTTTCAATTCCTCTGCAATGGAGTAGCGCAATTGCCCTTCTGTTTTATTCCACAAGACGATGAATGAAAGATGTCAGCCATGGCGCCACCCAAAACTTAATCCTCATTTCCCAAACTGGCAGATTTTCCAAACCTCTAAAGTCCAGTACATTTTACACAAATGAAACATCAGATCATAGGCAAGCCATTTAAACACATTTAATGTAGTCGAGTCCTTGTTTGTCTGCCTATATACAGTATATGCTAACAGAGGTGGGAGTAGATCCTTTAATACATTTCAGTCTCCTATTGGTGGACAGCACACCAATAGATCATAGCTGGGCAAATTCAACCTCTTAAAGAAACAGTTGACTTAAAAACAGAGACACCGATTTAAAATAAGCAGTAGAAGCAAATAATTATAATGATAGCAGTATAGTAAGCGTTTATGAATGATATTTTAAGTATAAAGAATTTATCTACATGCTTTAAAGTTGCTTTGGCAGATTTATATTTAAGGATACTTAAATAAGCATTTGAAGGCAATTTGTCCTTTATACAGTCTGCAACACCCCCAACACCCTGCAACACGTTTGGCCTGGGAAGTCTCAAGCCAAGACACTACCATGATTGGGAAATACACTATATTCGTTGCCATGTAAATCAGAATAATGCATGCAGAAATGCACTTCGAAAGTTTTATCAGTTCAAATAAATTTCTAAAATACCAACAAAATTAAATAAAATACACAAATAGTAGCATTTGCTCACCTGTTGACTCTCAAACGTCCATGTGCTGTCAGGCAATGAGGCATCTAGTACATTTAAAGTGTCTGTGAAATCGATGGTACTGTTGGGCTTAACGAGGGTGAAATCACTGAATTCGGACATTGGAGAGAGATAGGAACCAAAAGACTGACTCTGCGACATCATGTCTCCTCCCAACACCTCCACGTATTTAATGGGCCCATCAGTGTTGAGCTGGATCTGCAGATTTCTGTTGGGATTTTTATATTCCGAATCAGTTCGTCTGATACAACAGCTCGAGCTGTTCCCACCGCCCCGCGCACATTTTATGACTAAGATTAAAAATGTCAGGAAACAAAGTAATGATACTGACGCCAAAGATATTATTAGATATAACGTAATTTTGCCACTTTTTCTCTTGTGTTCTGTGGGGTTCTTAGGAAAGTCTGAAATTGGCTCATGAAAACCGTCCTCAAAGAGTATGTCCACCGTGATCGTAGTGGACTGCGCTGGTTCTCCATTGTCTTTTATCTCTATCAGAAGTCTCTGAGAGGAGTCGTCCTGCTCTGAAACAGAGCGCTTAGTCCTCACCTCTCCCGTATGTAAATTGACGCTAAACAGAGAGACGTCCGTGGCCTCCGCCAGTCGGTATGAAATATAGGCGTTATGGCCGGAGTCAGCGTCCACTGCTGTGACTTTAGTAACGAGATGTCCTGCTTTTGCAGAGCGTAGCACCTTCTGATGAGAGACAGATCCCATGACTGTAGAGGGGTAAATGACAGCGGGAGTGTTGTCGTTCTGGTCCAGAATGAAAACATGAACTGTGACGTTGCTACTCAGAGACGGAGAGCCGTGATCTTTCGCCTGAACTTGAACTTGAAAAACTTTGATTCTTTCATAATCAAACGAGTGCATTGTGTAAATGCTACCATTCTCCGAGTTTATGTACATGTAAGACGTCACAGAGATATCCTGAAATTTAGAATCCAAAATAGAGTAGGAAATTCTGGAATTTTGGTCCAAATCAGGATCATGAGCTAATACAGAACAAAGTAATGACCCCTGAGCGGCATTTTCCTTTATATAAACTGTGTATGACTTTTGAGAAAAAATGGGAGGATTGTCGTTGATATCGGAAATGTTAATTTTAAACATTTTTTGCGTGGATTGCGATGGTAAACCTGAGTCAACTGCGTTCAGTTTAATCTCATAGCTTGGTTTTTTCTCTCGATCTAGAGGACCTTGTGTCACCAATACATACCGATTCGATAGAGAAGGATTCAGTTTAAACGGCGAACCAGGGGACAAAGTAAGACTTACTTTTCCATTCTCACCAGAATCGGCATCTTTTGTGCTAATCAGCGCAACAACAGTGCTATTTGGGCAATTTTCAGGCACTGGACTAAAGACAGAAGTTATAATTATATCTGGAGCATTGTCATTAACATCGTAGATTTTTATTTTTACACTACAATGTCCTTCCATTTGCGGATTTCCTTTGTCTTTTGCCACTACATCAAATTTATGCAAACTAGCTAGTTCATAATCCAGTGGCCCTTTCACACTAACCACACCAGTCTTTGAGTTAATGTCAAAAATTGCCTTAAGTGTGTCAGATATTTTGTCAGCAAAAAAGTACTCGAGTTCTCCATTTAGTCCTTCATCTAAATCTACAGCGCTAATTTTTACAATTTCATTACCGATATTTTCATTTTCATTCACATTCACCTCATAAAAGGACTTATCAAACTGTGGTGCGTTGTCATTAATGTCCAAAACTACGATGGTTATTTCACAAGTGCCGGACTTAAGTGGATTTCCACCATCTACAGCCGTCAGTATTAATTTATGAACAGCCTGTTTTTCCCGATCAAGGGGTTTGTCCAACACTAATTCCGGTATTTTTGTGCCGTCTTGAGTTTTTACATTTAATACAAAATGTTTGTTGTTCTCTATTGTATAAGACTGCAGAGAATTTGATCCCACATCAGGATCATCTGCACTGTGAATGAGGAATTTCGCACCAGGATTTATAGATTCCGGAATATTTATAATATGCTCATTAGATTTAAAGTGGGGAGTGTTGTCATTGATGTCTTGAATTTCAATCTCAATTCGATGCAACTGCAGAGGATTTTCGACAACTGCTTCTAAAAGCAACAAACATGGAATGGTGTGCCCACAAAGATTTTCTCTGTCAATTCTTTCATTTACAATAAGCTCCCCATTACTCTCAGTCACTGTGAAATACTGCTTACCCGACTCTGATGATATTCTTAATTTTCGATTTGTAACGTCAGGTAAATCCAAACCAAGGTCTTTAGCAATATTTCCAACTACTGATCCTCCCTTCAACTCCTCTGGAATAACATAACGGATCTGCGCCTCGATTGTATTCCAAACGAGAATGAAATAACAACAGTATATCCTCCTCCTTAAAAGAGACATAATTCCCATCTCGACTTTTAAAGCGTCAAAAATCATCTAAGTTTCCTAAAAATCGCTAGGTGTTTAGTGTAAGCATAAAATCCAAGAATGTATTTTGAATACATATTCCCATAGAGAAAGAGAGACTTTCTTCTGTTGGAAAGCATGCAATTCCGCGTCTCCGTCACGTCTGAACAGTGTAGAGCAGCACATACAAGGGAGGGAGTAGATCTCTTTGCACAATTCGGCACCTCATTGGTGAATAAAAAATCAGTAATACCCACTCAGGTTCTCCTAGCCTCTTAAAGGCGTAGAAATGTTGAATTAAATGTTAGCCTTTTGTAGTTGCATTGCACAATGAAGGCATCTATAGACT